>CM044555.2:29590558-30058058 GCA_024416835.2 Perccottus glenii | reverse complement strand
GAACTCATGCGCTCAGCGCGTTTGAAACCACACAAGCGGAACTGTTTGTCGACTGAGCTTGAGCCTGTGCCCTGCAGCTCTGATTCTGAGAGACATCCCTGGCCTTATTTAAGCAAGTTATTTGAATTTAAAGGTTCAAAGAATGACTCCTGGCGTTTTCAATGTGTCAAGTGCCTACCTCAACGCAAAAGAACTGTTGGCGTTTAAAACTCCTTCAAATTTGAAGAAACATATAGAGGTAAGACATGCAATGCTAATTATTAATATTTAAGTTACAAACTTGCTATGACATGGTGCTATGACTGTTATAGAAAAACGGATGTCAACATAACAAAATATTACACCAGTATAATATTTGTTTGACGTAAGTTAGTGGTACCCTAACAGGGCAACTTCTTTAGCTGGTTATTAGCACAGCAGGGACGATAGCTTGCTAGTACGTTACATTTTGGAGATGAGCAAACTACTGCTTTATCAAATTTTGTTTGGTGCTTATTTTTTTCTCATTCTAATGTGTTATACATTATTAGCCTAATGCTTTTGGATTTTCTGTAATCAATGGAGTATAAGCCTCAAATGCAGTTTTAGCTACGTTTTTCCCGTAAAGGACTAAAGCAACTGTTGTTGAGCAGAATAAACTGGTCATACAAATTTGATTAAAGTGTTCAGAATAACACTCACCTGTGTACTTTTGAGGTTTTTACTGCTCTTAATAGTATAGTAAAAATAAAATAAATTGTATGTCATAATTGGCTTAGCCTAATTATTATTTGAGTAATAAGTAAATAACCAGATTTTTACAGTGTCAGTATTGCACAACAACTCTTTCCAGTACACAATAGATATTGTTTGTGATTGTTACAATTGAACAGCCCAGACATTGATACAACTGATTTTTACTTTTACTTTTACTTAAAAAAATACTTTAAAGTAAATTTAAAAGTATGTACTTATGACTTTTACTTAAGTAAGATGTTGATGTAGTAATTATACTTTTACTTAAGTATATATTTTGCAGGGTAGTTGTACTTTTACTTAAGTACTAAACTTAAGTACTTCCTCCACCACTGGCTGTAGCCACTTGACAACTTACGTGGGCAAGTTTCTGAACTCTGAGTATGTGTTGCAATGCAGCTGAATATGAATGGCTCCATACTTAGAGGTGACGTTAGACTGTTTAATTATAATAGCCTTTTTAAACAGTGTAAAGACTGATATCACCCTCTGTTTATGTGAGTGGCTCAACATTGGAAGTCACTAAACATCACTGAAGGTCCCCATTTTTACAGGTCAAGGTGTAATCCATAAGAACTATGCATCGTAGCATCTTCTTGAGGCTTGAAGTGTTAGGTGTGTATAGAACTAGAGCACTCAGTGTCCTCACTTGCTAATGCAGTGACGGAGGTTTAAACAAGTGGTGTTCAGAGACTGGGTTTGATTCAAGGATGCTCCAGCGTACCGGGGGCTGGTTCAACAACACAGTGTTCTTAAACTCAAAGTACAGGCTTGAACAACAATTGTGTGCGTGGAGTGGGTCGAGGATTGTCTGTGTTGTGTGCCTATTTGCATAAAAGATCTTTAACACAGTTCAAAATTATTTTTTAGATTCAAGTGTCATTCAGATGGCATTAAGTGAGAGCAAATAAACACCTTTTATGCATTACCTGAAAAGTTTCCAAGATCACACACAGATTACATTTTTTTTTATCTTTAAACTTGTCATTAGATCACAGATTTATCCACACTGCTGTACCACAGTGACAGAATCCACAGTTTTACATACAAATGGACAACGTTAATGTGTTAACGCATGACTTCAATCTAAAAAATATCACCATAACACCAATTAATTGCACTACCTATTTTGACATAATGTCATCCTGTAACTGAAACACAAATGGTTACCTCACAGTGTGTGATAAAGGCAAAGCAAAGCATGTTAAATGATGAATGAGAAGGCTTCAGCTGGTGCTTATTGGCAGCTTGCTAGCAAAGATTCTACGATGCTGAAGGGTCAACAAGCAGTTCTCGCCAGACGACACAGGCAGAGTGCAGCCACAGACTGCAAGCCTATTAACATTGTTGAGGACCGGGGGCTTCAAGACATCATTCACATCTCTAAAGGTGACCCTCCTATGAACGACCATCGTAGGGGACTATTGTAACAAGAATACATGAACAATTGACAGTGCTAGTTGAAATTTTCACTATCCATTTCTTTGCTTATATTTCTTCTCAGATTGTGGTTCCACTTTCCAAATTCATGTCTAACCGAGCTCTGAACGATGGAATTACAGGCAACCAGCCCAACAGCAGCCATTACTCACATCTAAGTGTGTTACATAAGCTTCACATGATTTCACTTTGAAGTCCAAACCTAATTTCAGGAGAAATGAGGCAGCGTTTTAGAGTTGTTGTGACACAGGTTACAAAATGCTTCTTACTGTCACATATTCACAGAATGCAGCAGTCGGCACAACACAGAGCTAACATTGCATTTACTCATCAAAGGCAAGAAAGAGCAGTGTTAAAAACCACTGGAGTCAGTCTGATCAGATCTTAAGCACATCTGACACATTCAAGTTTCAAGATAGGGTCCTTTCACACCTGACGCGTTTGGTCCAATCACAAAGAACTCTAGTCCGGTTTGAACTCTGTTGGACTACAAACCATACTGAGCCAGCCTGAAAAGGTCCGACTTGAGTTCAACTTTATCCAACTTCCTCCCAGAAAAAAGACTCAGAGCTCAAACTGGATATCCTACAACAAACATCCTGGAACAAACTTTTATGATGTTATGCAGGTGAGCTCCAGACTAATGAAACAGAACCAGCAGGTAAATGAGAAGATGAGCACATTTTCAATAAAGGATAACAGGCAGCCCCTGACAGCCTCTGCCAACTGTCTCAGCTTGCTTGAGAATGTCACAATGACCTCTTTTGTCTTCTTGGTGTTTAAGTGAAGACAGGCCCCCCTCACACCAAGTGACAAACTCCTGCAGAACAGAACAGATGGTGCAATGTGGGAGCAGAAAGCAGAGAGAGCACGACCGTGTCATCAGATGTTGACACAGCCAGGCTAGCACCAAGCCGACCACTTGAGTCAAACCATGAGCTTACCGGCCTCTTGTGACCAATTGAATATCTCATACCTAAAATTTCCTCTCTTTAATCTGCAAGTAGGAAAAGATGACACTCACTGACTCAAATGTGATAATTTATGCAAGAGCCACAGACACTGGATATGGCTCTAAGCTGGCTTAAGAACATAGTAATGAATAAAACAAATAACAATGGAGAATTGTGCAATGTAATTTATTCAGGTTTGACTAATAAGTTTTCTCATCACTATTTAATAATGCCGGTATTATAGTGATTAAAGCTCATTAGCATTTAAAGCAATCACCAAGGGCCTGGTGGCTTCTAGTGTAATGACTTGTCCGTGATGTCTTCTGATGAGTTACAGTAATGCTTTGGCAGGAGATATGATATGCATATGATCAGTGATGTGCTTTACAGATGCTGAAGGAGTCCTCTGGCATCCTGTGATCCACCACTAAAGGCCTGCCCCACCATCTCATTATGCTTTACACCCGTTTCCATTTTCTGTGCACCACCTGTAAGTTCATCTAAGCACAGCAGTGTTGCAACATTCTAAACCATGTTCCATTGGGTCACTGGTGACTGTAGTTAAAAGCTCTGCACCTACTGCACACACAAGTTTGTGTTTACAAAAGGTAGTTCAATAAGGACCGGTTTAAGTTCATAAACAGTACTATATAACTCTTTAATTATATATTCAGGAGAAATGTTGCATGTTTTGGGTAATATCCAACATAGAAGTATCATTGTGATGTTTCTTACATAAACATATGTCACTTTTTCAATGATGAGAAGAAGCTATTTTGATCCATTATGTTGAGATAATATTGCCACACCCTCAAAAAAAAAATTGCTGGTTTTACATGTTTTATTAAAGGAAATATTTCACAATTATCAAATCATGTTGAAGCTTAAACTTTCTGTAAAGTTGTGAAACAATTATATTAATACTATTTTATTGCCTCTAATAAAATACAATTTAATTTATGCTGTATATCTAACACAATCCAATCATGTTGGATGAACTATTACTACAAGTGTGTAATAAAAATAATTTTATCTTATTAAATCAACTCCTACAAATCATTCTACACTGGCCAATATAAGTTATGTTTTATTATATTTAGTTTTGTAACATTACAAGTAAATTTACATCAAAGTATTTTTAAACATGATTTGCCAGTAAAACATTTTCAGATCTGTAACATTATTAAATACATTCTTACAACATCTTAAGCAACATAATAAGCAACCTTAGAGACAATATGTAATATTGAAAAAAATACTAGAAACAATATTTAGGTAGTATTTACAGTATACTGATACATCATTTTGTTTTATAGACAAATGCATATACAACATTGAACAAAGTCCATTAAAATGTAGTAGCTGTCAAACCTTGGGATATTCTTTTTTTAGGAGACCATATTTTCCCTAATACTTCTACAAACTAAATACCATTATTACAGAAATAAGACATTCTAATTTATTTTTCTTATCAAAATACAACATTTCTGCAGTATTAAGTACACAGTTTAAGTTTCAAATATTGTATAAGAGCTACACACAATATTATAAAATAAATGATGTGCCACACATCCAAAATTAAATTGTGGTGCAACTGAATGAAAACGTTAGTTGCACCAGTGAAATACAATAGAACATTAATATTACACAAATCAAAAATATTGCATTTTTATGCATACTATTATTATGTAGCCCTTATTCATACACCAAATAACAGACCTATGCATTTGTAAACCACATCCTTCATAAAAAAATAGACAGTAACAAGCCCATACCTCACTTCCTCTGTCCATTTAAAGAAGCTCTTCTGGATGACACTGAAGGAAGGTCTTTGGTAGTGAATATTTAAGTAGTCCCAACAATAGAGCTCAACACATTCTCCACGCGTTCACTGATCACCAATGTCCTTTGGGTCCTCGTCAGGTTCTGGCCAGCACCACCTCCCTGTGCCATTTAGGCTTCTGCACTGGTGTTCTGAAGGATGCAATGCAACAAAATAGAAATGATCAAAAGTAACAGCAGATAAGCAAAAGCACATCACTTGTTAGGGCTCAAGGTATATTTTCCCTGAGCATGTATCCCTTGATGACTTGGTCTCTACGCTCTCTATTCAGGCAGATGAAGACTTGATTGAGCACATCTTTTGCCACCTTAAAAACGTAGACACTGTAAACCTAGAATTCATTTAAATGGTAATGGGGACACCGGTTTATATATATACCCAGAGCCGGCTTGCACATTAGACAATATAGGCAAATGCTAAGGGCGTTGTGGCGTCCAGAGAAAATTATTCACCATCAAAATAATCAGTAAAATGCTCAGGGGTCCAGGGCGCCTGAGCATTGCTGCTGCTAAGCTGCTGTTGTATTACTACTGTAGTTTTATTCATAAATATTAAACACATTTAGAAAACCTATCCCAAAACCTGGTTTGTTAAAAGAAGGTAGAGCTGTAAAGGTAACATCACAAATAAATCATGAGATGAACAGAGAAAATGGAACTATCCCTCTCTGTTGATATTGTAGTGAATATGTTGGCAGTAGGTAGTGTTCAGATTGATATTATCTTATTAAGATTTAATTGCGAGGCACCATTCTCGATCTAATAATATTATTTCATAACCGTCTCGAGAACAAACAGTTATGTCTCTGATAAAACTATTCAGTCTCGTACTTTGAAGGGAAGAATTCTATTGTTTTCGTATAAATCTTAATAAATGAGAAAGGTAAAAACCATTACAAAGATATGAAATTATATGGGGTTTTATTAAAACAAAGTTATACTCATTAATAATAATAATAATAATGAATAATGGGGTATGAAAATAACGCAGTTATGGGAAACAATGAGAATAATTAACACAAGAGGGAAACAGAAGAATAACAACATTTACTTATCAGAACTTTGTGGAGGGTTTTGATTAACTAAAACTCGACTAGTGAGCTTAATTAAAGGATTATTAAAGGGGGCGGAAAGGGTATAAGTGACCGGGTCTGATATGCAAGGGCTTTAACAGAATTATCACGCCAAACGCTTTTGGTGTCACGTGCAACTCACTCTGGTGGTCGTGGAACGGCGTAAGGCTTCGGAGTCCGGGGCCCAAAGGTGTGCTTTCGGCTCTGGCGTTGTCCGACCAAGAAAAGGGGTGCACCGTGCACTCTGCTCCAGGAGGATCGCTGGGCGGCTTAGTAGAGGCGAGGCGGAAACTCCGTCTTAAGGAAGGGATGGAGACGTTCTGTTTGTAGTTGTCGCAGGCCCGTTCGTCAGACTTCTGGCTACAAACTTAGTCTGTGAATGATTTTTTTTTTTTTTTAACCTTTATTTAACCAGGAAAGTCCCATTGAGATTACAAATCTCTTTTGCAGGGGAGTCCTGGAAGCACGAAGGGAAGAGAGGCAAGAAGAAGAGAGGACGGTTTTTGGCCTGCGGCCAATCTTATACCGTCGCCTGGGGGCGTATTCCAAAGCGCTCTTTATTCGAAAAAGGCTTGGTTTGGACATGCCCTGTTTGAGCTAAAGTTTAAAAATAAATTCTCCCTGACTCCACAATGTTACCTACGTTGTTGTAACTCATAAACACACAAAAACATTTTGATACCTTTTTGAAAAATGCCTATGTTTCTAAATTAAACAAACCATCGTTATAAAACACAACACTCATTCATTTTTATTACAACACACAACTGGAAACTGTAGGGAATGATAAGATAAGAAGGAGTCTTCTTGATCTCGGTCAGGGAGCAACCCTGTAAGGAACACGTTAATACAGTAATTTAAACATTTACCTTTTAATTAAAACAAGAATGTCCTTATGTGAGGTCCGAGTCATTCATCCATTTGGTCACTAGATGGCAGTATGTGACCATCGCAGAAGTCTCCAGGCTTACAGATGAAACGCATTCCTTAGGGTGATAAAGAACATTTAAATACACATATCGTATTTAAAAGTTTTTTGGCTGTCTGCCATGGCGCCATTTCTGCATTTTTATGGCTTTTTGGGGCATGTAAAAACAAAATGTCAATGATATCTGTTGACGGTCCCTGGTGAAACAAAACACTGGGCATCTGTAATTGTTTACAAAAGGCAGATGTTAAGCAGATCTTCTTTAGTTTCTTTGAGTAAAACAAACACTTTCTGAGGGTCTGTAAAGGGGTTTAAAGCATAAACCGTTAATCTGTGGAATTCTGTGAGGTGGCGGGACCGGTATTCACTATAACCTATTTAAGTTTATTATCAGATGTTGCCTCTTTAGTTCAACTGGTAAAGTGTTGCACTTGTGTGCAAACCCTGGGTATGAATGCTATGTTTCCCACTTTGACCTCGGGGTTTCCAGTCCGTACTCCGTGCAGATATTCCTGTACACTATGCCAGCCACTTGGTTATGGCGCTCCATGTATGCTTTCCCTGCCAGCATCTTACACCCTGCAGTTAAGTGTTGGATTGTCTCAGGACCCTGTTTGCACAGTCTACACTTTGGGTCTTGTCTGGTGTGGTAGATCTGTGCCTCTATTGCTCTGGTGCTAAGAGCCTGTTCCTGTGCAGCCATGATGAGTGCCTCTGTGCTGTCCTTTAGTCCTGCCCGTTCTAGCCATTGGTAGGATTTCTTGATATCAGCCACTTCAGTTATGTTCCGGTGGTACATCCCATGTAGGGGTTTGTCCTCCCATGATGGTCCCTCTGTCAGGATTCATGTTTTGTTGTCTGTCTGTTTTGTTTGATGTTATGGTTCTTTTAAGTATCTTAGTGTTTTCTTTTATGTGACGTTGTTTAGATTGTATTAGAGTTTGGTTTTATTATGAAATGTCTTGACCTTGTCTGTGTTTGGTGATTGACTTCCTGCCTTGTGTATTTTCCCTCCTTTGTGATTGCATGCTCCGCCCTGATGTGTTTCACCTGTTCCTTGTTGTCTGTGTCTATTTATACCTGTGTGTTCCTCTGCTCTGTGCCAGGTCGTCTTCTTCAGTACCGTGAGTTTGTTTGGTGTTCCCCAGTGTCTTATATTTTATAGTCTGTGTTTTCACCCTAGCCTTAGTGGGTTCTTGTTCATTGGATTTTGTTTTGTACCTTTGGACCATTGGATTTTTGTTTTGTACCTGTGGACCATTAAACTTTATTTTAACCTTTTGCCGTTGTTTGGGTTTTGCATTTGAGTCTTCCTGTTTCCTGGGCCATTGGCCATGACAGTACGACCTGGCCTTAAAACTGAGACTCAGCAACCCACGGCAGTAGGTTTAACCTCCAAGTCTGATTATGTTTGAGTCCTTTTACCTCCTGAACCTTCGTGCCTCCTGAGCCTTCGTGCCTCCTGAGCCTTCGTGCCTCTTGAGCCTTCGTGCTTCCTGAGCCTTCGTGCCTCCTGAGCCTCCGTGTCTCCTGAGCCTCCGTTCCTCCAGAGACTTCTCAATGCCTATCTGGGCCACCTAAGAGACTGCTCAGCGTCTACCTGGCCCACCTAAGAGAATTCTCAGCGCCTACCTGGGCCATCTAAGAGACTTCTCAGCGCCTAACTGGGCCATCTAAGACACTTCTCAGCGTTTACCTGAGCTACCTAAACGTCACGGAGACTCTGCATTCTACGCCTGGTTCTCTCTACGCCTGAATCCCCTCTACGCCTGGATTTCCTTTACGTCTGGATTCTCTCTTCGCCTGGATTCTCTCTTCGCCTGGATTCTCTCTTCGCCTGGATTCCTTCTATGCCTGGATTCCCTCTACGCCAGGTTCCCTTCACGCCTCCGCCGTTCCCTCGTGTGCCTCCGCGACCTCGTGTGCCTCCGCCGGTTCCTCGTGTGCCTCCGCGGTTCCTCGTGTGCCTCCGCCGGTTCCTCGTGTGCCTCCGCGGACCTCATCATCTCCGTGTCAGCAGTTCCGGGTGGCCAGCCCCAGCATCTCCGGGTGGCCAGCCCCAGCGTCCGGGTGGCCAGCCCCAGCGCCTCCGGGTGGCCAGCCCCAGCGTCTCGGGTGGCCAGCCCCAGCGTCTCGGGTGGCCAGCCCCAGCGCCTCCGGGTGGCCAGCCCCAGCGTCTCGGGTGGCCAGCCCCAGCATATTTGACTGTTCCTGTGTGGCCATCTCTAGCATATTTGACTGTTTCTGTATGGCCAGCCCTAGCATCTCCGTGTGGCCATCCCCAGCATATTGGACTGTTCCTGTGTGTCCATCTCTAGCATATTTGACTGTTCCTGTGTGGCCATCTCTAGCATATTTGACTGTTCCGGGGTGGCCATCCCCAACATATTTGACTGTTCCTGTGTGGCCATCTCTAGCATATTTGACTGTTTCTGTATGGTCATCCCTAGCATATTCGACTGTACTCTGGTGGCCATTCCCAGCACATTTGACTGTTTTCAGCATGGCCATCCCCAGCGTCCCTGTTCCGGTCAGCTCAAGCTCATTCTTCCGGTCCTTCCCCCCGGCTCAGGGTTTTTTTATTTTTTTCCAGTTTTCTTTCCCGTGTCAGCCCCGTCTGGTTCCCTTTTCCTTGTCAGGCCGTCCAGTTTCCTTTCCCTTGTCAGCCATGTCCAGTTACTTTTTTCATTTCAGTTTTGTCCAGTTTCCTTTCCCTTGTCAGCCATGTTCAGTTATTTTTCCCATTTCAGTCTTGTCCAGTTTCTTTTCCCTTGTTAGCCATGTCCAGTTACTTTTCCCATGTCAGCCTTGTCCAGATCCCTTTCCCGTGTCAGCCCCGTCGGGTTCCCTTTCCCGTGTCAGTCCGTTCCAGTTACTTTTCACATGTCAGCACTGTCCAGTTCCTGTTCCGTGTCAGCCCTGTCTAGTTCTTTTTCTGTGTCAGCCCTGTCTAGTTATTTTTCCTTGTTCGCCGTCCGGTTCCCCTTCCTTTGTCAGCCTTCACTCGCCCGTACTCTTGTCTTTGTTTCCCTGTCTGGTCTTGAGTTCTTTGTTTCCGTGTCTGGTCTTGAGTTTTTTGTTTCCCTGTCTGGTCTTGAGTTCTTTGTTTCCTTGTCTGGTCCTGAGTTCTTTGTTTCCATGTTTGGTCCTGAGTTTATGGTTTCTCTGCTTGGTCCTGAGTTTTTTGTTTCCATGTTTGGTCCTGAGTTTATGGTTTCCCTGCCTGGTCCTGAGTGTATTGTTTCCCTGACTGGTCCTGAGTTTATTGTTTCCTTGCTTGGTCCTTAGTTCTTTGTTTCTATGCCTGGTCCTGAGGTCTGCCCCCTGCCTGTTATTGCCCTGCCTGTTATGGAGTCCTGAGTCCTGCCCCTGCCTGATCCTGAGTCCTGATTTCTGCTCCTGCTTGTTCCTGAGTCCTGCTCCTGCTTGTTCCTGAGTCCTGCTCCTGCTTGTTCCTGAGTACTGAGTTTTGCCCTGCCTGATTCTGTCCTGCCTGATCTGAGTCCTAAGTCCTGCCCGTCTGAGAACGCCCGGTCTAGTGTCCGGGTACCCCATGTATTAGTCTGTCTGTCCCGGCACACCTGTTTTCCCCCTAGTGCCTGTACCAGCACCGCCTCCCTTCTCGAGCGCCTCGTCCGGCCGACCAGTTTCGAGGGTCGGACCCGACGCCTTTGTGTTCCTTAGCGCCATCCAGTTCCGAGAGCTGGATTCGACGCAATTGTTAATCCTCGTGCGCCCCGTCCGGCCGACCAGTTTTATGGGCCGGATCCGACGCCTCTGTTTCTTTCCTGTGCGCCCTGTCCGACCGACCAGTTCCGAGGGTCGGACTCGATGCCTCTGTGTCTCTTTGAGCCCGTTCCTATTATTGTGTCCTGTGCCAGTGTCTATTGTCTTGTTTCCCTCCTTCCGGACCCCCTCCTCCCACCCAGTTTATGTCTATGTTTTGTTTTTGTTTTTTTGGTTATGGGATTGTAGGCCGCCCGGTGTTCGGCCTTTAGGGGGGGTGTACTGTCAGGATTCATGTTTTGTTGTCTGTCTGTTTTGTTTGATGTTATGGTTCTTTTAAGTATCTTAGTGTTTTCTTTTATGTGACGTTGTTTAGATTGTATTAGAGTTTGGTTTTATTATGAAATGTCTTGACCTTGTCTGTGTTTGGTGATTGACTTCCTGCCTTGTGTATTTTCCCTCCTTTGTGATTGCATGCTCCCTGATGTGTTTCACCTGTTCCTTGTTGTCTGTGTCTATTTATACCTGTGTGTTCCTCTGCTCTGTGCCAGGTCGTCTTCTTCAGTACCGTGAGTTTGTTTGGTGTTCCCCAGTGTCTTATATTTTATAGTCTGTGTTTTCACCCTAGCCTTAGTGGGTTCTTGTTCATTGGATTTTGTTTTGTACCTTTGGACCATTGGATTTTTGTTTTGTACCTGTGGACCATTAAACTTTATTTTAACCTTTTGCCGTTGTTTGGGTTTTGCATTTGAGTCTTCCTGTTTCCTGGGCCATTGGCCATGACACCCTCTTCCTCTTTTTCCCATTGCCTGAGACATTCACTGAGCATGTCATCTGTTGGGGCCTTATCTTTGATGTACTTGTGGATCTTGGATGTTTTATCCTGGATAGTGGCTCTCACAGTCACTATTTCACGGCAGCCTTCCTTACGGCTAGTGTACAGTCTCAGGGTGCTGGATTTGGGATGGAACCCTCCATGCATGGTGAGGAGCTTTTGTGTCTTAATGTCTGTCGTCTGTAGCTCTTCCTTTGGCCACCTTATTATTCACGCAGGGTATCTGATCCCTGGCAGGGCGTAGCTGTTTATTGCCCGTGCCTTCTTCTTGCCACTGAGCTGACTTCTTAGGACATGCCTTACTCATTGGAGGCATTTGGCATTTGCTGTTTTCCTTGTTACCTTCGAGGTTGCAATTTGCCTGTGGTATTCCACTTACTTCCAGGTACTTGTAACCTTCCTCAATGTCTGCTATTGTTCCTTCTGGGAATGAGACTCCTTCTGTGTGGACCTTTCCCCTCTCTTTTGTCACCATTCGACTACACTTCTCAAGCCCGAATGACATCCCAATGTCAGAGCTGTAGATCCTGGTGGTGTGGATCATCGAGTCGATGTCCCACTCGCTCTTAGCGTATAGCTTGAGCTATACCTCCATGTAGGTCCACCTCCACCTCCATGTAGAGAAGGGGACTGATGGTGGCTCCATTCCTGAGTCGGTATCCTTAGCCAGTCTTGTTGATTATTTGGCTGAGGGGGTTCAGGCCTATGCAGAACAGCAGTGGGGATAGAGCATCTCCTTGGTACATGCCACATTTGATGGATACTTGTGCAAGTGGCTTGCCATTGGCCTCAAGGGGGGTTTTCCACAACCTCATCAAGTTTGCAATGAAGTCTCTTAGAGTCCTGTTGATGTTGTACATCTCCAAGCATTCGGTGATCCGTGTGTGGTATTGAGTCATATGCTTTCTTGTAACCAATACAGGCAGTACACATGTTGGTGTGTCGGGTTCTGCAGTCTTGGGTGACTGTTCTGTCAACCAGGAGTTGGTGTTTGGCTCCTCTGGTTTCTTTGCCGATGCCCTTCTGTGCTTTGCTCATGTATTGATCCATGTGCCCACTTAACTTAGCCGCGATGATGCCTGACATGAGCTTCCATGTTGTGGAGAGACAGGTTATCAGCCGATAGTGGGATGATGGGACTGTACCCTGTTGTGAGATCCTTCAGGATCAGTATTTTGCGCCCTTCAGTAAGCCATTCAGGGTGTGTCCAATTCCTTAGCAGCTGGTTTATTTGTGCTGCAAGGTGCTCGTGGAGTGCAGTGAGCTTCTTTAGCCAGTAGGTGTGGATCCTGTCAGGGCCCGGTGCTGTCCAGTTTTTCATACCTGAGACTCTTTCTAGGATGTCTGCCGCTGTGATGGTAACTGGATTCTGTTCAGGGAGGTTGCTGTGGTCCTTTCTCAGAGCCACCAGCCACTGTGCATCGCTGTTGTGTGATACCTCCCTCTCCCATATACTTTTCCAGTACTGTTCAGTTTCCAGCCTTGGTGGGTCTGCTTTGCTGTTATCACCCTGCCATTGAGCGTACTCTTTCGCAGGTTGAGAACTGAACAGCCGGTTTATTCTTCTGACTTCATTATCTCTCGTGTACCTCTTTCTTGGCCTCTGTCAGTTGGCTCACTTCTCTATGTGTCTCCTTGATCTTAGCCTCCAGCCGTTTCCATGGTGGGTACTGTTTCTAATGGCTCCCATGGTTGCTCTTATAGCCAAGCATCTCGAGGATCACTGCTGCTGAGGTGTATAGCAGCTCATTGGTTTCAGTGATGGTTGTGGTAGGGATCGCACTCAATGCGGCATTCACATCTTCTAGGAGACTTTCTGATGGTACTTCACTTAGCCGTTGTAATTGGTGTCGGGGTTGCCTTTCATTCATTTGTTCAGCGTTATTGCACTTGTTGGGGCTTCGTACCCAAACTCTGGTTCAGGAGCCGGCACTGGCTCCCCTCTGACCTGTTGTCCTGGCTCCCCCTTGTCGTAGCATTTGTGTTGTATCTCATCAATCTCAAGTTGTGATAGCAGCTGCCGCTTGTGGATGTTGGCGCTTGTGGATGTGTGCTACTAGTTGTTTCGACGTAAGCATGGATTGTGAGTTTCGAAGTAACAGTTCATACGTATATTTTTTATTTTACTGTTTTCAAAACAAAAATAGCATAAGTGACATTGGTCACAATGCATGGAGCGCCACTCAAAATCTCACCTAGGGAGCCACATAGGACAGGGCCGGGACAGTTTGGACAGCGCAAATCCACATTTCAATTGTTCTTCTGAATTGCCACTATCCATTTGCTTCTTCTTGCTTCTCTTTACATTTTGGCAGTCTATAAAAAGATAACTCGGGATCTTTGCTGAATCTGTTTGCACAATCTATTGCACAACAGCTCTTCTTCATTGGAGAGATGAGCTGTCAGCACAATATTTATGCTGACGGATGGAGGACGTGCTGACGTATCCCAGTGACGCTATTATTCAGGCGAGTGTATCTCTTCTGTCATTGTCCTAAAGTTAAGTTTCTATTATTTTTTAACATTGTCAGCACTTTAACTGTGCACCACACCTCATCCATTGTTATACTGGTTATATTTCTGCAAGAGTTCAGTACCAGATTTGCTGTAGTGTTTGTGAAAAGGGCACCCTTCTCTTTGTGCTATATAACATGATAGCGGGTTTTTATTATATGTATTAGCGATGAGCATACCTTGATTGTTGTGTTTGTTTCTATTGTCGTCTGATTGGTGGTTAGTTTTGTTTTGTGTACAGAGTTTTCTGTTTAACTTGTGGTTAGTTCTGTTGTGTGTGTATAAGAAGTTCTCATTGTAAATTTCTACAGTTGGCTTGACTTACCTGTATGTACACTAGCTTAGCTAAGCTACTTGGTGTTGTTGCCACTGGTAAAAATAAAGTGTTTGCTGTTGTTGGGTAGGCTGTCAATTAGAGAGACACATTTGTGAGTTAGAGCAGCTAGATCAGCATAGACAGGGTTTGGTTCCTTTAAATGTGTCAGCGTTCCCTGATAGTATTAGATGTAGGTCTGATAGCTGTCCTGCTCAACTGCTCTGACAGTTGTTGCAGAGAGTGCAATGTTTGTCCCGTTCCGGCGGCGCGAGCGTGCAGACAAGGGCAAACCTCCGGTTTTCAGTGCTTTCTAGTCCACTTATCCGTGCTGATCACCGGCCTGTTTCCTCCGTGCCTGCTGACCGTAGCGAGCATTGTACTTTGGTGATAGGGGACTATTACCCGCAATCTTAGACATCAGCCATTGTCCACCTTTTAACGGGGGCCAGGGCTTCCAACATAGAGGCTAATCTTAGGGTGCTTACATCACACTGGAAGGGAGAGTTTCACCAGACACATTGCACAACATACAAGCAGGTAGTTATTCATGTCAGCACCAATAACGTGAGAATGAGGCTGTCAGAGGAAACCAAAGATAGACTAGCCAGGACTTTTGAACTAGGAAACAAGATGAGTCTGCATCAATTAATTGTCTCTGGCCCCCTCCCCGTAAGGGGAAGGGATGAACAGTATAGCAGATTAGTTTCCATGAACCGGTGGCTGGCCCTGCTTTGTAGTCAGAAAGGTTATGGTTTTGTGGATAACTGGCCTTCTTTCTGGGGCCGCCCAGGCCTGCTGAGGGCAGACGGCCTGCATCCTACTGGACAAGGTGCTGCCATTTTGTCTAGTAATATAGACAGGTGCATTCAATGCATTTGACACAAGGAATCTCCGCAGGTCGCAGCGGATTGGAGAACCTGCTAGTCATGATAGTGTGGAACTGGATAGCAGCTTTTAGTTGTCTGGTTAGGCCGTGTAATTCTGATGTCTACTGCCTAAATCTGTTAGATATGGTAAATTTATTTATGTGCAAAGGCGTGTTAATGCTAGTATTTCACGCCACGTTGTTTACAATAGGATTAAAATAAAAAAAAACATGAAAAAAGTTAGAGCATGCAAAAAGACACAACTTTGCATAAATCGTTAACAATGAGCATGAAAAAATACATTCATTTCATTCATTCATTTTTATAAGGTTACAAATTGCGCTCTTCAGAAAGAGAGACCATAACCTCCTCAAATATTAGGTTTTGCCCTAAAACTAAATGATTACGCCAGGTGTTTGTCATAGGCTACTCAAAAGAACATAAAAGTAAATGGATGTGATTATAGACAAGACAAGAGTCGCCTCAAAGGGCTTAACAGACTGCACTAGACAACATCCCCTGTCCTTAGACCCTCCAGTGGCGCAAAAAGGGGGTATGCAGCATATGCGGCGCATAGGGGCGCAGCACCTTGGGGGGCGCCAAAGCGAAGGTACAAAAAAAAAAAAAACTTTTTATTTATTTATTACATTTTTTTTTTGTATTTCCTAAATGTAGCTTAGCTGCTGTTGTGTGTTTCTAAATCATTTCAGTATTTCCTCAATACTATAACATTTTATAGGACTAACAGGCTTCAATAGACGCCCTCATTAGATTCCATAAATAGGATTAATATAATATATATAATATCACGAGTGGCGTGGCGGCGGGGCATGTGAGCGCTTGAGCGAGCAGGTAACGTTATGTGTTAGTTGTCACAGTATGCACACAGTTGTCTTTAAAAGATGGATAAAACAAAAAAAATAAAGAAAGAGGGAAAAGGAGATGGCAGGAGATGGTGTCAATCTATGGGACAGCTGATAAACAAGTGGATAGTGAAAAGCAACAGGTAGGATTTAAAGTGAGACGTCTGTGCTTGGAGGCTTGCAATATTCATGTTTAGCAGACTTAGCGTTAGCGTTTGCTAACACTGGGAATGCAGCAGCCAAATGGGGTTTAAATTAAGGCTAGCCTTATATGCAAAACTGAGGTTACTGAGCTGAAAACTGGAAAATATAAGACAGCATGCCATGATCAATAAATTACAAAAACGTGGAAAAACAACTAATATACATAGTGTCCCAAGGTAGCACCTGGGTACACAAAATGCAAAGCCTACTGCTTACCAACTGAGCTATCTGGTTGCTATGCGTATAGGTAGTTAATATACACATGAACTACAGACCGCTCTAGATTTTGTGGTAGCAAACATTTCGTAGCTAACATTTTTTTATTTTATTTTTTTGGGGGGGGGGGGGCGCCAAAATTGATGCTGCATACCCCTCCAGCACTGGGCAGTTGCGCCCCTGAGACCCTCCATCAGGGTCAGGAAAAACTCCAAAAAAACCCAGCCGGGAAAAAAGAGAAACCTCAGGGAGAACCACAGAAGGAGGGATCCACTCCCAGGACGGACAGGCCGTGCAGGTGTCCGGGACAGTTGAAAAATACATAGAAATACACAAACATTTTCACAAATAAAAACATTTATATTGGCAGTGTCCAGTGTCCACTCTGAGTGTGCAAAAGTGGATGGGGGCAGCCAACATCAAGGTAGATGACAGATGAGTGGGGGCCCTCACACTGGAACACAGGCGCGGGGGGTGGGGGGCACACATCACCAAGCAGGTAAGAGGTTTGCGTCCACCCTAGGAGGAGGAAAAAAAAAACTGTAATAGGTAGATGTGATAATATGAGTGGATTTAGTGTGTATCTACAGCTACAACCAGTGTAAACGTGTACCTACAGCTACAACCAGTGTAAACGTGTACCTACAGCTACAACCAGTGTAAACGTGTACCTACAGCTACAACCAGTGTAAACGTGTACCTACAGCTACAACCAGTGTAAACGTGTACCTATGATCAATCAGTCTCCATACGTTTGGTGAAATAAGTATGTTTTGAGTTTGCTTTTGAAAACTTCAACAGAGTCAGCTCGCCACACTTCCACCGGGAGCCCATTCCATAAAAATGGGACTCTATAAGAAAAGGCTCTGTAGCCAGCAGACTTCTTCTTTACTCGAGGAAGTTGAAGGAGGCCAGCGTCCTGAGAGCGAAGGGTACGAGCTGGAGTATACTGGGTGATGAGGTCAGATAGGTAAGAGGGCGCGCCTCCACAAAAGATTTTATGTTAACAGGAGAACTTTGAAATCTGCTCTAACATGAATAGGAAGCCAATGTAATGAAGCCAGGACCGGAGTAATGTGATCAAACTTCCTGGTCTTTGTTAAAAGTCTGGCGGCTGTATTTTGGACCATTTGTAGTCTGTGAGTTCTTTTCCTCGAAAGTCCAGAGAATAACACATTGCAGTAGTCCAGCCTGGATGTGGCAAATGCATGAATGAGAATTTCAGCATTAGCTAAAGACAGGCGGGAGCAAATTTTTGAGATATTCCTCAAGTGAAAAAAGCCCAGTTTAGTGACCTCACTAATGTGCTGCTGCAGTGATAGTGTGGAGTAAAAAATGACACCAAGGTTCCTCACAGTGTTGCCGTGCTCCAACACACAGTTGTTGATCGAGACAGTAAGATTGTTGAACTTGTGCCGATGACTGGCAGGACCAATTAACAAGAGCTCTGTTTTATCCGAGTTCAAATGGAGGAAGTTTTTAGACATCCATGTTTGAATTGAAATGAGGCAGGCCTCTAGACGCTTGATGTCAGTAGCATTATTCACTTTATTGGTAGATACAGATACAGTGTATCATCGGCATAACAGTGGAAGTTTACTCCATAACTTCTGATGATTTGTCCCAATGGTGTAACATATACTGAAAAAAGTATGGGACCAAGCACAGACCCTTGTGGCACACCGAATTTCACTGGTGCCGTGGAGGAGAAGGATTTATTAAAAGAGACCAAATGAGACCTATCACACAGATAGGATTCTAACCAAGCAAGAGCAGAGCCAGAGATGCCAAACACATTCTTTAGTCTGTTGATTAGCACTGCATGATCAATCGTATCAAATGCAGCGCTGAGATCTAGCAATAACAGTAGAGCCGATGAGTCCTCGTCCATCTGAAGGAGGAGATCGTTAGTCACTTTAACTAAAGCTGTTTCAGTGGAATAAGAGGCCCTAAATGCAGACTGAAACGGCTCGAGGAGGTCATTTTCCGATAGATATAGAGTAAGTTGTTTTAACACAACTTTTTGAGGACTTTAGATAGAAAGGTAAATTGAAGACAGGACGGTAATTATTTAGGCATCCAGGATCCAGAGTAGGTTTTTGAGTAGGGTTTGACCACAGCCTGTTTGAAGAGGGAAAGAACGGTGCCAGTAGACAGGGACAAGTTTATAATGTTTAACATAATTTGCCCTACATAGGGCCACAGTTCTTTAAGCTGTTTTGCTGGCAGGATATCCAGAAGGCACGTAGTTGCTTTACATGAAGAAACCACCTTTGTCAGCTCATCAAGGGATACAGGATCTAGGACTGAGAGACAAGAGGTCAGTGGATCCAAGTGAATGGGACCCGGAGCTGAGGAAGACAAAACCAAAATATTATCCCTGATATCTTCAATTTTATGTTTAAAGAAATCTAAAAGTCTTGTGCACTAAAGGGAGAGGAGTCTTCAGTTGTTCTCGGTTGGATTTGTTTAGCAACTGTCCCAAATAGAAACCTGGGGTTTTGCCGGTTTTCTCTGATTAGAGATGAGAAATAAGCCGTCTTTGCAGTGCGGAGGGCGTGCTTATAGGTGTTTACACACAAACACCACTTTTGATAATTTAGATTAGTTTTTGACTTGCGCCATATGCGTTCAAAACTCCTGCAGGCCTGTTTTAAAGCCCGGGTTTCGTTATACCATGGCGTAGGTCGTCTGGTTGGTCTGGGCTTTGTCCTGAGGGTGCCACTGAGTCAGTGATGGCCGAGAGGGTTGCATGGACCTCCTTTGTGTAGGCTTCTATTGAGTTTCCAGGTGGAGTTAAATTTGGAAGAACATCTGTCAGCCGTGTGGCAAACATTTCCATTGCAGCCACGCTAAAATTCCGTGTAGACACTACGCAATTGTCGGAATTTGAGGAGTCTATAACTTATCTCAAATTCCACCAGTGAGTGATCTGAAACAGCAGATGAAAGAGAGGAGACGAAGAGATGGGAGACATCTATTCCCCGAGCCAAAACAAGATCCAGATAGTTTCCACTAATGTGTGTGGGCTCATGAACAAACTGATTGAAAGACAGGGTTGTAAGCAGTGATTGAAATGCTCTGGCCAGAGGATCACACTCCTTATTTAGATGAATATTAAAGTCACCAACTAGAAGGATGTTATCAGCGTGGGTTATTAAGTCCGAGAGGAAAACTCCAAACTCATCCAAGAAAGAAGAGTAGGGACCCGGAGGGCGATAGACGACAGCTAAATAAAATGGCTTCCTTCCGTTAATTTGAGAAGGAATATGTTTGATGAGTAACACTGAATGAGTTAAATTTTGGCTGTGATGATGGACCTGTAAAGCAAAATGCAGCTTTATGAATGGCTGCAAAACCACCACCCTGTTTCGACGTGCGACCTACTTGTGCATATGCATAATCAGGGAGAGAGGCTTCATTTAGTGGCAGAAAAACATTGGGCCTAAGCCAAGTTTCACAAAGACAAAGTAAATCCAAGCAATGAGAAGTAATAAGATCATTAATTAAGAGTGCTTTGGAGGATAGAGACCGCACATTCAGGAGACCAATCTTTAGTCTTGACGTAGAGCCTGCATTTGAGGGCTGGTCCAGTGGAGCGATAGTGACAGGAACAAGCTGAGCTCTAACAGTTCTGCCGTGTTTAAAAGAATGCCTCTGAGTTATAAAAACATGAGGACATGATGCTTTTGGGTCACTGACTCTGTGAGTTTTCAGATGTGTTTGAGGACTAAATAAATTCACTATATCTAATAGATTTGGGAAGTAGACATTGGATTGATACGGCTTAACCAGACAACTAAAAGCTGCTACATTATCCAGTTCCACACCACTATCATGACTAGCAGGTTCTCTAATTCCTGCGATTATAGGCTTGTTATCTAGGCTTGACAACATTATCCAACCAGCCAACCACCTGCTGGTGAATGTCTATTTTGACTAAAAATAATTAGTCTTACAATCCACTTTGGCCAGTTGGATCTTAATATTTTAATAACTATCCTAAACAGATTCATGTTGCCTAGTACTGTATTTACAACATTGTTTTGAAACCGAAAACAAAACAGTTTGACTCTAGAACAACAACGACACCTGAAAGGAACAGTGACACTAACGACTCACCTGAGCCTTAATGACTCTAACATCAGGAGTCACACTGTCCTTTCATAGCTAACAACTATGAGACCAGAACAGCCTGGTCCAATCAGGTTTAGTTTTAGGTTAAACCCCTCCTTTTAGAGTGCCACTGTAAAAGAGCCTTTTACAGTGGCAAGAAAAAGTATGTGAACCAGTTGAAAATGTGAACCTGTTGGAATTTCATGTTTTTCTGAATAACTTTGTCTTAAAATGTGATCTGATCTTCATCTATGTCAAGGGTATTGACAAACAGAATGTGTCTAAAAATAATTACACAAAACAATTCTAATCTTTCATGTCTTCATTGAACACACTCATTCAACTTTCATAATGGCAGCAGAAAAAGTATGTAAACCCTTGAGTTAATGACCTCAAAAAAGCTAAGTCAGGTGTGAGCACACCTGGAGACTTGTTAAGATAACACGTTTGGAGGTGTAGACTAGAGCTACTTTACTGATAAAAAATCCTCAAATGTTTGGAGTTTGTTTTGCACAAAAAGAAGAACACGTTTATGTAAGCCATGCCTCACCAAAAAGAGCTTTCAGAGGAGCTACAATCAAGAATTGCTGCTTTACATAAAGCTGGAAAGGGTTACAAAGTTATTTCAAAGACTTTAGAAATTCATCAGTCAACAGTTTGACAAACAATCTACAAATGGAGACGCTTTGGGACTGTTGCCATGAAATTCCAAAAGGTTCACATACTTTTTCTTACCACTGTATAAGCTCAGCTCTCTTACCAGTTTATTCAAACTTGATAAAGTCTCTTGGAATTAGAGACAAAACGTATTCCCTTGAAAACTGAGGCCATTTTACTTTAACCTTTTCTTCAAGATGACCTGGATGACTGAGAACATTCACAGACATTTTTCTTGTGTCCTTAGTTAATTATTCTTGTTGTAGTCCAGGAAACGGAAGGAAAATAATTTTTGTTTTGAAGTGTTTTTTGGTGAAGACCCACTGCTGTTGACTAAAGCATTTGGAACTATTGTTTGGTTTGTTTGTTTGGTTTAATATATTTATTGTCAGACTCTTTTTTTCCTAGGGTCACATTTTTTAAAATCATTTTTACATCTGTGCAAAGACTTCATTAATTAACTACTTACTATTTATTTTTAAAAGAAGCTGGACACTGCCAGCCCTGTGACTATAGACAGTGACAGACAACCATTTACTTTCACTTTCATTCACTCAGGACACTTTAGATTTGCCAGTATAGGCAGGACTTGAGCCAGCCCAGATATAAAGAGACAGAACTTATGTGTTTACGCCAGTACAGCACAGATTATTCTTATCATTAAATTATATTTCTTTAATTTTATTTTAGTCATTGGATTGTGTTATAATGCATAACTATTCTCTTTTATTGTTTAATTTATTGTGAAGCAAAACAAAACCTACAGCTACATGTCTGCACATACTCCGTATCAACACGAAATAAAAAGAGTATTTTATCAAAACGGCTGCATTTTAGATTATTTTAATTTAGTAGCAGACTAAAGACAGAAGAAACCACACAGAATTTTTTCTTTTACTTACATCATGTAAAGCCTTCCTCGTTGTTTCATTCACATGGACACTGCGTGATCACTTCAGTTTCAAAACAAGCTCTGGAGCATTGTTGCGCTTGAAAGCAGCGCAGGGTTTTAGAGCAAAGTGGAGCACAGACAGAGCAGACAGGTGTCAGGACTTGGTCCAGGCCCAGGCAGAGATGAAGAATGTGGATAATAGCAGCACCAAAGAGTCCAGGACTGTATTTTCACGATGCCCCAAACACAGATCCAAGCTCCTAATCAGGCTGCGTCCCCAGTGAGTTTCCTGTGTTCTGATTCTAAAGCCCCGCTTTCTCCTTGTTTAAGCTCCATTTTTACTCCTTCTCCATAACGGTAGATTAGTCATACGTTTGTAATAATTCATGATACAAGCCCAAATTATTTAAAAAGATTTTTAATGATTTTTTTATTTATTTTACATATTTTAAATAAACACAATTAATTGTGTATTTAATAATTTGCAATTGAATTTTATTTATTTTCTATTTTCCTTATACCAGACCAAGTGCACAATAATAATACAAATGTGTGTGGCGATAACTCCACGTCCTATTTTAATTTGATGATGCCAGCATCGGTCCATGCTTTGACTAAGATCAGCTGTTGTACCCGTCTGCACCAGACACGCCTCGCTTTTTTAACTACCACCTCTCGCGCCGCCTCAAAATACAACCCAGGCTCTCCAGCGTATTTTTTTTTATTTTTAGTTATACAGAGATGGCCCATTAAAGCATAAGACTCTTTTTTATGAGTGCCCTGTTTTTAAACAATACAACAAATTATTCAATTTACAACAGTGTCAAACGTGTGAAAAACAACAGCATTTGTGCTGGTGCAGAACAGCCACCAGGGGTTTGAAGCGCACGAGAGGCACTAGCTTTCAGAGACGTGTAGTGACTGAAAGCCTTTTTTCCAGCTGTCCAGGTTCCAGAATTAAAAAGCATGTGATCTTGTGGAAAAAAAGCTTGAACTGTAGTTCAGAAAACATTACAGATATTGTGGAAGTTTGCCAAGAAGTCCTTTGTAGATAAAATATATGTTTTTTTTTTTTTAAGGCTGTTTATCATTGAGCCAAAAACACAAATATTTATAAGCGTTAACCCTTCCAATGCCTGTGCCATCCATAGTAATAATATTATTAGGTTTGAGCTTTTCCCGGAAAGCAAAATGAACTTTGTATTAATTCCAGGTTTATATATGTTTTTTTGGGGGATTCTGTCAAAGTTCTCCTGTAAATTTTAATTTGCCTGGGCAGCAGAGGGTGCACTTAAGTATAAAGTAGCTTCATCAGAAGGGTATTACATAAAAGTCACTCAGAAAAGTGTGGCTTACAACTTGAATTCTAGCTTGCATTAGTGTAAACATGATAGTCAAGGTCAAGTCAAGTTTAGCCTGCCTAATTTTTATTATGGCTAAATATTTATTTGATGGTTCTAGTGGTTATAAAAGTTCATTAATATGATCAGACATCAGAGAGACAGATCTAAAATGAATCATTTTTGATAAAAGTTGTCTGATTCTCTAAAATCAATGTTTGGGCTAAGCCTGAGCCTTAACCTGTTCCGGACCAGGCTAAGCCGCTCGCATAAGTTTCCAGTGATTGAGTGTGACTCAGGATGAGCCTGTTTTATGGATCAGAAATGACAACAAAATGAGCCAGACTCTTGTTTAATGAACGCCCCTCTGCAAGTAAATAAAACTTGAATCCAATGTTATCTATAAAAATAGTGACTAAAAGTGGGCCTAAAATTGAGCCTTGTGGAACCCCTTTGCTAATGTCGAATTAAAACCATCTGTAACCACAGCTTGTCAACTCTAGTGCATTTTCAGGCATTCCAAAAGTAAGTAAGGATTTACAGTGTCAAGGGCTTTAGTTAAATTAATAAAAAATTGCTGTGTGTGAGCAAAATGAGGCCAGGGCTGTTCATCCTTTTCGCTTTCAACACTGGAGACAGTAGCCTCAGTCATTTTTTATGTTTTTGTTGTGTCCGCTACGTGAAGAGCAGTGTTGGGCAAACCTTTTGGAAAACATAATGAGCTAAGCTTCCAGTTACTCTACGTTAAATGAAACTTCACTAAAGCAACCCCCCAGAGAAATGTATCAAGCTAAGCTACAGCATCATGGCAAAAGTAGACTTTTTTTATATTGAACCGAATTGCATTCCAAGTCAGTGCTATCAATGTTGAGTTAAACTGTTTATTTAAAATTACACATGTTCAAAGCAAAGTAGGATTTATTTTCATTTTAAATGTCAACATACGTTCCATCTATAAAAAAAAATTAAACACTCACCAACAGCAACATCTCCAACAGCTGTAGTCCACCCATAGTCCTGACCTTTTTACGTATGGGCTTGCTTTTCTATGGACTTTGGAGTAATGAAGCTGTTGGCGCAAGTTCAGGGTGGAAGACTCCTCCCCTCATCGGCCTGATGCAGCTCCTCACCTGCAGTCAATCACTGCTAAGCAGCACTCATTTAAGCACCCTCTCAACTTCCTCTTTCAGTCTTCAGCTCGTGCGGCAACCCTCCTCTACCCTGTAACCACCTCACCTCACTGTAGACCACTTCCACTTACTCTCATGTCTTAACCATCACCAGTGTCTTGGCTTCAGGGGGAAGACCAGTAAACATCACTCCGCTCTTCTCCCATCGCACATTGTCTCTCCTACCACAGTCTAAACGCCTAAGTTTCATTCATGCGTCTCCCTCATGACGCCACATATCTTTAACCATCTTGAACCTTGTGTTTCATGTGAAATAAACTTGTCTCATGAAGACCACAGCTCCTGTTCTCTTCCTCTCCTGTTTCATTTCCTACATTCTACCCAAAGCCTCTTTGTTTTGCAAAGTGGCTAATTCACTGATCTGTGAACCTGATACTCAAAATTAAAGTACTATAAGGCCATTCCCTACAATCTTTGCTGCCTTAGGTGACAGAAACCTTTCATTACCTCAAATGTTTTCAACGTGGAGCTGCAGAAGGTGTCAGTCAGACTTTGTCATTCCTCTGTGCTGCAGGCAGATAGAAGAAATGCTGTCAACCTGTAGGCTGCAGACCATTAGTGACCAAAGGGTTTTACGGACATAGCTCCTAAATTCAGCAGCACCCCCGTGCGGTGGAGACTCTCTCACATTAATTCATTGAATCGGTTATCAAATGTTCTGAGCGCTGCAGAGGCGTATCTCGACGTGTCTTGTGTAAAACAACCTTATCGGACACAAACTGGGGGAAAGATTGCTGCATTTGGGAAATTCAGCAAGTCAAAGTGAGTTTATCTCGTGGCGGAGTGATTTATTCCACCACATCGGCGAACGCTCTGAATCCTGAAGATGGCAGACGACGCTCTGAATTCTGCGCAGGTTGTTTGTTCATTCAAAACTGTCCTCTGTTTTAAGCCCAGATTGTCTGCAGAAAAGTGCTGGAATATATCTGCTTTAGATATTGCTGGATGAATAATTAAAAACCTTAGCTTCTCGCATTGAGAGGGGGTGATGTGTACATCGCTTTGAACGTGCTGCTGAGGAAATGAATAAATACATAAATAGAGTGTTTGCACAGCAGGCTGGCAAGGAAGACACAGAATTACAATTACACAGGAGGATATGAAAGAAAGAGGTAATTTTAACAGAGCAAGAAGCTCCAGGAAAGTTTCATCAGCAGAGCCACCTCTCCTTCACTAGAGCTCCACACAGACATCGGTCATTGAGACGTTTTTCACATCCACCACTTAAGCAATCATTCAACTGCAGCTGGTTATTATTAAGATGAAAATCCTTTACTGATCATTACTAAACTCTTATTACATATTGTTTTAAACACTCTGTGGCTTAAAAATCTGATTTGCCAGATGGTCTGTTACACAGGACGGGTACTTTGATTGGATAAACCACCTGTCAGTAACACAGTTTTGTAACAGTAAAATGGACGTTTGGTCATCAAATATAAAACACGCACAGACTGCACTGTCAGTGCTGCAACATCATTGGTCCAATCACAGCCGGTCGGACGTGGATACTTTTCTTGGATTTCTTGTATAGAGCTTGTATAGACATGTATGCATTACTTAATAGTTTCTTCTTCTGTTCTTTGACCTCTAAAGCAGTTCCGACAAGTACAAGCACTTTATTATTTGTTTGTTTTTATTACAGTCATGTTGAAGATTGAACAGAACATTAGAAAGTGACTCAGACTTTTATATGAAATATATTTTATATCTCTTTTATTTAGTGGTTTTATAAATGATGTTAGAGACTCTGCCATGTCCAGGTCTAACTGACTCTATCGGAGTTATCTCTGTGAGTCTGTAGTGTGAACTTAAGGTGCTAAATGTATTATTTGTATCGTATGTTCTGTCAGTCACATTTCTTATAAAACTTCAGTGTGTGTCTGTGTGCTCCGATGAAAAGCAAAGACAGATGAAGGGAGGCAGGCTTCCACAGCACAAACCCGACAGCTGCCCGAGCTGTACTGTGTGTGCACTGATGTGTTGTACTGCCCAATGTTTGCTTCTTCAGGGAAACTTTCCTTCTCTAATTGGGAGCAGTTCAACTTTGTTGTTGGCGGCGGTTTGTTCTTTCCACTGCAGGTCAGTGCTTCTTCTGTCAGAACAAACTGGACATTTTTCCCCTCACTGAAAGAAACAAATTGCATTGTGGTCATATTTGTTTTATGAGTTTTAAAGACATAAAAGACTGGGTTGGACATAAACAGAGTGTGTTTAAAATAAAAACATTTATTCTGTAATATACTATATTCAATAGTGGGCCATGTATTTTACACGTAGGCCTTAAGTGGGACTGCACCTGACTTAAACCTAACACTCATTATAATGCCAGCACTATAGAAAACACTACACAATACAGAAACGTTGTATAACAGGGACTTCAGAAGTCCTGTGGCCGACCTGCAGCAGGTTCAAACTGCACCTGTCCACTGCTCTATCAGCTCCACCGGTGACATTCAACTGTCCCCATCTACAGTGAATGTCCGCTGTGTAAAATTATTTTAGCTTGTGTATGTTACTAACTCTGTCTAGCTACACTCTCTGACTAACCAATCAAAAGACGTAAAAATGCTGACGTTATTTTGTGATTGCTCTGCGCCGTGCTCGGTTCATTTAGCCTTCCCTGGTCTGGTTGGAAGAGGTTGGCCAGAGCGCGTTCGATTGGGTTGAAAAAAAACAAAAGATTGGTTCAGCAACACATTGTAAGAGGGCCGTGTGTCAACGTGTCCCAAACGACTCAAAAATATACACAACAACATGAACACAAAATGAAAGCAATGAACTTGGAAAAGCACTTCTCCTGTTTACTTCAAAACAGTCGCCTCATAACAGTCGCCACGTAAGCATGCACCGGCCAGGAACAAAGAGCGCAATGTGAGTGCAGGAAAGCGAGGGAGTAGTGAGGGGTGACAATCGTGCTCAGGCTCATTTTAAGTCAACCGTGCCTAGTTTGAGTAAGCCCTAATATTGTTGAGGCCTACCCCTGACTTTATTATACCGTATGTGTTGTATTTGTTAGAGTGTGCCAATACAAAAACAGAGATGTGTGTCACATTAAAATATTAAGCCAAGACATAGAGTCAGTGTTAGCATGTCACAGATTAATGTAGATGTACATTCAGAACATACAGGATGCCGTGGTAAAAACAGGTTCTGCTTGAACATGAGCCTAACCCTGGATCTGAATTAGATGTGGACAGTGTGTTTATTGGTTATTTATTAATGAAAGTGGCTCATTGATGCACAATGGAGGAATTTTCTTGAAACTTCACATAAACCATTGTTAAAAATTGTACCTCATCCTTTGGGAAACATAACATTTTTGGGGGTTTCTGTCTGCCGTGTTTATTATGAACACAATTCAACACAGTGCCCTGTCAGTACTTTTCTGTTTACATGGTCTTTCTGTGTGGGCTCTGCATGTCCTTCCTCTACTGCCTTAGGTTTCCTCCTACAGTCCAAAGACATCCATGAAACTGTGAAGTGGTGGCTGAATGCCTCGAAGGAAATGACTGTGAGAGTGAACGGTTGTCTCTCATCACATATATTCTGTTCTGCCCATCCAAACCAGGCCTTCATACACTCGCACACAGACTGTGAGAGGTCTCACAGGGAGACACTTTGTGTGTCAAACTAGTTTGAAAGGCACCGCTGCAAACACACACACATAATGCACCGCACAACAGTGCACAACAGTGGATCAGCAACAACAAGAACGCTCACGCTCATCACCGACAAAAACTGTTTCATACACTAAATAAACTGTGCTCAACAGCCACCGTCACCACTGACCTCATTTCTTTATTATTAATATGTTAAGCATTTACTGCTCATTACAAGTGGAGCCTGGCCTAGTTGACTTGTTGGTTAGAAAAAGCAGACAGAAAATTTCCTCACTTAGAAAAATTCCATTTCTTGTTTTTTATGTCTTGAAGAAACTTCTTTACTTATAACGTTTTCAAAAGATCGCCAAAACAAAAGTTTTTAAAGCAGCTGCAATAACGTTATTAATGGCACCAACTAGTGGTTAGGACACAAGATACATCCATGCTTAGGACTTCCTAAGTTCTAAGCATCTGACACATGACACAATCTGCTGCTTAACATCCTCTGCTAATTTTCCCAGAAACACAGTTGCACTGGCTTCATTGTGGCCACTGAAGGCCTAAGCAACGAGAGCAGCTCTACCACAAAACCACTAAATCTAAATAAGTGTACTTTTCTGTTCAGGACATTAACCCTTTCATGTCTGAAGCTATTTAAAAAGAGGCCAAAAGTCATAAAAAATACAATAGAATAATTTGATTTAATAAAGAAAAGTATATGAAATATAAACAATAGACAGTATGCAGTAGGGATGGGTAATATGGGCTTTAAACTATATCACAATATATTTCTGGTATTTATTGCAATAATGAGATCAATGACAATATAAATTTAGTGCCATTCATCACTACGGTTTACTTCATATTCTTATTTACTTTATATTGCTGCAAAGCACAACTTGTAAAATGTCAAATATTACTAACACATTTTCAATTTAAATTAAAAATGTAAACACTGGTTTACTCTTCAAGCATAAACAAAATATTGAAATTAGGTTAGTTAGAACATTTTTACAAATACAAAAAAAATTGTACAAATATTGTATCAAAGAGTAAAAATTTAAACTTCAGTTAAGTTAAAATAGTTTAGAAGCACAAACCTAAAAAAATATACAACAATACAAACATCATTTTAAATTAACAGTGTTGTTTGTAACTTTTCACAAAAAAAAAAAATATGGCTCTTTAACGTGAGCCTTTAAAGGTAAGCCTTTCAAAGAGCCGTTCAAAGACTGGCCTTAAATAACATTTTTATTAAATGAAACATTATGGATCAGGATTTATCGGCTGACTGCAGTACAACATTGCATTTTTATTCAAAAAGTTTGGCCTATTGCCACAAATGAATGTAATTATTTTTACAGGGTCACATATTCATCACCTTTTTACACATATTTTTATTTTAACTGACTGAACATAATTAGTACCTGAGCTACAGGTTATTCTTTGCCGCTGAAAGGACTCTAGTGACTCCTGAGCTGGGGTCATGTCTCTGTCTTTCCTTCTTCGTTTGTCTTTTGTGCAGCTCATTGTTTTCTACAAGTTTGGGTAAGTTTAACTGTACTGTAACATTTCTAACAATAAAAACTAGAATTGTAACTGTAACTCTAAAATCATAACCAAAGAAAGTATTTTCTTAAATGTAAAAACGTTTACATTTAACCTTAACCCACAGCAGATCAGGCATGACCACCCAGAAGTAAACTGGCTGAAGATGTAGATCTGTCACTCTAGGGGAGCAGTTGTGGATTTCAGATTCAAATTTGATTTGTTCATAAACCTCACAACTCCACAGTTAATGGATCACTTGAATGATGCAACATGTTTTTGCCAAACAAAAAGCCACTGCTTCCGTCAGTTCAGTCCACCGCTTGCTTTGTTTGTTGTAAGGAGTGAGATTCTTCAATGCAATGGTAATTTTCAGGTGAGTATTTCTTTTCAGCACAACATATGCACATAAACTGCAAATGGGACGCTTCCGAAAATACATCATCAGTAAGGCTTTATCGTATCAAATTGTGGAAAGAATTTTTTCCGGTATATCGCAAACGATAGGATATTGCCCATCCCTGGAATGCCGTACAATGTTTTATAACATTTTAAAAGTTAGGCCTTCTCTGAAAGTGTCCCTGACGGTTCCACTCTGCTGTTCAGTCTAGGTTCTGATGAAAAAACTTTAGAACGTCATCACAGGGATGTTAAAGAAGATTTTTGAGTCAGTAAAATATAGGTGAGAGAATATAGTTTTTTTATTTCACATCAAGGACTGCACTAAGAACTCACACATTGTTACGCAGTATTGGATAGGTTCTGCAACTTTTGGTTTCACACTGCAGTCTTTAAAATTGGACTGTCAGACTTTCACTGAGTACTGTGCTGGATGTGTCTCTGCAGAGGCTCGTTTTACAGTTGAACCATAGAAATAGAAAAATCAGACTAGAGTAAGGCCTATAGAGACATGTTATTATTAATATAGAGTTAATACAGACACCTGAAAGTCTGTTTAAGACATGATTTAAATCACCATAAAACACTTTAGGAAACGGTTGGCTTCACAGGAAGCATCTGTCGTAGCATAGCAAGAAAAATAAAGCCAATCAATATTTTATTTTCCCCGTTTCCCTCTGTTCTCTCTTCTTTGTGAATTTAATTCCTGCTTTTGGCCCGAACATTTGAACTATGACCAAATGTGCTTTCATTCTAACGAATTTGGTCCGGACTTAGACCAAAGTGCTTGGTCTGAACTACTGTCCACTGATGTTTTCAGATTTGGTTCAAACCAAGTGGAAAAGGCAGATGACTGTGTCTTAGATGGTACAGCCGTGGCTAGTTCTGGGCCACGGACTCAACCAGCTGCAGCTCACATCCTTCATTGGAATAGGCCGTGACGCTAATAGGACGTAACAAGTGTTTACAGAGCACAGACCACAGATACATGAGTTCTGTTTGCTCTTTTACGTCGTGGTGCGTGGTGAAAGTGTGCGAGAAGTGGACTGATGGACTAAACACATTTGATCAAGTTTAATTGTAGTTTTGATCACTACAATTATAACAAAGTGACCATAAACACAGTCACAGAAACTGGCTGCACAGAACTAGCAAGAACTTGTTTATTTCCTGACGGCTGTGTCAAGTTACCATTACCGTGGAGCAGCCCAACAACCAGCCCGGCCCAACTACATTTATACATTTAGTCATTTAGTCATTTAGCAGATGCTTTTATCCAAAGCGACTTACATTAGACTGGAACTTTCCCATTTCTACTGCACTATATTATCAACAAAAGCTGTAATGCTAGATTTGGCTGTGTTACTAAGATAAATAACCCATGTTTATATGTATTTGCTTTGACAATATGAACTATTTCATATTTTCAATGAAGAAAAGCATTTATAAAGATAGGCACAACATATCCTGCTGCACCCCACCTGTCATGTCTCTATTCCCCACTGGTTAGGCCCCCACACTTTGATAACCTCTGGTTTAATGCAATGTATACAATAAATACAATCTTTTAATTCACAAAGCAACAGCAGTAAATTACCATCTCTTTAAAAAAAACATAAACAACTGTTGTTATTTTACGCTAGCTTTGTTTTCTAAATTATAAACATTTAGCATATTTTTGCTTGAAATGTGACTGTTTGTCTCAAGAACAGACTGTTTATCACATGTCAGTCCTGCGACTGACTGGCTACTGTCCAGGGTGTACCCCACCTAAGGCTAAATGATCCTGGGAAAGGCTCCAGTCACCTGTGACCCCTAACTTTAAAGAGTGGAAGAAATTGAATGAATGAATGAAAGACAAGAAAAAGACAAACTTTCTTTTCTTCTTACATTTTACCTTTTGCTTCTCGTGTTTGCCCGAGTGAGGATTGTATATTGTCCAATCAACCGTCTGCAGTGTTTTGCTCCAACTTTTGGAAAGTGGACCACTCTAGTAAGTCGCTGGACACTGTTTTTACAGTGGATGCCCTTCCTGACTTAACTATCTCCATCTTGGGACTGGCCCAGGTAGACTGAAACAGCTAACCTCATTATCACTGCTTCTCCAGGTCCCATTATGCTTTATGTGTCAGACATTTTTGCTTACTGTGCGTAGTCCCCTGTCACTGTCTGGGTCTTCCAAATCTGCCTTGAGTGTACTTTGTAATGCTCTTATCTAACTCCAGATTGCCTCATTTAACCTACTCTGTGACCCACTTTAACTGTGCTGACAACAAAAGAAGGGCAACATGGCGCCTCACATAAAGTAGCTCCACCCTCCTCTGAGCCTCTTTCTTACCTGTTTAATTCAGGAGTTGTACAAAGCAGGGCCGGGGGACAGTCTGTAACAACGCAGCCAGTCTGTCAGTCACAGTGCTTGTATCTGTGCACCTGTCTTCACCCAGGGGCCCACCTCCTTCCATTAGGACAAATAAATGAGGTGCCAATCAGACGCCGAGAGGTTTAGTCTGCAACAAGTGCTGCTGTCTGCTTATGCCTGAACCATGTCAGAGGAAGGCGGGGGTTCACTCACTCACCGTAAAGGGGTTGCTAGGCTGCTTGTTGTTTTGAGAAAAAGGTAAATCAAGAATTTTAAAACAAGCAATTATGGTTTTAATGACCCGATGCCACTCGATCTAATGTGACATCCACCGCCTGAGTCTGACCCTACACCGAATGTAATTTTGAGCCCAAGTTGAGACTACAGCCTTGTTTCCTCTGGAGCAGTACAGGATGGTCAGTTTTAAACCTATACAAAGCTTCCCCCAAAAATGTACCATATTGGAAACCCCTCCAACAGTCAGGTGTGTGTGTCCAACCTAAGGTCTGCGGACCAAATACGGTCCAGTGTAAATTACATGTGGTCCTCACATGAATCATAACTCTGATTCTTGTGGCTTATTAATCATGTGTGGAAACGGTTTAAACAAATAAGAACCAATTTCTGAACACAACTTAATTACATTTTTTTTTCTCAATTGCTTACACACTAAAATTTTTACGCAAGGAGCAAAACAGTGTCCTAAATTTGCACAACTGTAAACACATTGTCAGCTTCACACATTTTTGCAAAACATTACACACAGTGATTTGTAAAACAATAAACACACTTGTATGCACATGTCATTTCCTTGCAATGTCAAAGCAAAGTCTTTCAAATGAACACACCCATGAACCAATTGGTTAAACACAGCCACCAGGTGTGCACACTGTCAGAGGAAGAGGGAGAGAGAGAGGAAGACCTGGAAAAATAAGCTGATTTTAAATTTCATGGCCTCAACACATCTCACAAAAGTTGGGACAAGGCCATGTTTACCACTGTGATGGCCTCAACACATCTCACAAAAGTTGGGACAAGGCCATGTTTACCACTGTGTGGCATCCCCTCTTCTTCTTATAACAGTCTGCAAACGTCTGGGGACTGAGGAGACAAGTTGCTCAAGTTTAGGAATAGGAATGTAGTCCCATGTAGTCTTGTCTAATACAGGCTTCTAGTTGCTCAACTTTCTTAGATCTTCTTTGTCACATCTTCCTCTTTATGATGCACCAAATGTTTTCTTTGGGTGAAAGATCTGGCCATTTCAGAACCGGATCCTTCTTCTAAGCAGCCAAGATTCATGGTTCAAATAGAAAAAATATCTAACCCATACATGCATCAGCAAAAGTCTGATGTGCAGACTGAGAATCTGAATTTGCTGCAGTTGCCTTTGTAAGCCTGTACAGTCAATTAAACGATAAGGTTTCGGGATCGAAACTCTTGCGCTGTTTTATCAGACGGGACGTGTCGTTTGTGTGCACGTTTACCTGGTTAAAGTTAAGTGGTGGTTAAGTAAACTAAGCAACGGTAGTGCCAAAGTTGAAATTGAATCCTGCGAACACAGGAAAGAGACTGAGGTGGGAATCACTGGGTACCTCACGATCAGTGGCGGCTACTGGTATGTCAGAGAGGGGAAGCTCATTTTCGGCCTACATCATAAAATTGTCTATTTATTTAAAAGTAAATTCTGCCCTACGTTCCTTTTCAAGAAAATGGTCTGTGACCCTGTCGTACAAACTAGGAGTCTGACTCCTAGGAGAAGTGACTTGACCAGTGTCCTCTCAATGGCCAGCAGAGCTAGGCTGCTTAAACGGCCTTGGCCCATTGTGTTTCGGGTGCAGGACTTGAGTCGCTTTAAACAGGAGAAGCTCTATCTACACCTGCAGATGTAGCTCCAATTGTTGCCACTAATGAGAACAGTTTGTAAAGCTGAGGCATTGCACTGTCCAACTCCATGTCTTTAAGGAACACCAAGTAATCACACAGCTTTCCCCTGTTACCCTGCAAGTCCTGATCTGAATACAGGACTTGAAGTTCTGACCTCAGTCTTCCTGAATCAAAGTGATGCTCAACCCTGATCCTGCCCATGCAACTTAATCTTGCACATGCACTCACATGTTCATTGCTCTTTTCATGTCTTTTATATGCCCTGTCAAAGTTAGACAGATCTCCAAACCCCACCTTTGACCAAACAACACATCCGTGAGATGGTTTCATCAAGAGGCATGGCCAGCAGTACATTTTATTTGTCACAGCACTTCCAGTCAGCCAGCTAACTTTGTCATACCAGGAGAGCTGAAAAGAACCGTTATTTTTTCCTATCTTTTGCACTAAATCAATCTTAGGTGTTGATCTGCCCTGCTGTTTAATTCTAAGTTTTTCCTCGTAAGGAACACTTTCAAATGGCTTCGCCAAAATCAGGTCGACAATATTAGCACCGTCTGCCATCGTGCGCAGTTTCACCCACGACGCTAGCCTAGCCTACTAACGTTATATGAATGAATGAATGCATGAAGGAAGGAATGAATGAATGAACGATCTAAAAAAAAAAATTAAACTCTGTAAAACTGAAACAAGGAATATGGTGTATAATTGTGTGAAATGTATGATGAAAATCAAGCAATTTCGCCAAGCAAAAATCAAAGAAATAGGTTGCAGCAGTTTTTATTTCGACTGAACTTGAGAAATCCGCGATGGGACTGAGCGCGAATAGCTTCAGTGATTCCTTATAGTACAGAATCACTGTCAGTCAAAAGGAGATGCAGTCTTTCGACAGGACCCTCCAATCATCACGCAGAAGCTCGGAGTCCGGGCCAGCCCACTCCCCATTCACCCCCAGAGACGCTGAACGTCCGTGGGCGGGACATAATCGCAGCGTTTATCCAATGACTGTCTAGTTTCGAAGCGCTGAAAAAAAACGTTCAAAGCAGCCCCATTGAAGTCAATAGACGCTGGGCTTCAATAGGGAAATGCACTGTGATGCTGCGGGAATGTATGAGAAGGAAATCGAGTCAGCCAACCTGCTATATGTAACTGATTCTGAACGAACTCGTCTTTGAGATGAACGTTTTCTAACACATTTTTAGTCAATAAAATGTTAATACAATAGTACATATTTGACCATTAATTTTGTGACATTATAAGGGAAGCCGAGCTTCCCTTGCAGTCTTAAAGAAATCGCCTCTGCTCACGATACAATACGATACGCGATACATTGTTCACGATACCGATAATATCACGATACGGCGATACTGCAATAATCGATATAGTATTAATAAAAGCTCACGATATATCATGTTTTAAGAAATACACTTTTTTTTTAATTAGGAAAATTTATCCCCATTTATTTAATTTTTCTGAAACACAATAACAAAAGCAACACATGTCTTATTATTTGTAACACAACAGTCACAGACACTATTTTAGTGTAACATTGCTGCAATCAGTAATACTATGTCTTCGACAAACAGTGACACCATTTGGGTGCAAAAAGTTGTAAGGCTGAGGACAGATTCAGTGTAAACAATACTATATGATTGTCATAAACATGAACAGTGTCAGATCCACTCTGTGTCTCTCAGGGATCCGCTCCACTTTCCTTCTCTCTCCTTCATCTCATCACTGCCACCTGTCTCAAGCACCTGTAACCTATTACCATCAGTGAGGTATTTAAACCTCTCCTGTCCACCTCTTCCCTGCCAGATTGTTCAGCATACTTTGTGTGAATGTTTCCAGCGTTTGTTCCAGCTCTTGTCTCAGCCCTCTCTCCAGCCTTCGCTCCAAGTCTCAGGTTTGGACTTCACTCTCAGCCCAGCTTCCCAGCTTGGCCCCAGTCACCGACTCGGCTCCAGGCTTCGGCGCAGCTCCACGGCTCACTCCAACTCTCAGCCCAGCTCCCCAGCTTGGCCCCAGTCACCGACTCGGCTCCAGGCTTCGGCGCAGCTCCACGGCTCACTCCAACTCTCAGCCCAGCTCCCTAGCTTGGCCCCAGTCACCGACTCAGCTCCAGGCTTCGGCGCAGCTCCACGGCTCACTCCAACTCTCAGCCCAGCTCTCCAGCTTGGTCTTCAGTCACTGGCTCGGCTCCAGGCTTCGGCGCAGCTCCACGGCTCACTCCAACTCTCAGCCCAGCTCTCCAGCTTGGTCTCCAGTCACCGGTTCGGCACCAGGTCTCGGTTCAGCTTCACGGTTCAATTCCAACTCTCAGCCCATCTCTCCAGCTTCCTATCACTATCTGTACTTTAATAAAGTATCACTTACCTTCACTGTCTTGTGCGCACTTGAGTCCTCATTCCCGCATTACAAACAGTGACACTATTAAGTGCAAGAAACATAAACCTTTGGGCTACTGCTTTTAAATAAAAAAATATATATATATATATATCAGGGATAAAGTACATCTAAAACTAGTACTCAATGTACATTTAAAGTGCATCCAAAACTAAACATTTTTCAGAACAAAATAGAAAACAGCTTCATGTGATGTGTTTAATATGTTCATATTTTTCTTGAGAAAGAGGAGTTGGTCAGCATGTTCAGGAGTGAGTGAACTTCTTTGGGCACTGATGATATCTCCTGCAGTTGAAAAGACCCACTCACCAGCCACACTGGTCCCAGGAATACACAAATGCATATTGGCAAGCTTGGAGAGGAGAGGAAACACATGTTGCTGAGATTTCCACCACAACAGTGGATCTTCACTGAGAGGCAGAGAAGAAGCATCTTGATATTGTTTTATCTCCTTCTCTGCAATTGAGGTTGCTGATGTGGAGACAGAAGAGGTCTTCTTAAAGATATGACCAAGAAGATCAATAAGTGCAGACTTTCGTTTCTTTACTGTGCTGGTCTCCTCTTCCTCTAAATCCCCCTGAACATCACCACAAGGCACTGGATAATCTTCCTTTAAAGCTGCAGGTTTTGACTTTAGTTTTGCATAGGTGTCTTGCACTTCTTCAGGTGACAGAAATAAAAGGGATTTAAATCTACGGTCCAGGGCTGAGGACATGCGTAGGAGATCTTTTTCCACCTCTGATTGATATCTCTTTGAAAGGTCTTGATTGATGGCTCCCTTAATCTCTCGAACCAGAGGAGAATCTTCTTCAGTGCTGGTTGTGTCTTGCAGCAGTTGGGCATGAAGAGGAGCAACCACTGAAATAGTGGGATTCTTTTCCTCACACATGATGTTTGTTGCCATAAGCATTGGTCTAAGTGCTTCCACCATCTCTTCAGCGCTTGAGATGTCATTCTCTGTGAAAGAATGTTGAGATCCTTCTAACTTTGACAAGTACCTTGGCAACAGCAGCTACTATCAGTGCATGTTGGGATGTAAGATTTAAAACATGAGCAAAACATCTAACATGTTGGTATCTTGTTAAGTCCATTGCTACACGCATGTTTGATGCATTGTCGGTGACAACCACTGGCTTCTTAGCGTCAAGATTCCATTCCCCCACTGCGGCTTTCAGTACATCGGCAATGTGTGTCCCGGTGTGGGTTTTGTGCATTGATCGAGTTTGCAGAACATATGACTTAATTTCCCAGTCTTCGTTTATAAAATGTACAGTGAACGTAATGTAGGAATCCGTGGCCCTCGATGTCCACCCGTCACCCGTGAGCCCCACTCTTTCTGCCGACTCAACTTTAGCCCTGGTCTGGTCATAAAGTGCAGGAATAATTTTTTCAGCAAAATATTTCCGAGAGGGAATTTTAAAGCGTGGCTTTTCATCAAAAAGCAGAACCCCTCGTTCTCCACCTCAATGTATGGACGGAGCCCTTTACACATGTAAACAGCAATCCCATTTGTAATTGACTTTGCCCTCGCAGAAGAAGGTATTAGCTTTGCCTGGAAAAAGGTGTTAACGCCGGGCTGTGTCGGCTTTGAGCCAGCACCAACCACGGCTTTCTCACAGAGCTCCGGGTGATGCCGCGTGAGGTGGCTGTGCATATTGGTTGTGTTTCCTGTGTAGCGGACCTTTGCAAAGCAGTTCTTGCATATTGCGTAGTCCTTTTCTAGCTTTGCCCCGTCCGCACTGCTATAAAATTCAAAGTGAGTCCACACTTTGGATTAAAATGTTGCTGGAGCGTCCTTCAACTTCTTGCTCTCACTTCTACTTTCCTCACTTGACTCTTTTTTTCATGTGAGTGTGTGTATGTCGTCTTCTTCCGCCCACAACAGCCAAACTCTCATCAAGGGTTAATGAATAGAGCATTTTATAATATCGTTTAAGATCGATACTTGCCGAGAGTGCATCGAGAATCGATCGCGGGAGTAAATATCACGAGATATCACCATATCGATATTTTGGCGCACCCCTAAAAGAGACAGGCGTCCAGCAGAGTCAAAACCGGCAGATTCTTCTTTGGTTGTTGTTCCTTTGTGCTCGTACAAGTGTGCGCACAGTAAACACGAACAACACTGGATGCAGTAGCGCTAATGCCAGAGGCACACTTGTACAACAACTCTGGATCTTCTGTAATGCTTCTTTAAGTTTTGAGTGGTTGTGTGTTATAAATACAATCCTAAGATTACTGCTTCTAATCTCTGATGTGGTTCAGGGCCTCGTCAACATGACAAAAATGTCTTCTCTGGACTAACATCGGGGAAACTACGCCTCCACAGGCGGCTTTCATAGCCTTTTATAAGAGTGGCTTCTTCATAGAGCTGATTTTTTTCAGCACCAGGCACATTGTAAAAATACTTTTTTTTTGAGGGTAGTAGATTGAAGCTAAAGCAGTAGTGTATTATTTGCCTAGTTATTTTAGATAATGGATTTACATTAAAGTATAAAATAGATTTGACCTTTTTTTTTACCAGTAAATAACGTTACCTATCAATGAATAATAAAGTTTACCCAATTATATGGACTTAGTGTGTAGTGCTTTTTTTCTTTAGCCCCACCTCTTTGTTCAAATTATTTTTGAACAAAGAAGAGTGATGGATCTGAAACCATGAGTGAGAGTCACAGAGACTTGAGGAGGAGAACGCTATAAATCAGTCAGTTCTGTAGGAGTTCTCGAGTCTCAAAGGTTATCAGAGAAAAATAATAAGCCTGTGTTGAAATAAACATTTAGAGATCAATGTTAAGCTTTTAACAACCATTGTAACAATGTAATGGAATAGACCTATATTTATTCATAACGGTTTATGTAATTACTGATAATTATTCAGTAGATGACCAATCAGATATCTTAAGTAAAGGTTAATTTCTACCCATTGTAAACATTATTTGAAAAAATTGGAACGTTTATATCTGTCTTGAATGAATGTATTTTACTTTTCACAGAAGGGTAATATTTATTCAAAACAAAATATTTTTTGTTTTACAGTGCAGAAAAAATACTCAATGGGGTCAAAAAAGGTGAATATGGTGAAAGAACAAAACAATTGAGATGATTTTAAGACCAGCTCTGGTAAAAACTGACAGTGTGTTTATAGTGAACAGACTGTGATTTCTGTTCATTCCAAATCAGTCAGACGTGTCTTCAGGTGTTTTCAGAGTTTAGCTGATTAAAATAAAAAATTATGTTTTGTTCAAATATGAAAATCTACAAACACAGTCTTACAGTTACAAATTGTGTCTAGAGTTTTGCAAAACACTGTGTGTACTGTTTTGCAAAAAGTGTGATGCTAAGATGACATTTTGCTCATTGAGTTTTGAGTTTTTAAATTTAGTCATTTATTGGCAAATTTATGCAAATTGTGCATTATGCACTATGCATTATGCATTCATGTGGCACAGGAGTAAAGGTGGGTGCTCTGCTCCATCTTTAACACATTTTGATGTTTAAAACTTCTAACTAAGTAACTAAGTAACTAACTAAGTAACTAACTAACTAAGTAACATGCACTACTTCTTTCAGTTTACACATTTTACCATCCCATTTTAGTCTACGGCTGTATAATTAGACTTTTTTACCTTCCAGAAATTCTGCATTAAGAAAAAACAATTAACGAATGCAACTAAGCGATTGATTGTGCGCTCAGACAGTCTTTATTATCAGGAAGAACAGAAAACAGACATGTGATCCATGAAATGAGACGTCCAGAAATAATGTGCGTAATAATTCACCGAGACATATATGATCATGATCTGAAAACAGTGTGAAGTACTATCAAACTCGAGGTAAAACATTACAGCGCAGTGGCTGCAGAGCCAGTGGCCTTGCTCTTATTTCACAGGCTGCCTGTGGCGCTGCTCGCATTCACTAAAGACTGAGGCGGCTGCTGCAGGACCCAGACCTGATTCATGAGGCTGTAAAAGCAGTCTGGCTGACTTTTAAGTGGTACACTAGATCATGTACTAGGAGGCTCTCCTGAGTGCACCCGAGCGACACAAAACCGGGAAAGTGCATGGGAAACAAATATCTTATGAAACTTTCGCCGCCTCGATCTTCCAAACCCACTTCACAATTCCCCAGCCTCTGAAGTGCAATGGAAGTGAGAATATTTACAGTCAGTCATACAGTGACACTGCAACTGGTCTCACGTAGTTGCTTAAATTGGTGCTTTACTATTCCATGTGAAATAAATGAGCCATGATATACTGGGGGGATGGAAGTGTTGTGCATCATTCACTTTAAAGTGACTCACGCCTTGCTTAATGTGGAGCTGAGGTCTGAAGCTCTCAAGCCCAGTCCATGACAGAGCAGCTTTATTTAGAGTTTTAATAAGCAGCAGCATATGAGGCAATAAGCCCGTAATGGAGCAGTAAACATACAGCTCTGGCACTAATAAAGTGTAAACACTTGCATTAAGCCTTAGTAACGCCTTCCTCTTCAGACCTGGTATTCAGATCTGGAGTGATTGGTTCTAATGTTGCCAGCCTCAACCTTCTGAACCTAGGAAATACATCCTTAAAACATAATTTTATTATAAACAAGAAGTCCTACCGGCTTGTCCGACATCTTCATAGCCCACACATACCTTTTGTCCCCAGGAACTGTAAATATTTTTTTTGGCTGCATGGTGGAAGAGGGGTTAGCTTTCCTGCCTCACAGCAAGAAGGTCCTGGATTTGATCTATTCGGGCATATTTATGTGTTCTCCCTATCTCTGGTTTTCTTCCGTGGCCTCTGCAAAGACATTAGTCATTTCTCGGATTTTCTGTTTGACTTAAGGTCTACCGAGTAAGAAATTAATCCAACATTTGGTTTATGTTTTTGTCCATATTATTCATATTTTATTAGCGCTAATGACAAGCTCCAGTCACATCAAGCAATGTTCCCACTCTGCTTTGTGAACCGTTGACGCCATGTCCCATCACAGATCACAAGCTGTTGCATGTAAAGACCTTCACATGTGCTCAGTGGCTGATGTCGGTAAGTTATCCCACCACAGACACTGTCTTCAAAGTGCACACACTTCAAAGCCATTTGATGCATTGGTAGCCCTCTTTGAAGTGTTCTCTAGCTCCATCCAGGGAAATAAAAATGGTTAAATGCTGACTGATAAATCCAAGATTTTATCCATTTTGGAGATCTAACTACATTTCCTAGAATGATAATTCGGTTTAGTTGACCAATTGACAGTTTCCTTGTTCTCTTAGGAATTGAATAATGGCTTGTGACATAGGCCCAAACATATATGTGTTTGCCCACATTCTGTGAACAAAATAAAAAAATAAAGATGTATTTACCTGTTAATGTTGTGCACCATAGAAATTATGTTTATTACGTTTTTTAGACAGGAAGTTCTAGGTTAGAGAAAATAGTCGAAACTGACTCAGAGGTTCAGAGGGTTAATACAGAGTGTAAATGTGTTCTGAATGTGACCTGAGAGATTCTCACTATGTTGACTTTATGTAGACAGGGGTTAGTGTATTTGGGATAGGACAGGGTGATTATACTTACAAACTTCTGAACTGCAATACTCTCACATCTTCTGCAAACACACCATAAAAAAGTTACTCACACAATGTGACAAATAGCGTGTTATTCATCTCAAATTCTGTGTTAAAGTAATCATTCATCAACTAAAGGATCTAAAAAAAAGATCACATTCATATATACACCATAGGGAAACTGAACTAGTAAAGTAGACGGGTCAACACAGAGGGTATCGAGGGTCATTTCCACTGCAGTGGTATGATACGGGTCAGACACAAGCAGAACTCATGACTGTCTCTCCAGCCTCTCACACAAGATTTACTCTACTCTTTATATTATTATTAGCAACACATCCAAGTTTTTATAGTCCACTTCAAATATGATTTAGATCTCATACAAAACACGTCCTTTTTTTCCACTTGTGTGACAGTTTCTGTAGCAGACATTTTTTCATTGACTACTAAGTGAAAACACAAGCCTCTTCAGGGACTACAAACAAGCAGCGTTTATAGTCACCATTGACCTTTTTTAAAGATGTAAGCGCTTTTTAATACAAAAATAAATTGTTGTAAACCATATAATGACTGTGTGAGTACTTCTTTAATTAACCCATCAGAGGGTACAGGCCAACCCCATGGAATGATTCTGGAAAGGATGAAAATTACATGGATGACTGGTAAAAATTGCACAGAGCTACAATTTCTTGATTAAAGTAGTAGCTAATCTTGATTTGTCCACTGGGGGTCACACTGTTTTAGTCAGAGTAGCAGACCTAACACAAGCCTGACACCCAGAACTGAACCACAGGTGACAGTAATGAGCTATCTAGTTCCATTAATGGTGATTTGGCTTGGTGGTCATTACTCAAAATGTCTTGACACAGGGTGTTGAGTTTTCCAAGAAAAATGAACCCCTTCCGAGTCATTCACTGAGGAGAATAGGAAACCTGTGTGTTTGGTGTGTACGCAGCAAGTTTCAGCGCTCAAGAAATACGATACTAAAATACGATTGAATAGATAAAATATAGAATACAAGCATATTTAAAAATCAACAAGAATATAAATAAAATAAAAATAAATAAGAAGTAAATAGAACTTAAATTTACATAATATACAAATTGTGCAGGATTGTCCATGCTGGAGAGCAGTTGGTCCAATGCCCTCCTGTCTCTCACTGACTCAAATGTCTCCAACTTGGTGCCGATAACATGTCCCGCTTTCCAGATCAGTTTGTCAATCCATCTTATGTCCCTTTTGCTGGTGCTCCTCCCCCAACAAACGACAGCAAAGTACAGACCAGCAGCCTGCTGCACACATTGAAGGACCTGAGCTTCCTCAGGAAGTAGAGTCTGCTTATGCCCTACTTGTAGACTGCATTACTGGTCTAATCCAGTCCAGTCTGCTGTTCATGTGGACACCCAGGTACTTGTAATGGTCCACTACTGCCACCTCTAGACCCTGGATGGTGATGGGCTCCAGTGGAGTCCTCTTCCTCCTGAAGTCAATGACCAGCTCCTTGGTCTTGTCTGGTCCACGTTCAGGAGCAGGTGGTTTGCCTGGGACCACTCCGCAAAGTCCGTGATCAGTGTCCTGTACTCCATCTTCTGTCCATCCCTGATACACCCATCCACTGCAGAGTTATCAGAGAACTTCTGCAGCAGGCAGGACCCGGAGCTGTACTGGAAATCAGAGGTGTACAGAGTGAACAAGAATGGAGACAGGACAGTCCCCTGAGGAGCCCCTACCTTAATGACTACAGCTGCACAAACTGTGGCCCGTCAGACAAGTAATTGCAATCCATGAGACAGTGGAAGACCTGGCACCCATCCTGAGCAGCTTTTCAGAAAGGGCTGGATGGTTTTAAAGGCACTGGGCAAATCAAAAAACATGATCCTCATAGTGCCCTTCCTACCATCCAGGTGAGAGTGAGCACGCTGCAGCAGATGATAGTATCATTCACACCAACAAGAGGCTGATACGCAAACTGTAGAGGGTACAGGGAGAGGGCCACCAGGGGTCTCAGCTGAGCCAGCACGAGTCTCTCAAGGACCTTCATGACGTGTGACGTCAGAGCAACCGGCCTGAAGTTGTTGAGGCCAGATGGGATGGGCTCCAGCTTCCTGTAGGCATCCTTACACTCCCCCAGGTTGACCTTAGGCTGCCACTGTATCCTCTTCAGCTTGTCCTTATCTGAACAGACAGATGTTGATATACTCTGTGATGCAGTCCATGATACTGTCAGTGCCAGATCAATGGGGCTGACAGATTGACTGATTATAATTATAGTTATTGTACTTCCTTGCTCTAAATCAAGGGGAAAATGGAGTTGAAGTTATTTATATGTTCTTGTCCTATTATCTTACTGGTCCGGCCCACTTCAGATCAAATTGGGCTTGTGTTATTTTTCTACATGGTAGTCTTTGATGTTTTTTTTACCAGTGTACTTTAAAAGGTCTAGCTGCTGCAACATATTTTATAACATGCTGTTTGTAGTTTTTGAAAGTGTGTCTTTGAAATCAGATCAAAACAAAGTCGCTCAATATTTTAATAATGGATTTATAAAGCACTTCCATTATTAATTTACTCACTACACAGTCACAGTCACACACTGGTGGTAAGCAGGAATTGAACCACCATTTTTATAGGACCATTCTACTTTCTGAGTTATATTTTAGTGGAGGCATTGATGCTTGTGCTGTGGTATGTTACATCATAATCATGTTCAAATGAGTCTGGCCCAAAGCCCAGGAGCGTTTAGGCCCAAGTCATTTTCTTAATATAATAATCCACTGGACGGGCCATGCACTACAGCTTGTGTTAGCATTAGAGCTAGAACATTAGCATTACGTTGCAGTGTTATTGTTATGACTGCTATAAAGTCCTTAGATGGTCTCATTGCACTAACCACTGGTCCCTGCTGAGGGACATTTGCAACAAGGTGCAATCAACACTTTTGCATGAGTTCAATGAGGCACAGATAGAATTACAAAAAAAAAACGAAGCTGACAGACCTAACAGGTTGTGAGAAAAGATAGACATTTGCATAAGTTAGAAATACAGTAACAGGAAAGTGGCTGCAGTATTAGAAGTGCACTAATCCTTGCGGAGAAGGATTAGGACCGCTATAAAATGTATTTAATTTTATGTATTTCAAACATCTATCTGGTGACAAGGTTAAGGGGATGAGCAGGAATTTAACCCGTGGCCATCAAAATGGGCGGCAGTAGCACAGTGGGTAGAGCGGCTGTCCTTCGACCGGCGGGTGGGTGGTTCGATCCCAGCTCAAAACATTCCAAAAACATCATAACATCCCGCTCTCCCCCACATACTGTTGTTGTGTCCTTGGGCAAGACACTTAACCTACATTGCCTCCAGTGAGTGTTCTGTAACACTGGTAAATAGCTTAATGTATGTAAAGCGCTTTGAGTGCCTACTACAGTAGGTGAAAAAGCGCTATATAAAAATAAAGATTATTATTTATTATTAAAACGGAATCTATTTAAATACTGGCTCAACTTCCACTACACTACAGAATCCACATTACAAGAATTGGGGAAAAGATATACTTTAGTGCGAACTTTAGTGCAATAATATTAGATATTTTAACCATATTGTGGGTGTTTAGTTTGTCATTTTCAAGCTCTGACCCCACTTACCTGTTCAGTCATTTTCAAACCATTCAAGCTAAACCTTCTAAAATAAGCCCTAAAGTGACGGTTTTCCGCGGCCATTGAACTATCGCTGTGGCAACAGCACAAGAGAAAGTCCGCAAGATCGCATTAAAATATATTTTCTAAAACCTAAAGTGAGAGAATTTAACAAATGTAATGTCACAACCTCGTCAATAATTGTTATAATGCATTTATATAGTTTATTGTATAAATTTTGCAACTTTAAAATATCACAAAGTATGTCCTTACAGGCATCCTGACTTTAATCTCAGAATTCTGAATTTATTCTCAGTGGCCCTAATCCTCTTTCATAGGTTTGATGTTTTTATAGTCCCATTATATTGATCTCTGTCTCTTCTTCCCTGAGGGTTGAGGTTAATTATCTGTCTGAAAAACAAATCCTCTGCGGAAAACCTCGTGTAACGGATGAAGTCATCATTTAGTTTGCTGTGGGGCAGGCATTACGGCATGTCCTGTAAGAAACAAACCCTTTCAGCTCCAGTGCTTTTCTATTCCGTTTGTCAGAGCAGGTTGTGAGTTTTTGGTGCTGTGATGGAGCACACACAGCTGCACTCACAGCATGTTACCTTATGCCTCTTAATGGGTTTGAACAAAGCCTCTGGTTGGTGATGGTTTTGGATTCATGTGGAGCTGTATAAAAATGACATATTAGGCCTGTTTAAAGAAGAGATTGCACAAATTGCACTTTTCCTATCCACTTGCCTTGTACTGCCAATGGTTTATAGTTTCCCCATTCAGAATGATGTAGAATGTGGTACAGTACTTTAACAGGTAGAGCCACAGAGTCTTAGCCTTTCATGTTCTTTGAGAAGTGAAGTGGGTCTGGATCCCCTCCTACTGACTACAACTTCCACCTAACACAATCCTACCTGACCAATCATAATAGTTTGTATAATAAGTCATAAGTCATCAAACAAACTAAGAGGTTGGTCCCTCTTAGTTTGTTTGACTAATTCTGATGAATTCTGCAGATTACTCACTGCCAATGGCTCATCCTGTTACTAGTTGTGCATCCACAGTTTGTTCTCTTTTTCTACCAAACTTTAGACGCTAGCTACTCCCACAATATTTAAACAATGAAAAAAAAAATAATTAAGAAAAAAGAAAAATAAAATGAAATATTTTATAATTTAAATTTACAATAATTTCCAATATAAACAATGAAGTTTGTTCCACATTAACCCTTAATCCAACTCTCATCAAACAACAAAATCATTGTTTACAAACATTCAAAGTTTCAACAATTATTTTGAGCCTCCATGAATAATCATAAATAGATTTTTCAACTTCAACCCCCGGGTCGCGGGGGCAGCAGTCTAAGCAGAAACACCCTGACTTCCCCCTACCCAGGCACTTCCTCCAGCTCTTGCGGGGGGATACCGAGGTGTTCCCATCCCGGAACACCTCCCTAGGGAGGCGTCCAGGAGGCCTTCGAAACATGTCCGAGCCATTTAAGCTGGCTCCTCTTGATGTGGAGAAGCAGTGGCTCTACTTTGAGCTCCTCCTGAGTGACCGAGCTCCTCACCCTATCTCTTAGGGGGCGTCCCGCCACCCTGCGGAGAAAGCTTATTTCGGCCGCCTGTATCTGGGATCTTGTTCTTTCGGTCATAACCCAAAGCTCATGACAATAGGTGAGAGTAGGAACGTAGATCGGCCGGTGAATTGAGAGCTTTGCCTTACAGCTCAGCTACTTCTTTACCACAACAGACCGGTACATTGACCGCATCACTGCAGAAGCTGCACCGATCCGTCTGTCAATCTCACGTTCCCTCCTTCCTTCACTCGTGAACAACACCCCAAGATACTTAAACTCCACTTGAGGCAGGAGTTCTCCACCAACCTGAAGGGGACAAGCCACACTTTTCCGACTGAGAACCATGGTCTCAGACTTGGAGGTGCTGATCCTCATCCCAGCCGCTTCACACTCGGCTGCAAACTGTCCCAGTGCACACTGAAGGTCCTGGCTTGATGGAGTCAACAGGACAACATCTCATTTGCAAAAAGCAGAGACGAGATCTTCCCTTACTTCCAGAAGTCCAATAACAGAACACCACTTCAGTTCACATCCGGGGGGCCGTTCCTCCCAATCACACCACTCCAGGTGTCACTGTCGCTGCCCACTTGAGTGTTGAAGTCCTCCAGTAGAACAACGGAGTCCCCGATCGGAGCACTTTCCAGCACCCCTCCCAGAGACTTTTATTTTATCAAAAAAAAAAAAAAAAGAAACAATTTCTGCCTCTGCATACCTAGATAAGCAATTTGTCTTAAGGTGTATCCCACCATGCAATGTAGTAAGTACATTTATGGTCCAAGGGTGCCTCTAGGGACGGATAAGCGGTAGAAGATGGGTGGATGGATGGGGGGTGCCTCTCATTTATTGTAATGCCTTAGCAACTGACTGCTTTTTAAGGGCATTTCAATCAAAAGTAATCGAGAAGAATCCAGTTTAACCAAGGGCACAATTTTGTCTAATTAGAATGGATGATACAATTATGGTCTCAGACCACCTCAATTTTTCACAGTATTCCCGATGTTTAAAACCCTGTTCTCTCTCAAACACTCACTAATTCAATATTCATTTTGTATATAACAAAGCCCTGAACCTGCATTGAATGCTTCATTGATTGCATTGACGAAGACTCTAAGGCACAGTGGGTTAGCACGTCTGCCTCACAAAAAGAAGGCTCTGTTTTAAGTGGTTTGACATGGACAGGTTGAAATGGATTTAAATCGGTCAGAATGCATTGGTGTGTTTAGCATGATGAGTGGAAATAGGTGGCTTCAGAAGTCATCCACATCTTAGACAAAATATCTTATCTGAACAGCTATGATATGACAAGGTTATCACTGCTCTGTGGGAATGTAAATCAGGTCTAGAGCCAATAGTCGGAGTGCAAATGAGGCTGTTTGAGTGGGGAATAGAAAGTACGGTTTATCAATTGCCAATAAGCGGATTCCAAGGACAAGTCCAATAATACATTAGTGGCACATAGGGACGTTTGACTGCATTAATGCACTCAGATTATGGAGGTTTACCTCAGAAGGGCTTCAATCTCAACCTCATTGTAGGTCACTCTGAAGGTTGCACACTTCAGTGAACTGCACTGCAAATTTGGACTCCTATAACCAGAACTTGAGTGGATAATTTGAATATCATTTTCAACACCTTAGGACGGATAATAAATTAGTCCTTGAGAGTTTCTGCACCAGTTTCAGGACAAAGGTCTAACTGGGGCAGGTCCAACGGACCTTGTACAAGACCCAGGTATTCATCTTAAGTACGGCTCATTTGAAAGTCTCTCTGTGAAACCGACCATCTGAACTGTGAGATTCGATTTTCAAAAAAAAAAAAAATCTGTACTATATGCTAAAGGTTTTGCAAGACAATGGTTTTGCATAAATTCCACAGGAAATGAATAGAGGAAAAAAATTGCACAGAAACTAAATTGTTACAAAAACTATAAAAGGCAGAGTTACCAAAAGTAACAGCAGAATTGTCACAGAATTTAGACACATTTCAACGGCAAAAATCATTTAAACAACTGGTGAGTTTGAAACGTGCCACAAATCGGCAGGAAAAGCCTAGAATAACAAGCTCCTGCTGTTAATGTCAGACCATTATTATCAATAGTAAGGCTTTTTTATGATAGTTATCATAATCATAAGCTTGAGCAAATTTGTATCTTGTTTTGATAATCCTTTCCAGTTCTGTTAAAAATAAAACTGTGTTTTCTCAAATATATCATTATACACACGTGGACAAAATTGTTGGTACCCTTCGGTCAATGAAAGAAAAACTCACAATGGTCACAGGAAAAACTTTATTCTGACAAAAGTAATAATAAATAAAAAAACTATGAATGTTAACCAATGAAAGTCAGACATTGCTTTTCAACCATGCTTCAACGGAATTATTTTAAAAAATAAACTCATGGAACAGGCCTAGACAAAATTGTTGGTACCCCTAACTTAATATTTTGTTGCACAACCTTTTGAGGCTATCACTGCAATCAGACGACTCCTGTAACTGTCAATGAGACTTCTGCACCTCTCAGCAGGTATTTTGGCCCACTCCTCATGAGCAAACTGCTCCAGTTGTTTCCGGTTTGAAGGGTGTCTTTTCCAGACGGCATGTTTCAGCTCCTTCCAAAGATGCTCAATAGGATTGAGGTCAGGGCTCATAGAAGGCCACTTTAGAATAGTCCAATGTTTTCCTCTTAACCATTCTTGGGTGTTTTTAGCTGTGTGTTTTGGGTCATTGTCCTGTTGCAAGACCCATGACCTGTGACTGAGACCAAGCTGTCTGACACTGGCCAGCACATTTCTCTCTAGAATCCCTTGATAGTCTTCAGATTTCATTGTACCCTGCACAGATTCAAGACACCCTGTGCCAGATGCAGCAAAGCAGCCCCAGAACATAACAGAGCCTCCTCCATGTTTGACAGTAGGGACAGTGTTCTTTTCTTGATATGCTTCATTTTTCCGTCTGTGAACATAGAGCTGATGTGCCTTGGCAAAAGGTTCCATTTTTGTCTCATCTGTCCATAGGACATTCTCCCAGAAGCTTTGTGGCTTGTCAACATGTAGTTTGGCATATACCAGTCTAGCTTTTTTATGATTTGTTTTCAACAATGGTGTCCTCCTTGGTCGTCTCCCATGTAGTCCACTTTGGCTCAAACAACGACGGATGGTGCGATCTGACACTGATGTTCCTTGAGCATGGAGTTCACCTTGGATCTCTTTAGAAGTCTTTCTGGGCTCTTTTGTTACCATTCGGATTATCCGTCTCTTTGATTTGTCATCAATTTTCCTCCTGCGGCCTCGTCCAGGAAGGTTGGCTACAGTCCCATGGATCTTAAATTTCTTAATAATATGTGCAACTGAAGTCACAGGAACATCTAGCTGCTTGGAGATGGTCTTATAGCCTTTACCTTTATCATGCTTGTCTATAATTTTCTTTCTTCTCTATTCTCCTGCGACAACTCTTTCCTTCGCTTTTTCTGGTCCATGTTGAGTGTGGTACACACCATGTCACCAGACAACACAGTGACTACCTGAAGCCCTATAAATAGGCCCACTGACTGATTACAAGATTGTACACACCTGTGATGCTAATTAGTGCACACACCTTGAATTAACATGTCCATTTGGTCACATTATTTACAGTCTTTTCTAGGGGTACCATCAATTTTGTCTAGGCCTGTTCCATGAGTTTATTTTTTTTAAATAATTCCGTTGAAGCATGGTTGAAAAGCAATGTCTGACTTTCATTGGTTAACATTCATAGAATTTTATTTATTATTACTTTTGTCAGAATAAAGGTTTTTCTGTGACCATTGTGAGTTTTTCTTTCATTGACCGAAGGGTACCAACAATTTTGTGTATACTTCATAATTGTTTACATATTGGCCCCAGGGGTACTGTCCCCAAATGCCATGTTGCAGAGGCAGCCAAGACAGCCCCACAACATCCAGAGATTTGAGGTACTCAGGGCGTATCTCATCCACCCCCGGTGCCTTGCCACCGAGGAGCTTCCCAACTACCTCAGTGACTTGGGGTTGGTGGGGTTGAGGAGATCCTCGAAGTATTCCTTCCACCGTCCAACAATGTCCCCAGTTGAAGTCAGCAGATTCCCACCTCCAACAGTGTTGGCAGGGCACTGCTTCCCCCTCCTGATGCGCCTAACGGGTTGCCAGAATTTCTTCGAGGCTGACCGATAGTCCTTTCCATGGCCTCACCGAACTCCTTCCAGACCCGAGTCTTAGCCTCCACAACCACACGGGCTACAGTCCTCTTGGCCTGCCGGTACCTATCAGCTGCCTCAGGAGTCCCACGAGCCAACCAGGCTTGGTAGGTCTCCTTCTTCAACTTGACGGCATCCCTTACTTTCGGTGTCCACCACCAGGTTCGGGGGTTGCCGCCACGACAGGCACCGGAGACTTTACGGCCACAGCTTTGAGTGGCCGCATCGACAATGGAGGTGGAGAACATGGTCCACTCGGACTCAATGTCTCCAACCTCCCTCGGGATCTGGTCGAAGCTCTGCCGGAGGTGGGAGTTGAAGATCTTTCTGACAGGGGGCTCGGCTAACAGACTCTCACAGTACGTTTGGGTCTGCCGAGTCTGTCCAGCTTTCTCCAGGTGGTGATCAGTTGACAGCTCCGCCCCTCTCTTCACCCGAGTGTCCAAGTCCAAGGTAACCATCCTCACCTGTGATCTGTTTGCTTGTAATGAGTGTGTGTGTATAAAAGGTCAGTAAATTTTCTGGGCTCCTGACAGACCCTTGCATCTTTCATCCAGTGCTGCACTGTTGTTTCTGTATTCTTAGTCATGGGAAAAGCAAAAGAACAGTCAAAGGATCTGCGGGAAAAGGTAATTGAACTGTATAAAACAGGAAAGGGAATTGAGAATGCCAATCAGCAGTGTTCAAACTCTAATTAAGAAGTGGATAATTAAAGAATCTGTTGAAACCAAACCGAGTCAGGTAGACCAACAAAAATTTCAGCCACATCTGCCAGGAAAATTGTTTTTTGCAAAGAAAAATCTACAAATAACTTTATCGGAAATACAGGACTCTCTGAAAAAAATGTGGTGTAGCTGTTTCAAGATTCACAATAAGGAGACACTTAAAGAAAAATGGGCTGCATGACAGAGAAATCTATTATTACACAAATGCCACAAAGCATCTCGCTTACAATATGGCAAACAGCACAGAGACAAGCCTAAAAACTTGGAACTTGGAACAAAGTCATTTGGAGTGAAGAGACCAAAATTAAACTTTTTGGTCACAACCATAAATGTTACAATTGAAGAGGAGTCAACAAGGCCTATGATGAAAGGTACACCATTTCTACTGTGAAACATAGAGGTGTATCGCTGATGTTTTGGGGATGTGTGAGCTACAAAGACACAAGAAACTTGGTCAAAATTGATGGCAAGATGAATGCAGCATGTTATCAGAAAATACTGGAGGAAATTTGCACTCATCAGCCTGGAAGCTGAGCATGGGACGTTCCAACATGACAATGATACACAGCACAAGGCCAAGTCGACCTGTCATTGGCTACAGCAGCATAAAGTGAAGGTTCTGGACGGTCCATCTCAGTCTCATGACCTCAATATCATTGAGCCACTTTGGGGAGATCTCAAACATACAGTTCATGCAAGACAGACCAAGAATTTACAGGAACTGGATGCTTTTTGCCAAGAAGAATGAGCAGCTACCATCTGAGAAAATAAAGAGCCTCATCCACAACTACCACAAAAGACTTCAAGCTGTCATTGATGTTAAAGGTGGCAATAGACGGTATTAAGAAATGGGTTATGTAAACGTTTGGTCAGGGTCATTTGGGTAGTTTCTGTTGTCATTATGATTTAAAAAGAGTAAACACAATTGTTTGACAATAAATGGCTTCACCCAACCCCTAACTATGAGTAAAAAAATTAAAATAAAATAAAATTATGTTATCATTCATACTTTCTGAAAAATGGGCAAAAAAAAAATTAATAAATAAAAAATTCTGCCAGGGCACAACTGTATATTAATCGCCTACATGTTCTTTCTAAAACCTCACATACATGCAGTAAACATACATACATACATACATACATACAGTGGCGCAAAAGCGCAGTATGCAACATATGCAGTGCACACTGCCAAGGGGGTGCCAAAATAAGGGAGGAACAAAAAAAATTGTCATATCTACGTTTTCTGCTTAAAATGTTTAACGCAAGACAAGGCAAGGCAATTTTATTTATATAGCACAATTCATACACTGGGTAACTCAAAGTGCTTTACAGGAATAAAAGACAATTTACAAGATTTAGATTAAGAAACATTAGAAAAATTTAAACATTTTAAAAGAAGAGTGCAGATAAAAAACTGTTTATGTTGTAGTGTAGGCGGAGCTAAAGAGGAAGGTTTTTAACCTCCCCTTGAACATTGAGGCTTGTTTTACTTCATCTGGGAGGCTGTTCCAGATTTTTGCTGCATGAAACTTAAACATCCCAGATGTCCAAGAAGGTTCATAAGCAACTAGCACGTCAGAAATATATTATGGTGCTAAAACATTAAGAGACATGTAAACCAGCAGTTTACGTTTAAGAAACGTAAAACCTGGCCACTGGCAACAGATGTCATGATCAGCAATGTTGCTGAGGCGGGCGCCGTCTCCTTCTACAGAGCTTGTCCACCCCACTGGAGGGAGGGAGGGGGGCTGCTGGTGAACGTCCAGTTAGTAGCCTGTTACCTATTGACGTAGTGTGCCAAGGCCGGAATATCCCATGGGTCTTTGTCCCTTGCCCGTTTGGGGATAATTTAGATACCAATAAGATCAAAGATTGTGAAAACCTTTTCTACATATTCAGTCCGCTGCTTAGTCTCTGTGCTCCTCTGACACTCCTTCCTTTGACAGCGGCTGATTGGCTTTTCTTACACCAGTCCTATCTACTCACTCTGTGATTGGTTTTCGTTGTTCAGTGCACATTTGATTGGCTTGCTGGGGGCATGAACAGGCTTCTCAGTGGCAGGTTGGAGGCGCTGTATCGACAGAGCCATATCATTTCTGTATAATACAAAAACATACTGCTTTAAACCGGGCTTTGGACACAAACACAAGTAAAATGTAAGTGTTGCCAAACTACAGCCAGAATAAAGGATTTGGAGCCGTTGGCAATGAAATAGTGTAAGTCTCTGCAAAGTAGTGTCATTGATAACATAGCTAATAAGACTGTTATTGTTTTTTACATTGTTAATGTGTTCTGTCAGGGTAGAAACAATAGGGAGCGCAGTGGCTCAGAGGCAGCTCCATGTTATTTGGTTTTAATCATCATGAAACAAATGTTACAGCCACAGTCTGTAAATCTGTCTGTGAAGATAAGCATAGGTCGGTGCCAGCCCAGTGCTGTATAGCCTTAGTAATACACCGTTATAACACCAAACTGTAACTGTCCTGGATTTATCCAAACTCATTAAACATGCAGAACAATAGCCTTCAATTAAAAAACACCATCTATCACTCTTTTCCTCTGGTCTCTCTCTTTCTGCGTCTAAACTCTCAGATCCTTGCTGTGAAAGATGCTCTGCTCGCATGTGACTGTCTGAGCTTAGTTTTGTTTTGCGCTTCTCATCGAGAAAGCTGCAATTATGTTTTGCTAAAAGTCTACAGTCAAAATGAAGCCAGGGTCCATAACAAAAAAAATTTAAACTTTTTGTCCCATGGACCCTGGCACAAAAATGTAAACTTTGCTTAATAATTAGTGCACAAAGACTCAGCAGTATGAGTGTGGCTCAGAGGAGCAGAGGGAGACATGATGATACTAAATGAGACATGACATCCTTCCTAAGAACTCGACATTATCAATCATTTTAGTATTATTTTGTGGCAAAGAGGCTGGAAAACATAAGGCTGGACCAGCAATCTGTAATTTAAATTAAATAACATTCACTAAACTACTACTTTGTACAACTACAGTGAATGAACAACTACATATCATGAGCATGTGTGTGGGGATATCAGGGGTACCCCCAAGAACTGAGTAGTTGCACCCTGCATACATACATTGCATTCTCTCTCCATCCACACACACAGACACCAGGGGCTGCATGCAGCAAGAACAAACATTCCAATGTGTAAAAGACGTGTTTATTCTTTGAACCAAGCCTGATCCCCTCACCACTAACCCACTTCCTGAAATAGATCTGCTTCATTCACTCTCTGAAGTCTTCCAAAGAGAAAAAGCGCTTCTGGCTGCCCATGTCCTACATACTAAACTAAAACGAAAGAATCTGCTCCTCTACCACTCAATCGATAGCAGATAATCATTGACTTCGCTGTACAAGTGCAGATCTGGCTGGGTAAGGTGCTGCAGTTTCAGGAATAAGAGCAGTAAGAACAGAATACTATCATCAAAGAGTGTTTAGTGTGTATTGATTCCAGCGTGTTCTATGGAAGAAATGACGCCGAGAGACCTGAAAAAACCTGCAATGCATCTTTGAGGGCAGCAAATTGCTTTCTTGAGACCAAAATGACAAAAGCTATTTTCTGTCTGTTCAACAAAACCATTTGGTGCTTCAATCATCATGAAATGCTCCTTGAAAGTCATCATTGTGCAATAGGCAATGCACCAGCACCGTCAGAGGCTCACTCATACACTTACACCGTCAGAGCCAGTCTGTGAAGGACAGTTAGGGCTCATCGTCAGCTCCATTCATTCTGGAACTTTATGTGAGGATGGGGCCTTGTGTTTTCAGGCTTTACCAGTGTCCTCCCATCCATACAATCCAATCCATAAAAACACACTGGTGTGTAGTGTTGTGAGGCTGTAGGGACAGCTGTATACTGCTGCAGTAAACAGACTGTTTCCTCAACATTAAATTCACCAAACTGTGCCAGTTTCCTACATTTTAGAGACTTACAAGTTCTTCAAATCCCCACATACTTTATTGATCCGAAAGGAAATTTGTCTTGAGCATTTGGGAAAACTACTTGACTCTTCTTTCTACCACTGTGAGCCTCAGTGAATAACAGCATGTCTTAGTGAATAACAGCATGTTTCCTTAAAAACTGGATTAAGGAAAATTGTAGTATTGAAAACAAAGTTCTTCCAGAAATAAAGAAACTTTTGGACCGAAGTGGAAATAAAATAAAACTTATAAGCATGCTATAGCATATTCACATTACAGCTAAAAGTTATGATGAACTATTTAATAATATATATGAATGCTGGAACAAAGACTTTTGAAGAATGAAATGGGTGCTTGCAGCTCACATATAGAACGAGGTCCAACAAAAACCTGCTTTTGATTCAGTTTTAAATGAATAACACACATAATAATAATAATAAACTTTATTTTATAAAACGCCTTTAAAGGCAACTTCTCAAAGCGCTGTACAAAAACAAGCAATACAAAAACAAGCAATACAAAGCTCAAACAATTAAAAGTAACATCAACTATCAAATGCTAATTTAAAAAATAAGTCTTAGGTCTACCTTTAAAAATGTCGTAGCCTGGTGCTTCCCTAAGATCAGGAGGCAGAGAATTCCAAAGGACAGGAGCATAGGAAGAAAAGGCCCTGTCACCCATAGATCGTAAGCGTGTTTGAGTAACAGCCAACAAGTTGGATTGAGAAGAACGCAGTCTCCGAGTTGGGGTATAGGAAGTTAACAACTCAGATAAATAATAAGGGGCCAAGCCATGCAACGCTTTATATGTCAGCATTATAATTTTAAAATCTACTCTGAATCGGACTGGGAGCCAGTGTAAAGACTCCAAAACTGGAGTGATGTGATTGCAAACCCTGGTCCCAGTCAGTATCCTGGCGGCCGAAGTTTTGAACATATTGTAGTTTGTTAAGTGTGGATTTAGAGACTCCGGCTAGAAGGGCGTTACAGTAATCAATCCTAGAGATGACAAAGGAATTCATCAGCTTTTCAGCTACTGAGAAATTTAGCATAGGACGTAGTCTAGCTATATTTCTGAGGTGAAAAAAAGATGATTTAACTGTACTCTGGACAAAAGAATCAAATGAAAGCCTGGTATCAAAAATAACTCCAAGATTCCTCACTTTAGCTTGTATTATTGCATGTCATTGCATGACACCACAGCCCCTCCAGCTTGTATAAAATGCCGCAAAAGTGACTCACTCAAACATGTCTTCTAGTTATGTGAGAGAAAAAAAACAAAACACACAGGACAATAAAAGATTGCTTTCAGACATCTGTCTGACACTTAAATTTACACTAGAGGCCTGCCCAGTTCAAAATGTAAGCAAAATAAAATACCCTCTCTGATAGCAGATAATATTATCATCATTAATATACAAAAAGCTAAAATTACATTACTGTAAAAAAAGAGAAGATGCACCAGCACTAGGAAAAAAAATGGAAGTCATTGACGAAAAATTATGTAAACATTGAGAAAGCCATATCAGAAGACAATAACAAGCAGATACAGTTCCATCTTGTATGAACGCATGTAAACATAACCAACTCAACACTATCTGCCATGACTTGCATTAAACTCGCTGCAATTATTCTTACAATGCAATAGATTAAAAACATCTGTTATATTATCAAGGCAAGGCAATTTTATTTCTATAGCACAGTTCATACACTGGGTAAGTCAAAGTGCTTTACAGGAATAAAAGACAACTTACAAGATTTAGATTAAGAAACATTAGAAAAATTAAAAACATTTTAAAGGAAGTGCAGATAAAAAAAACACTTTAAGTTGTAATGTAGGCGGAGCTAAAGAGGAAGGTTTTTAACCTCCCCTTGAACATTGTTAAAGTTGAGGCTGTTCCAGATTTTTGCTGCATGAAACTTAAACGCTGCTTCACCAGGTTTATTTCTAACTCTGGGCACGAGCAGAAGGCCTGTCCCAGATGTTCTCAGAGTCCGAGAAGGTTCATAAACAACTAGCATATCAGAGATATATTCTGGTGCTAAACCATTTAGAGACTTGTAAACCAGCAGTGCTGTTTTAAAGTCTATTCTCTGAGCAACAGGAAGCCAGTGCAGAGATTTTAAAACTGGCGTAATGTGGTTGTACTTCCTGGTTTTGGTGAGAACCCGAGCAGCCGCATTCTGAATAAGCTGCAGCTGAGCTGTCTTAAACCTCGTTTTGAGAGACCAGTGAGCAGGCCGTTACAGTAATCTAACCTGCTGGAGATAAAAGCATGGATAAGTTTCTCTAAGTCTGGTTGTTTTTAAGGTGATAAAATGCACATGATGTAATTGACTTAATGTCTATGATAACCCCTAGATTTCTAACCTAATTTTTAGATTTTAGAGAAAGAGACTCGAGCTGACTGCTGACACTTTCTCTTTGTTTCTGTTCCCAAAGATGATTAGTTCAGTCTGGTTTCTGTTCAGTTGGAGAAAATTATTTTGCATCCACACATCAATCTGTTCAATGCAGTGACACAGTGAATGGATTGGTCCATTTTCACCTGCTGTGAGTGAAATGTAAATCTGAGTATCATCTGCATAATTATGGTATGATACGTCACAGCTGCGTATTAACTTGCCTAAAGGAAGCATGTAGAGATTGAATAATAGAGGTCCCAAGATAGACCCCTGTGGAACCCAGGGGTCTACTTCCTGTCTTCAAGATAGGACTGAAACCATTTAAGGGCAGTTCCAGTGATACCTATCCATTCCTCTAATCTTTGTGTCAGGATTTCATGGTCCACTGTATCAAACGCAGCACTCAAGTCCAACAGAACTAAGACAGAGACTTTGCCCGCGTCAGTGTTCAGACGGATGTCATTTGTGACTTTGATAAGTGCAGTCTCAGTGCTGTGATGGGGCCTGAATCCTGACTGAAAAGGATCAAAGCAGTTGTTAAGTAATAGAAAGTCATTAAGTTGCTGATTTACAACGTTTCGATGACTTTCCCTAAAAATGGCAGGTTTGATATGGGCCGATAGTTGTTGAGCTATCATCAAGACTGCTCTTCTTTAGGAGAGGCTTAATGACAGCAGTTTTTAAGGCCCTTGGAAATGTTCCAGACTGTAAGGAATTATTGACTATATCAGTGAGTTGTGGTAACAAACTGCTTAGTACTGATTTTAGAAATCTAGTGGGTAAAATATCGAGGCAGCAGGTGGATGAACTCAGGCTGGAGACAGTTGTTTCAACTGTTCTGTCATTAATGGGTGTAAAATGTGTAAACCCAACCAAGTGTCTCCTAGGTGGCTGCAGTGTTGTTGTATGTCCTGTTGACTGTATCGCATGTTTAATGCCTTGAACCTTGTTGTTGAAAAACAATGCAAACTCATTGTATTTTGTGGTGGAAACTAATTATAAATGTACCGAAGCACCAAGAATTGAATGTGTGGGATTTAATATGTCTGTCTTCATCATGTTTTTATGTTTTGTCTGTTTGTCTGTCTGTTTGTCCATTTGTTTGTGCATTGTTGTATGATTTAGTTTGGTAGGGTGTTTGTTTGAAGGAGGAGGGGGCATGCAATGTTTTGTTTGATTTGATTTGTGATTGGCTTGCCTGTGCAAAGATTGTATGGACCTTTACTCTATAAAACAATACATCCATTAGGTGCTTGTGAAGCCAAGGGCAGTGCCCTTAGCCGGGCCTGTCATGCCTTTGTGCATTCTCACACCACACAAGTCTGTATTTCTGCCGACCATGGGAGTAAAGAAGTGTGATTATGTCTTATGTTCTCGGGGTGCAGTGGCTCAGGAGGTAGAGCAGGTCATCCAATAACCCAAAGGCTGGCGGTTCGATCCCACCTTTCTCCAGTGTCCATAGCACTGGTGTATGAATGTGTGAGCGTGTTTTGTGGGGGTCAGAGAGGCTGTATGCTACCTGTAGGGCAGATGTAGGCCACATCTGCCCCAGGGCAGCTGAGCCTACAGAGCTTAGCTCCACCAGGGTGTGACTGTGAAGGGAATAAATACTGGACTCACTCAATTGTAAAGTGCCTTGAAAAGCAATATATACCAATCTAATCTCTATCAAAGTATACAACTGTTCTGGTGAGTGCAGTTGTTATGCCTAATTTTGATGTTGAACAAACTGATATATCTCATAAAACTTTTTTTTTTTGGTGATGTTACTGGATTACACGGCTTTCAGAAATACTAAACACACTCAGAGGACTTTGTTTGGTGGAGCTTTCCAGGGCCATTTGGCCGGCGAGCCAACACTGGCAAACTGCTGGGGGGCCTGGCTTGAAGCCTGGCTTAGATCCACCTTCAGATCTTGGTTAGCTTAGCTGCTTGGTTAAAAGCACTAAACTTTTTAACTAAAGAAATAACAAAGATTTCAATCCAACAAAAAACTATAATGGATTCAAAGTGGGAAATTAAAGAACTAAAACTAAACGAGGAAAAAGACAAGGGAATAATCGCTTTGGTGTATTATTTGGCAGATATGGAACAATACACATAACTGAAGGATCTAATAATCACTGGGCTGGAAGTTAAACCTATGCAAAAGCCGTGGTGCCAGAAGGGGAACCAAGCGAGCCAGACCTAGAGTCGGTCAAACAACAGGTGGTTCAATTCATGCAAAACAAAAGCATCACTTTGGACACTTGGGATATGGAGGCCTGCCACCCCTCGCAAGAACAAGCAAAATAGAACTACAGTAATACTAAGGTTCATAAGCAGGAAACAAAGCTCTTCTCAAGCAGGGAAGGAAACTCAAAGGGATAAACGTTTACATTAATAAACTCTTAAAGAAAAATGCTGACATTGCCAGGGAAGCCTGTCTACTGAGGAAGCAACACAAAAATACATTGGATACAAACTGGACAGATACAAATGAATGAACAGGTAATTAATGACACTGACAATCCCTTCTTATAATGACACTTATCACACTGACTCATTACTAACTGATTACGCTCTAGATGAACTGGAAATATTTGCATGTGATGAATATGAATCAATGAATGATGTTAAATAATGTCGACCCTGAAATACACTTCTACATTTTTTTAAATTCCATAATCCTTGCTTAGAGTCTGAGCAATGAGCAGCACCATGGATTGTTTTTGAGGACAAAAGTCAAAAATGTCAATACTGTACCTTCATCTAAGACACTGGCAAAAGGTAAGGCACTATGCTTTTGAGTATTGACGTGACTAAACACATGTGTATATGTATGTATGCAACGGTGTTAGCTTCATTAGCTTCTAATAAGTGCAGCATGAACGGTTGTTGGCAGCAGAGGAAAAGTAGCCTGTCGAATTCTGTTCCTTGGGCTGACTAGGTTGAGTTATTGAAGAATTTTAGAACTAGAGAACTACATATTCTCTTCTTCAGACTCCACACAACACATTTTAATTTGTTGTTTTGCTGGCTGCTTTAACACTGTGGCGCCTCAGTGGCTCACCTGGTAGAGCTATTACCACATACTGTACTTGAGAGAAGAAGGATTGATTCCAGCCCGGGTTATTTGCTCAATGTCATTCCTCTGCCTCTCAAGAAAAGAAAATATGCATTTGTGAGTGACTAGGGATAAGTGTTCCTAACATGTTTCCTTTCCTTAGATTCATGCTCTCACATATTTCCTTCTCGTGCTCCTTCTGACAATTACACCAACCCCAGAAAATGTTTTTTTGACAGAGGCTGGACTCGTTTCTCTGACAGAAAGTATGGCTTTGATACATCTTACAAAGCGTCCTGCTCTGTGTTACAGCAGGGAACAACACTGAGTTAAGGCTTGGTAAATCTATCTACTGTATGCACATATGCTTTATGTCTAATCTAAAAGCCAAACCAAACTTTCTTTCTCTTTTCGGAACCCTAATTATAGATGAACTTTATTTTATATTGATTTTTATTTGTCTGAACAGGCAGTAACCAGCAATGTTCATCTGAAGTCAAATGTCATCTTTCAAACTCAGGTCTCCCATGTTAAAGACCTAGTTTTATGTCTTAAACAAAACAAGACAAACATGTCATGTACATACAGTATACTGTGCATAATTCTGTTCAGAGAAGAGCTCTGTGAGGAGAACACAATAGGGACAAGAGCCTGACACTGTGGGGATCTCACACAGGATAACAATGTGTTTGTTGGAGTGGTCTCCACTGTCCTAATTATGTCGTCCAGCCAGACAGCCGACTGGATGTCCTCATTAGAGCCATGTCCCAACGTGGCCCATATGACCAGTGGCCATTCTGCAGAGTGGAAGTTGGTAAAGTGCCAGCTCTCCCCGCAGCAAGGAAGCGAGGGGATGGCAAACGAAGGAAGCCAATTAATATTTAAACAATACATGCTCAGTGGCCTCAGATAGACTGGCTAAACTGCTAGCTGTCAGACCACTTATCTCCCATACTACCATGTGGCTGTGAATTTAAATAGGGGAAATGATATTCATTAGCCCCTTTTACACTCTGGATCAAACGTTACAGCGCAATTAAGAGTCAGAAAGTAACTTGTTTCTCTGCCTTATTTATATTAATTTGAATATGATTAGAAATTAGCACTGTCTGTGGACCATTAAGTTCTACAAAGGCCATTCTGTGCAAAAGAACTAAAGGCTAAGGTGTGAACAAAGGTCTACCCAATTCATGTTCCAAATTCAGTGTAACTTGTCATTCATACAGAGCCAACCTGCGGAGGAAAGTCATTTCAGACGCCTGTATCCAAGAACTCGTTCTTTTAGTCATGACCCACAGCTCATGACTGTAGGTGAGTGTAGGAACTTAGAGTGACCGGTGAATATTTACCTTGCAGCCCAGCTCCTTTACCACAACATAGCGGTACATGAACCCATTGCTGCAGGTGCTACACCGATCAATCTTCCATTCCATCCTTCCCTAATTGTTGACAAGACCCTGAGATACTTAACTTCTGCACTTGTGCCACAAGCTCTCCTCCATCCTGAATGGGACAAGCCGCCCTTTTCCACCTGAGAACCATAGCCTCAGTGCTGCTCCTCATTCCAGGCACTTCACACTGGGCTGAAAACTATTTCTTTAGATGGCACCAAACTAAAGTAACTAAATACATTAAATGTGTTTTCTCAATACTTGTTAACTTATTTGCAACAGACTTTAACGTATCACAACTAGATTTAAATACATAACTTCTAAGTCCCGGCAGCATTAGTGCCATATGCTGTGGATTATGTGCTGTTGGACTGGCATACATTTTATGTTTCTCTAAATCCCTGGAATTATTTATCTCTGCCTTTGCTGTAATGTATTGTATACTCCAGTAAACTTATACAGAACCAGATATTAACATTTGCACAATGTTTTAAGCATATTTCTGAAATTATCTAACAAAGTATAAATCTGCCATATTGGCAAGAAAACACGAGTGAGACATGACCAGCTCCAGTGTAGATCTCAATCTGTCAGCTTTCATTTAAAGGTGTATTACGAAGATCCCAGGTTTTTGCACTAACGAACAACAACCGAAGAAGAATCTTCAGCTCCAAAAGTCATTGATGTTTACAGGCAAAATGTTTACAAAGGAGGCTGCAGGTAAGAAAAGTTACACTTCTGTAAGTTTATTACAAACTTACTATATAAACTATATTTGAGTATATATTCTGTATATATTCTATATATATTCTGAGTGCTGACACAGCAGTAAAGAGTAACTCTTGAGACATGGGAGATAATAAGTAAGTAATAAGTAATAACTTTTATAAAGCGTTGTTCAACACAATACGACAGCTAGTGCTAACTCTGCATAAGATATTATTGACTGCTTGTAATGTGTGTCATAAATAGCTAACGTTAGCTTAGCAGCTACATCAATAACTCACTTAGCGTTTACCAGGGCTCACAGTGTTTACAGTCTCAGCAGGATAACGGATAAAGTTAGTAAACTTACTGTATATCAGACAAGATACTGTACATGTTACTATTGCTGTTATTTTGTCGAGTCTTTGCACAAATGGTGGTATGTTGAACTAATGTCTAAACAGCTGCACTGCTCCTAAACCTTGTGTAACACATCAGTGACAAGCTCCACAGTAAAACAAATTTACTGACCTCTTATTTATTGTAGAGTAAAGAATATGACCATAACTGTACTGAATTAGTTCTATATTAGATTGAGACAACATAAATGTAACCTTGGTGTATCATTTCTGCTTATTATTGTTTATTTCACTTTTTGTGTCATTCAGAATACCTCCAACATAAAGTTTAGCATTGTAAATGCAACCACCTATTGTTCTCTTGCGTATTTACTATCGGTTGTTCAGAAACATTTTGTCCACTTTCAACACCTCAGCCGTTTAACCAATTTTCGCCGATCAAATTTTAAAATGTGTCTAAATGCTGCCTTTTATAGTTTTAGTAATATTTTAGTTTTTTTCTGCAAGATCCTGTCTCTTCAGCTTCTGCCTAGTTTTTTTTTGCACCATTCAAACTTTTAACAAATCCCAAGATTCAGGTCTTTAAACGTACTAAATATATATATATATATATACTGTATATGTACTTTGCGACCTTTTGCCACATTTCAGGCTTCAAACATTAAGATATGAAACTGTAATTTTTTGTGAAGAATCAACAACAAGTGGGACACAATCATGAAGTGGAATGAAATTTATTGGATATTTCATTTCATTTTTAACAAATAAAAAACTGAAAAATTGGGCATGCAAAATTATTCAGCCCTCTTAACTTAATACTTTGTAGCGCAACCTTTTTCTGCGATTACATCTTTAAGTCGCTTGGGGTATGTCTCTATCAGTTTTGCACATCGAGAGACTGAAATTTTTGCCCATTCCACCTTGCAAAACAGCTCGAGCTCAGTGAGGTTGGATGAAGAGCATTTGTGAACAGCAGTTCTCAGTTCTTTCCACAGATTCTCGATTGGATTCAGGTCTGGACTTTGACTTGGCCATTCTAACACCTGGATATGTTTATTTGTGAACCATTCCATTGTAGATTTTGCTTTATGTTTTGGATCATTGTCTTGTTGGAAGACAAATCTCCGTCCCAGTCTCAGGTCTTTTGCAGACTCCATCAGGTTTTCTTCCAGAATGGTCCTGTATTTGGCTCCATCCATCTTCTCATCAATTTTAACCACCTTCCCTGTCCCTGCTGATGAAAAGCAGGCCCAAACCATTTTGGTTTTATCTGACCAGAGCACCTTCTTCCACATGTTTGGTGTGTCAAGTGTGGTGGCTTGTGGCAAACTTTAAACAACACTTTTTATGGACTTTTTATCTTTAAGAAATGGCTTTCTTCTTGCCACTCTTCCATAAAGGCCAGATTTGTGCAGTATACGACTGATTGTTGTCCTATGGATAGAGTCTCCCACCTCAGCTGTAGATCTCTGCAGTTCATCCAGAGTGATCATGGGCATCATGGCTGCATCTCTGATCAGTCTTCTCCTTGTATGAGCTGAAAGTTTAGAGGGACGGCCAGGTCTTGGTAGATTTGCAGTGGTCTGATACTCCTTCCATTTCAATATTATCGCTTGCACAGTGCTGCTTGGGATGTTTAAAGCTTGGGAAATCTACATCGAAGCAACTAGCTCAGTGTTCTAACCTGTTATCGCATCTCGCCCATCTCTGTCTTGTTCCTGTTCCAGTAGCCCATTTGTCATCAAGTTGCACTGGTTCCCCAACACCTGACGCAGACCTTGTTTGGCCGGTCGCTGTCTAATCCGGCTTCTCATAGCACAATGAGAAGCACTCGTAGCACTCCCTGACTATGGACTCAACACATACTCAAAAACTTTGAGTATGTGTTGACTTTCTTAGACTTAGACTTGTGCGTTTTGTGTCAACTTTGCTAATTTGATTGAACGCAAAAGCGTGCACCATCGGTGTCTGTTGTTTATTGGGGCGCAGTGGCTCAGTGGTAGAGCGGTCGTCCTTCAACCGGAAGGTAGGCGGTTCGATTCCCGCACTCACCTCAGTTCATACTGTCGTTGTGTCCTTGGGCAAGACACTTAACCCACCTTGCCTACAGTGGTGTTCCAGCTGTAACACTGGGGAATGGAACCTTAACCCTTTAGGCGCCAGGGTTTATTTTAAAAAATACAGAATTTTGAGATCCAATTTTCAAAAGGCTGTGGTTTGAAAATGGTAAGAGATAGAGTCCTACTCTAAACTAGAAAAATGTCAGGTATGACCCAAAGTATATGAGTGAATTAATTTTATGCATCTATTTTGCATATAATTTGCATACCATGGCATTATATGTTGGCGGTTATGTTATTTACAGTACATACAGACAAATGAACATATTATAAGAGTTTTTTTTTTCTCTTTTCGGTCTTTTTCTGAAATTAAATTATTTATAACAGTAATTTGTAAAGGCAACATTATCAAAATAAAGAATAACTACAACTTCTATATATATATAACATAACTAGTAAAACGTATGAAAATAGATCTGAGAAATATACACATGTACTGTATGTGTGTGGTTGCAGTAGCTTTATATTTTCTTATCCATCCATATGGCATAGTTAGTAGTTTTTTAGAGTGTGGGACCTCTCATAAAGCACAGAACACAGCCATCACTTTTATTACTATCGCTGCTTTGATTAGCGCATTTGCGCTGACTATGTTTACCCCTGCCTCTCCCTCCTCTACTGGGTAAAGTGTCAGGATGAACAACACGTATTTGTCTCAAACAGTGGTCAATAGAAACCGCATTATTCCCAAACTCCCTGTCACTACTGCGGCCACGGCGAGTACACCCGCCCCGGCTTCTATCACCAATAAAGAGGAAAAGGTGTGAGGTATCCACTAATGACTCCAGCTACTATCCAGATGGAAGTGAGAGCACCATGAACTGTACAAGGTAATGCGTTTAGTCCTGTTTGGTTTTTCTGTTATATTTGAGTGTTATAGTACTATTACTTCTTTCAAAATACTCTAACTCAAGAACCAGGTTGTGATAATCTATCATTTTATTGTCATTAAAATGTTCTAATTGAAGAAATAAAAGCATGTATACATTTTTATTTTATTTTCAGGACCTGGTTACTTTTCCTGCGTCACTTCACTGTTGAAGATAATTCATCCTTCATCGCTTAGGTTCTGTCTTTCAAAACAGCGATTTACACTATATTTTGAGACTTAGCTTTACTTTGCTGACTAAATTAAACTAATGTAAACACTATTACGCTGTTGAATACACAAAGATTCTTTGAAATTTTGGAACAGCGCATGAAGTTATGATCAGCCTGTTTTAACACTGGCTCTTGCATTTCACCACCATAGCTCCCAATAAGTGCAATTGACAGCGACTATTAAACACAAGGTTAAAAGCCTGGAAGGGATGCTATGCCCACTCTACCAGCCTGGCCATAGCTGTCTGTCATCTAAAACATTCGACAAAAAGGTTTCACTTGAAAACTCCTCTGTCCTGACTGTGCAGGATGGTTAGCACACCCAAGGTTTCCCCAGCACCATCTGCTTCTGGTGGGGAGGCAGTGCCCAAGAATGTTTGGGTTAGAAGATACTACTTCCATTTTAATGGACTAAGTATTTTGATTATTATTTTCTAAGAGCTCACTGTAAACTAAACTAAACTGTAACTTAAACTAGAAAAAGTTCAAATTTGTGTTTGAGTCATTATAAGCAAGTGTGTTTGTTATTTAGTTATTTTACTAATGTGTTTTCAATTGGACAATTTACAAAGTTTATTATGAAAAAAAGATTAAAGTAAAAGCATCTGGACTCAGTTTTCAAGGTGAAGACATTTTGTCTAATTCCAAGAGACTTTATGTATTCTGAGATCAACTGGTAAAAGAGCTGAGCTTTTATCTCTAGAGGGAGGAGTTTCCCCTGAAACCAAACTTGATGGACCAGGCTGTTCTGGTCTTATAGTCGTTGGCCATGAAAGGGAAGTGTGAGAGTCGTTAAGACTCAGGAGAGTTGTTAGTGCCACTGCTCCATTCAGGTGCAGAGTCGTTAGTGACACTGCTCCATTCAGGTGCTGTGTTTGTTGTTCTAGGGTGCAACTCTTTTGTTTTAGGTTTCAAAACACTATTATAAATACTAGGAAACATGAATCTGAGGCCACCTCCTCTTTATTTGAAAGTCCATCTGGGATATCCACGGTCTCTCAAGGCTTTACAGATGTGTTGTTCTTCTTTTCGTTTACCTTCTGAGGTTGTGGGCACCTCTTGTGCTCTGTGCTGAAGAGTCCTGATGACTCCCAGCTTGTGCTGCAGAGGGTGGAGGGAATCAAACAGTAAATATTGATCTGTGTGTGTTGGCTTCCTATAAACTTCCACTTGGAGAGTCCTGTCCTCACAAATCACCACTGCACAGTCTAATAAAGTTAGGCGGTTGTCTTTGGCATCTTCACGGGTGCTTGATGTTCTAGTCCACTGCGTTGATGTGTTCTGTGAAGGCTTCTACTTCCTGGGTTCTGATTTTGACCCACTTGTCATCAACATATCTGAACAAGGTACTGGGCACTGCACCTTAGAAAGAGACCAGAGCTCTGTTCTCTACTTCCTCCATGTACAGGTTAGCCACAATCGGAGAGACAGGTGATCCTATGGCACAGCTGTCTTTTTGTCTGTAGAAGTTACCTCTGAACTGGAAATAAGTAGTGTTCAAACATATCTCCAGTAAACTGCAAATATGGTCTGGGGTGGTCCTGTCCTGTAAAGATGTGTCCTGTAGTAATCTTTTCCTTACCAGCACGAGTGCTTCATTGGTGGGTACGCAGGTAAAGAGTTATGTGACATTAAAGGAGACAACAGTCTCATCTGCGTCTAGTTGTAGATTTTTGATTTTGTTTGTAAAGTCCTGTGAGTTGATGATATGGTGTTGTGAGTGGCCTACCAATGGAGCCATATACAGTATTGTAGGTGGCTGAATCTGTGCTGCTTACTATGGGTCGTAGTGTAATTTCTTCTTTGTGTATTTTGGGTAAGCCGTAGATACATTGAGTACATGTAGTACAGAGGTCGATAAATGACTTGGTCCTTCTCCAGCCTCTGCAGACAGTTTATGACCTTCTTCTTGTAACCACTTGTTGGATCTCTTCTCAGTGTCTCATAGGTGGTGGTGTCACTGAGTAAGCTGGTAATACTCGTAGTCATCTGTGTTTAGGATCACAGTACATCTTTGTCTGCAGAATGGTGATGCTGTGATCCTTCATACCAGCTACGGTAGCTCGTTAACTCCAAAATGGCTGATGACGTTTAAAGTTGGGCCGGAACGGGGCCGGTTCATATTCACACCGTAAGCGAACCATACCAGAGTCCATTTGGAAGCAGACCGAGACCACCTCATAGTTCTCGGTCTGCTTGTTTGGTCCGGGCCCAAGTTTGCAAGTGTATCCACGGACAAATGTGGGAAACAAACTCTGGACCAAGTGAGGCAGGTGCAAGACATCCTAAGATTTGACCAAAATTCACCTGAGGCATAAATCAATGAGTCTAATCCAGTAATATAAGTAAGGACGTTTCACTCTGGTTTAGTCCTGGTTTACATCTGATTTAGACCTGGTTTAGTCTTAATTTAGACCTGGTTTAGAGGGTGTCAGACAGAACTGTGTGAGTTTAATGTCTTAAATCTCAGTTTAGTTTTATTTAGTAACAGGTTGATCTGTTAAATTGCTATATTGCTAGAAGAGCTTTATTTACCAAAAAAGTGTGTTGTGAGCGACTGACACATCTTAGGTTGTTATCATTAACGAGTGAATTAACTCAGAGCCGTGCTGTGAGCTCAGAACTGCTGTGCCAAAGAATTTACATTAAAAATAACAAAACAAAAGGGATCTAATTTTTATTTTATTTTTTGCTTTCAGAAAATTACTTTTGGTATTTTTTTTTACTTTTCAAACAGAATAACTAAAGAACAAACCACGCATGGATTGATTAGCCTGGTGTCCAAAGGCATGTGGGCAGAGCTCTGTGATTCAAACTAAACAGCACTGCCGTTGTGTGCATTTATGACTTTAGATATTTATTGCTTATATAATTGGCCTGGCTCTGGTGTCGTATTAGCTCAGTTCTGCTGGCACACATGCCTTTAGCAAAGCATTTTATCTGTGTCCAATCAGAAATAATTGCCTCCTCCTTCCAGATCAGGCCACCTAAACAAAGCCAGCAGCACAAGCGTCGTGAAGCACACATCTAAATCTGAATGTACTGATGTAAAATAGCTGCAGAGATTAAAAACAAACAAAGAGGGCTGCCTCCTCACGCCCACGCCATCACGGATCCCTTTCACAACAACGTGAGTCAGTCAGGTTGCCTTTGTAGCGCCGCTGTAGCTCTCCACATTCACGGCCTTGGCCCAGACCCAAACGATCCCACCAGCCTCGTAGAACATTCATCTGTCTATCCAGCAGTACATAACTGCTTCTTCTATACTGGACAAACAATTACACTAAATTTGTCTAGAATGGGTTAATTTCTGACAGTGTAAACAGAGGTCACATTGTTTTGTATGGTGTATCCCTTTCTTTATGAGCCTTGTTTGTTGTTACATGTTACATGCATGTGTTAAAAATGTCTACGTGTGTTTCTTGTGTTCATTCCTAAAATACTATTTTAGGAATGAACACAAGAAACCAGCAGAGCTAAAAACATAAAATGGCAATGCTTTTTGAATTTAAGTTTGTTCTTGTTTGCAGTTGAATGCTTAATGCTGAACTGATGTGAATAAAAAGGTTTTAGACAAAGATGGCATTGTCTGGATCTGGCTTTGTTCATAAAATGAGGCCATAACTCTCTGAACCCTAAGCTGACTAAAAAGCTTGATGAACATTGGTTTTATTTTTTTTATTTTTTTATTTTTTTATCAGAACCTGGGCTAACAGAGTATATGTTTTACTTGTTTCATTTGAAAGGAAAACACAAAAAAACAAACAAAAAAAAATACTGAAAGTGTTTTTGATGGAACAAATTGTTTTAAAAAAGTGTCTTAAAATAATAACATGAGTTTTAATGTTTCTATTTAAAATATGTTGACATATAGTCACTGTTTTTCTAAAAAAAAAAAAAAAAACATTCTAAGGCCTCTGTGGGAAGAGAGAAAACTTTCTCTATTTGGTGAGATACAAGGGAATACCTTGTGCAAAGCATTCTGGGAAATGTAATTTGAGCAGGAGCTAATCTAATAAAACCATGATACAGCTCTAAAACTGATCAAAAGAAGGATTTATTGTTCTTACCTTTATAGATTAAAGATCGGCGGTGAAAAGAAAATAATGTATTTTAAAAGTAAGCCACCCTTACTTTAAGGCTTACTTTAAAACACCTTTAAAGTAAGGTGTTTATTGTTGTTTGTTGCAGGGTACAGTTGGTTAAATTGTGTATGCTAAAAATGTGGGAAACTGCTGCATGACTTCTGAAATAATTTTTTCAGCACCTTGGGGGCGCCAAAGCGATGGTATAAAAAAAAAAATAAGAAAAATTAATAGGCCCGAGCCGGTGAGGGCCTATTGTTTTTGCTCAGATTATTTTTTTATTGTTTTATTTTATTTTATTATTTTTTTTCTGCAAAATGATCCTAAATTTGACCCAGTGAACATGCACAAAAAGTCATTTTTATTGGTCCCAGACTTCAAGCTCGGTGAAATTTGAAGAAATACGAAAAATGACTCAGTGGCGACCTCTAGAAAAGTCAAAATACATTGGGCCTATGGAAAGTGAAAGTAACTTTTTTCCAACGTAGAAAAATGAAACTTGGTACATCCATAGGACACCTCAGGGCAAACAGAAAAGTCAATGACAGCCACACCCTAAACTCAACAGGAAGTCCGCCATGTGGGGTGAAACGCGCGGCCACAAAAATCGCACCCCTTGCGCAAAAAGATGCAAATCATTGTGTTTTAATCTAAATGGCCCCAAATTTGGTGAGTATCATCTAGACACGTGTGCCAACCAAAGTTGTGACTTTGTTTTTGATATCTTATCAGGTATGGGTGTGGCAAGCCTGTAACGAGGTGGCCATTTTTGTGAAAATAAAATGTCTCTTAACTCTCAAACGCCTTCGCGGATCACTTTGGACCCAAAAAGGCGTTTGTGCACATTCATGACCTGAACACAAAAATATGTAAATAAAAGGGTTAACTTTAGAAATGGCTCTCCAGCGCCCCCTACAAACTTATAATGGGACCCAAGAATTTAGTTTGTCATAGAGACATAAAATTTGGTACACACATCTCTTATGTCATGACGAGCATAAAAGCCAATGACAACCACCCCCTATCTATAAATGTGTTGCCATAGCAACGTCCCAAATATGTGGAAAAAGTCAATGGGAAGTGAAAATTTTAGTTTGTCGTAGGCAAATGAAACTTGGTACACACATCCAGTATGGGCTTATGAACAAAAAAGCCAATAGGGACCACACCCTATCACACACGGGAAGGCGGCCATTTTGAATTGAAGACGTGAACCGACTTAGAATACACCTCTCTTTTAAAAAACAACAGAAAATAGCTGCTTCATTCCACAGACATCAAACTTGGGCAAAATGAGCTTAACACATGTATGTAAAATAGACAGGCGTTTTTCTTGTCGTTTTTGCTCGAGTTATATATTTTTTATTATAATTTGGTATATATTTTTTTATTATAATTTTTCTGCAAAATTATCCTCAATTTGACCCAGTAAACGTGCAACTAAAAGTCATTTTTATTGGTCCCAGACTTCAAGCCCGGCGAAAAATTTATGTATTTAAAGTCCCCGGAAAAAAAATATGAAAAATGACTCAGTGGCGACCCCTAGAAAAGTCAAAATACATTGGGCCTATGGAAAATGAAAGTAAATTTTTCCAATGTAGAAATACAAAACTTGGTACATCCATAGGACACCTCAGGGCAAACAGAAAAGTTTATTACAGCCATACCATTAACTCAACGGGAAATCTACTATGTTGGGTGGAATGCGTGACCACCTAAATCGAGCAACTGCACTCAACAGTGCAGTTGCTCATCAAAACTTCCAATGTTTACACTGGCACAACACTTTTGTAAATCAGGCCTAAAGCTTTTAAAATCTTTAGCTTTGAGGCCTCTAAAATGGATAATACTTAATAAAAGTCGGAGAAGATGTGCTCGCCTCTCACTACGCCTTGAGCTCATGGCAGGCATAGTAATGTTCTGTAACCTACATTTGGACACCTGGACCAGCCATGAGTAGCAGCCTTGTATTTTCTCTTCCAGTTAGTGTAGCTATATTTAGCTGCAGTGTTTTTCTTCATACTCAAACAGCTCATGTACAGGTGGCTCTTTTCGATGTTTGCTCTAGTTTAGCCTTGCACACTGCTCCATTATTCTGACAGCAAAATCTATGCTAACGCCATCAGGGGATAAACCACGGCAAGGCTGTGTCCCACTGACAACACCAGCTCTGTCACCTAGTTTAGAATGTGAAAAGTGCGTTTGCTGCTTGTAAAGGGAGGCTAGTGAAGAATGAGACCTGTGTTCTATGCTGCTTTTATTTCTGGAACTTTGTGAGACAAGACATTGATATTGACATAATTCACTTAAATATACCACAAAATATAAATACATACACCAAAAAAAAAAAAAAGTATAGAGTTTTAAAAAAAAACATAGGTCGTTTTTACACCTAATAGTCTGGTAGACTTGGTTCGATTAGGGACCAAAGTTGCAACATTGTTTTGACAACATTTTCTGATGATTTGGTTTGCTTTCACACTGCACCCGAAGTCAAAACGTACCAAACCTTCTGAATATCACAGTTACCCCCTCGCATGTGGTGGCACTGCAGCAATAATTACTGAAGTAGAGGACAGAAAACACATAGAACAAGAAAGTGTGTGTCTATTGGCCAGTGCACAAAAATAAAACATGGAACAACGTCAGACTTTAGAAATCTTGCTTTTTTTTGTTTTGTCTTTGGAAACAATATAAAAAATATATACTTGAGAGAGAGTATAACGGCTCCTGGGGTTTCTTCTGATGAAAAGGATCACGCTTCAACTGATGTCTTAACGTTTATTATTGAACTGTTGACATTATCACGTCATCTTGACTTCGACATCACTTGAACATCGTGCACCCCGTATTCAACATCCTTACATCTGTGACACCGTGAAAAACATGTGCACCTTCCAATCAGAAATCCAAGAGACATTAAAAAACATTAGGTAGCATTTCTCCAGCTACAAACTTCTCATGTATCGAACACCTCCTATTCTGCGCGCATTTCCCCGTGGTTCCGCTTTGCACACTACCAGTTAGATCACATGATCACTTATTAAACTATTGTTCACCTGAAGGTGTCGCTTTAACTAACCCTTTGAGGCAATTAAATACAGTTTTACATAAACATATATTTGCATAACATTTATAATACACAAAATAACTGAAATATTCACAAAGAAAATTCACCTTAATTTGCGACAGCTACAGAGAGAGAAAAGTGAGGCGTGGAGGGAGACACAGCCGAGAAGCAAAAACATAAAAAAAAAAACGTAAAACATGGGGCAACCGTGGGCATCAGTGTGTCCCTACTGACCGTGGGCCCCTGCCCCCGTGCTTGCCTCACTACACATGGAACAGCATTAGACTTTAGGAATCTAGCAGCATACCTTACAATAATGGGCTCAGTGTGAGCAGTAGACAAGGCAGAAGATAAGCATTGTTTTTTTATTTAAGATAAGATAAGATATACTTTATTGTCCGTTTACACGGAAAATTGTTTCGCATGGCCACAATCACAGGCCCAGACAAAGAATCACAACATCAGATAAAAACAAGATAATGCAATTATTCATAAATAAAAACTATAAAACTTTGAGGTAGGTGACAGTTTGTGTCTATCTAAGTAGAGAAAGAGAGAGTCACTGCTTTGTACTCCTCTGCTGATTAAGCAGTTTAACAGAGTGTGGAACAAATGAGTTTTTGTATCTGTTCTTTTTACAGCAGGGCACCCTAAAGCGCCTCCCTGAAGGCAAAAACTCATATTTTTTATTTAAATTATGAGCTGGATCTCCAGCTATCTTTTCTACCAGCCTTATGGTTTGTTTTCTCCATTTTTCAAAGAAGATGCTCTCAAACAGTGTGGCCCATTAGTTTAGAGCAGATGTTGAGAAATCTCTGACTCCTGATCTGGAGCTGGACTGAGAGGCCACAGAGCCAGACCGAGCTCTTTACAGCAGCACATGTATGGTATCTAAAAAAAACTGTTGGAGAATGTCCTACTGGAAAGTGAAAGTAAATTTCTTCAAATGTAGAAATACAAAACTTGGTACATCCATAGGACACCTCAGGGCAAACAGAAAAGTTTATTACAGCCATACCGTAAACTCAACAGGGAATCTAATATGTTGGGTGGAATGCGTGACCACCCCTTGTGTCTAAACCGCTCCAAATTTGGTGAGTATCATTTAGACACGTGTGCCAAAAAAGTTATCAGTTTGTTTTTTGATACATTTGTGGCTGTGGTCGTAATGAGTCTGTGAAGATGCAGCCATTTCTTTGTGAAATAGATGCCATTTCCCAATAAATATTTACATTTTTCCTTTTTAAACAGGGGGTGCAGCGATTCCTGACTCATCTCAAATCTCCAGCCAGTACTTCAATTTTCCCGCCTTAACCCAAGCATAATCTATTATTTTCAAAAGTTCAGACAGCTCCCAGGAAAACCAAGCATTGTGGAGACCTTTAACTCTAAATTACAAGGTGGTGTAGCAGGCCCCAGCAGTAGCACAGGCCCAAGGTGATGAAGCAGACTCCAGCCAGAAGGAGATTCAAGCAGTAGCACAGGCCCGGTTATTTGACATTACTGTGAAGTTTACGCTTTAAAGCATGAAAGGCAATCCTCCGAGTGTATGTGTCCCCGCGGTCTCAAGGGAGGCGAGGGCCTTTATCGCCACTTGCGGCTTTAATTATTATTATTATTATTATTATTATTATTATTATTATTATTTACTGCAAGATTAGCACTTTTATAAAAAAATTTTCTGTTCATTATCTTGATGGACAGGATTTCTAGGCGCAGCCATTGGCCGGAGGGAGTCTGGTTTGGGGACCACAGGATCTCGTCTCTGCTTTCTGCAGATGATGTTGTCCTCTTGGCTCCATCAAGCCTGGACCTTCAGTGTGCACTGGGGCGGTTTGCAGCCGAGTGTGAAGCAGCTGGGATGAGAAGTAAGTATGAGACCATGGTTCTTCATTTGAAACGGGTGGCTTGCACCCTTCAGGTTGGTGGAGAGATCAAGCTGCTTCAAGTGGAGGAGTTTAAGTATCTTGGGGTCTTGTTCACGAGTGAGGGAAGGAAGGAGAGTAAGATTGGTGCAGCTTCTGCAGTAATGCGTCCGATGTACCCGTCTGTCGTGGTGAAGAAGGAGCTGAGCCACAAGTCGAAGCTCTCGATTTACTGGTTGATCTACGTTCCTACTCTCACCTATTGTCATGAGCTTTGGGTCATGACTGAAAGAACAAGATCCCGGATACAGGCGGCCAAAATGAGCTTTCTCTGCAGGGTGGCAGGACACTCCCTTAGAGATAGGGTGAGAAGCTTGAAAGTAGAGGCGCTGTTCCCCCACATCGATAGAAGCCAGCTGAGGTGACTCGGGCATCTGTTTTGGATGCCTCCTGGACTGAGACCTGAGACCCCGGGGAAGACCTAGGACACACCGGAGGGACTATGTCTTTTGGCTGGCCTGGGAACGCCTCGGTATCCCCCCAGAAGAGCTGGAGGAAGTGTCAGGGAAGGGGGAAGTCTGTGACAGGTAACTGTGATACATTTTCATCTGAACATATTTCCCTCAGAGCTTTTATTCCCTCACCAATTCATGTCTCAAAACAAACATTTTTTTCTCGACTTGTGTGATACCTGTGTTTGTTGTGATTGTGTTAACACCAGGATGTAGTATGTGTTCTGCTTCCTGCCTTTGGTTCACTGTTTGCTCACCTCATTCGAAGCGCACCAGGGTTAACCTAGAAGCAAACTGAAACCTACGCAGGGTTCGCTTTATTTGTCCGAATCCGATTGCATTAACACCTCCTCAAACGAACTAGACTTTCCAAGGGAAACAAACTAGTTTGATTAAAGCAGACCAAACAGGGCTGGTGTGAATACACCCTTGAACATCAAGCTTTGAGTTCAGCATCAGTCTGTTTTCATGTTAGTACAATTTATTTAAGCTGGTTCAAAAGTGCAGACTAAGGAATCAGAACTGAAAAGGTAGGTCTCAGTCTGGTTCTAAGCAGAGTTTAGGTTCCACTGAGAAAGTGAACCAGCCTCAATTCGGCTCAACTGCTAAATGAACAAAACATTTATGGTTTTAACATGTACGTGGACCAGTAGTGGTCACTTTGGGCTTTCCTGTAAGTAATAGGAATGTTCAAGACAACTTTAAATCTCATAACATTCTGGATTAAAGTCAAAGCAGAGTATCCCAGTAGCCCAGTCCGTCTGACTCTACATTAGACTGGTGACTTTTGTTACATTTACTTTGTAGTAATTGAGCTGTAAACTGTAGCTTATAATTTGCATTTAATGCGCATGTAGCACCATCAGACTGATTTCTACCGTGGGTTTATTCAGAGACAACAGCATGTAAAAGGAGAATGCCCCAGTAAAATGAGTTTAACCTTTACACGAATGGTCTTAAATACTAAACATGAATTGGGTATGAATGAATTTATCTTGGCATAAGAAAAATTGTGAAATGACATTTTTTCCCCCAAACACTAATCTACAGTCACACAGCCTATACTTAACTGAAAAAAATACATGTGTAATTTAGCAAAAAATGTCTCAAACAACAATAATAGAAACATGAAGAGGTAACTGCTGTCTTTTATAGAAATATGAATCTACCAGAAACTCAAAGACCAGAATCTTCAGATGTGAGATCAGACAAGGAGGAGTCAAATTAACCTCAGCAGTAGGATGCAGTGTTACAGGAACTCGTAATACACTTCCCATTGGTGCGTGCACGGCCGCTCTGACTGATTAGGCAGATATTCCATGGCACGCTGGAGATTTGTGCTCCATTGTCTTGCTGCGCAGCTGGAATCCTCTGACTTTTCTTTGTTTATCAAGTCAAGCACAACTTTCATCTGGCTGCCTGTCAACCACATCAAACTCAATTATTCCCGGAAAACCCACGTACTTATGCCTCTTCCCAAAAACTAATTTCACACCAATTAAAAGCTGCAACAACAGTCTGTGCGTTTCGCTGTTTCAGACCTCTTCAGTCCGCCCGCAGCCTCAGCGATGTGATACAATGAGGTCAGTGCAAACTGAGCGTGAGCACCACAATAAGTCTTGCTTATTTTTATTTTTTTTAACTAATCTTTCACAAAATTCCAGATATCAGGAAAATCTATGTATGTGACAGTGGGACTACTAAAACAAGTCAAAAAATAAGGTGCATTACAGAGAAGGATAAACACACGGCAGCTGTTGAAGGCTATTGGAGAGATAATTAAAAGGCACTGCACAACAGTTGCTGCTCCACTGGCTTTTATGTCGGATGGTAAACTGCCGGTTTTATATTTAATGGAAATTGGGTTGTCACAGTGGGCTGTAACGATAGGCCCAGGTGAGTGTATTAACTCAGAGCCTGTGTTTGCTCATTAAAGCCTAATTAAACCTTTAAGATGCCAGCATTCTCCACATTTTGTGTAGGACTTATTCAAGTATGAATATGAAACATGAAACTGAGAAAATATAATTTTAGTAATTGTTAATAAATGTAACAATTACTGTATCATAGATAAATGGATACAGATTAAACAACAGCAATAATGCAATTGGACAGATATAGAACCATTCAGAATTCATGGCCACACAACATATGTATAAAATTATGACACGTATATGGCAAAATTTCTACACTGATTAATTCAAAGTGCTTTACAGAAATAAAAGACAAATTCTATAATAAGAAACATTAAAAACATCAACCAATCAGAGAGGCAAAGCATCACTTAAAGCCCGCCTCATTTTAGATTAACAGTGATGACATGTTCTGTTAAATTCTCTTACATGAAGATTGTTGACAGATGGTTTTAGCCCTGACCGGACCTTGTGGACATCTTGAAACAGCAGATAAATACATCAACTAAGAAGAAGAAGAAGAAGAAGAAGAAGAAGAAGAAGAAGAAGAAGAAGAAGAAGAAGAAGAAGAAGAAGAAGAAGAAGAAGAAGAAGAAGAAGAAGAAGAAGAAGAAGAAGAAGAAGAAGAAGAAGAAGAAGAAGAAGAAGAAGAAGAAGAAGAAGAAGAAGAACTTACAGTAAATAACTCAAAGTGATTTACAGAGTCCATTACTCATTCACTCCACAGTAACACACTGGTGGTGGTAAACTCTGGAGCAACAGCTGCCCCGGGGCAGCCATACTGCGCCTATGGGCTCTTTGACCACCACCAAACATACTCACACATTCATACATCTGTCCCGCAGACACTGGAAGGACACTACATTATGGTGCAAGGATCAAACTGTAAACCTTCCAGTGTTTGGACAACATGCTCCAACTCCTGTGCCATTATTTATATAACTTATTTTAATAAAGATATTGTTTTCTCTCACATTGTAGCTTATCCATTTTCTGTTCGAAAGGTGCCTGTTGAGTCCTCGTAGTCCTCACAGAAGTCTTTCAACAGCTCCCTGCTGGTGTCTTCGACGCTCTGTTTAGTCTATAATCAAAACAAATAATCTAACATTCCTGGTGTTTTTTTCTTCAATATTATTCCATATCTTTTTTAAATACTGCTGCTGCTAAGCCCCTGCTGCATCCATATTGCCATTGGGGCTCTATTTACTGCTAGCCTTGTGTCCAGTAATTCACATTCATTGGCCGATGTCAGAGACTTCCTGTTTATATCAGCACAAACGTTGAAAACGTCTTCCCCGGGGTCTCTGGACAAGCCAATGGCCATTTTCAAGCCATTTGATGCATGTGTCAGACGTGCTGTGTCAAGATGCAGCTCACTACAACTCTCCTCTTATTACGCACAGCACTTTACAACTCAACCCCCAGCCCAGTCACAGCCCCATCACGTTCTTACATTTCCCACCTGTTCTTCTGCACATCTACAGTCTGCACAACAGCCACAGCCTGTGACGGCAATGGCTCTCCCTCTGTCTGATGCTCTCATTACATGTCCCAAAAGCAGTGCTGGAAACTCTTATGATATATTCTAAAGATACAGTAAAGAAAGAAAGAAATTATTTGTTTTGTTTTTAATGTTCAAATAGCTTTAATTTGTTTAAATGTAATTTAATATGCTTACATTATGAGAGTAGAAGTTACAGCTTTGCTGCATCGTTTGAGTCTGAAGAGCAGCACTCTGTCATGTCCCATCCTCTTGGTCTGTGTTAGTCTGTTTTTGTCTTGGAAATAAATCCTGTGAAACATCTGCCTAGTGTGGGGTCTGCATTGTGAGTTTTTTTTGCATGTTCCTGACACACTCACTGTAAAACACATCCACAGGTGGTAATCTGTGGAGACACCTGGTTTTATAAATCTTAATATCTATTTTTGGCAAATGGGCATATACACTCTTTTAGTAGAGATCCTATGCAGTATTTTATAAATGAGGTCCCAGGTGTGTAGTGATGTGAGGTTGGAGGTACAGTTGTATACTGGAAACAGTTTTTTCTTGACCTTGTGCAGCAGCTGGATACTCACAAAAATCCATCTTGTACCCCTACAAAGTGTCCGGACCGTGTTGTGTCTGAAACTGACTTCCCAGCCCTCAGAAGACCGAAAGCAAAAACTCATGAGCAGGCAATGACCTTTAATGCCAATAGAGTCTTTATTGCAACAACATTAACGACCTGAGCACATGAACTCCTCCCCAATGTGCCTGAATGACTATCGCCCCGTAGCACTCACTCCCATCATTATGAAGTGCTTCGAGCGACTGGTCCTAGCACACCTCAAAGACTGCCTCCCACCCACACTGGACCCACACCAATTTGCCTACTGCAGAAATAGGAGCACAGAGGATGCAGTATGCACAGTGCTGCACTCTGCACTCACACACTTGGACAATAACAACACATATGTTAGGATGTTGTTTGTTGACTTCAGTTCAGCATTTAACACCGTCATTCCCTCCAAGTTGACCACAAAACTTGGAGACCTGGACATTAACACCTCCCTCTGCAACTGGATTATGGACTTTCTGACCAACAGGCCTCAGCATGTTCGGTCAGGCAACACCCACTCCACCACCATCACACTCAACACTGGCGTACCACAGGGCTGTGTGCTGAGCCCATTCCTTTACTCCCTTTACACCTACGACTGCAAGCCTGTGCATGGATCCAACTCCATCATTAAGTTTGCAGACGACACCACGGTGATTGGCCTCATCACAGACAACGATGAGACTGCCTACAGGGAAGAGGTACAGCACCTGGCCACATGGTGCGCTGACAATAACCTGCTCCTTAACACCACTAAGACAAAGGAGCTCATTGTGGACTTCAGGAAGAAAAAAGGAGGCACGCATGACCCCATCCACATTAATGGTATGGTTGTTGAACGTGTCTCCAGCTTCAAGTTCCTGGGAATCACCATCTCGGAGGAACTGTCCTGGACCACAAACACCTCCAGCCTGGTCAAGAAGGCCCACCAGCGCCTCTTCTTCCTCAGGACACTGAAGAAGAACCAGCTGTCTTCAGCCATCCTGGTGAACTTCTAGTGTGCGATCGAGAGCATCCTGACCAGTTGCATCACAGTCTGGTATGGAAACTGCTCAGTGGCTGACCGCAAATCACTGCAGAGGGTGGTGAAAACTGCCCAGCGCATCACAGGGACACCACTTCCTGCTATTGAGGACATCCAGAGGAAACGCTGTCTACGTCGAGCTCGCAGCATTCTTAAGGACTCCTCTCACCCTGACCATGGACTGTTTAACCTCTTGCCCTCCGGGAGGCGCTTCAGGAGCCTCCGGACAAAGACCACAAGACTCAGGAACAGCTTTTTCCCTACAGCTGTCTCCTTACTGAACTCTGCCCTCTGACACCACCACACACACAGACTCCTCCCCCACATCACCACTGCGTCTGACTGATTGATTTATTATTTACAACAAGCAAACAGTAAACTTGTTATTACTTCCACTACATCCATTTGCACACTGTAATATTTTCTATGCACTGTACTGTCCATTGCACGAGTGTAAATTATGTTCATAGTTCTGCCTATAGTGTACATACACTTTTACATAATCCATCTGTATAGTATGTTCATAGTACACCTACCTGTATATCATGCTTATAGTATTTAAAATCTGTCAATTATGTCCATAATACTTATCTGTATAGTTATTGTACATATTATAGACCTTGTATATTCTGTACTTACTGCTTATTGCACTTCTGGTTAGATGCTAACTGCATTTCGTTGCCTTGTACCTGTACTTGTGTAATGACAATAAAGTTGAATCTAATCTAATCTAATCTAATGAACAAAAAACTGAGGTAATGGGTAATGTTTGTCCACACACTGTGGGATATGTGAGGGGGGGTTAACACAGTTTTGGGTGTGTAGTCAGACAAGTATGTTGGACATTATAGGTGGTGGTGTGTTAGGAACAGGGGAAAAGCAGTCGCGATGCAGACCACACAAAAGGCAGATGTTTCAAGAGGTTTTATGTCCCAGGAAAAGTACAAAATGTACTAAAAGACGAGGTCGAAATAAGGCTATGGTCAGAAACACTATCAGTCCAATTCACTAAACACGGGGAATACACTAAAAGTTCAATACAAATAACGCAGGGAAATTGACCAGCGAACTCACACGAGGGGTAAAGACCATCTGTTCGGGGAAAACACAAAGACCGGGCACACAATGAGGCACAGGCGGAGCAGGTAATCACAGTGGAGGGAAAAACACAAGGGCAGGAAGTCACTCTGAACGACAGACAAGGGTATGGCACTTCATAATAAGACACAAGAAATGAAATACAATACATAAACAGACTGACTAACACAGAACACGAGGGTGGGACATGACAGTGGTGGGATGGGGATTTTTTTTTTCATAAAAACTTCAGTAATTCCAAGAATTCTGGTGCATTTTAGATGATTTAATAGCTGGCCAATGTTTCAGAAAATTACAAGTACAATTTTTTAATTTTCTGGCCCCAAAATCCCAGACTCAGAGGCTTTAAAACAAAAAGAAGCAGGGCCATATATTGTTTATGAAACCCTCCCTTTACTCTTTTGAACTTGAGCAGTTTAAAAAAAAAAACATTGTCCGTAGCATGTTTGCAAGATGTGGGTCTATATGAGCTCATTAAAATAAGATTAAATAATAATATACTGTTGGTCAGTTTGGTGAATGTTTTAAGTGTTTATTTTACAGATAGTCCAGCCTTATACTTGGTCTGGTAAGTATGTAAGTATTTTATCAGCATAGGCTCTACTTTACCACTGGGTCACAGGGAGCTGGATAAGTTGCAGGGTATACAATAGAAACATGGATCACCGACCAATCAGCAAAAAGAAACAAGCTGCCGGTGTCGAGGAGGAAAGATGCAGCACAGAGACAGATTAAAAATAAGACATTACTGGCAACTGAATTAAGTGAGCACTTGTAACATAGTAAGAATGAGAAGATTCTGTTTAACTTGTTCTTGTTTAAATGCTTTCAAACTGTGTGTCAGTCCAGTTCATTTGTTAATGTTGTGAAGAACCATGGACAGTTCCCTACGGATCTGTTTCTATGTTTTTTGCACTGTGGTGCTGATGTGTTTGAACATAAAAAAACATAGTTTAAGCCTAATTATTCAATTATTTATGTGTTTGCAATAAGTGAATGGTCACAAATATATAAGGTTCCATTAAGTTCCAGTTTATTGATGAAAGAAAAGAGGGAGGAGGGAGTTACAAATGTTGATTTGCTCTAAACTAGCTCTGCTACAATCAAGAGAGAGAGTGTATATGTCCTAACCCCACCCCCCACCTGCCGTCTGGCTTCCTCCAAAAAATTACCCACGCCACTGATTTTAACCTGGCCATATTATTATTTTGACCTGCAGTTTTAATCAGACCTCTTAATGAATCAACTACTATAGAAAAATCACAGATCCAAAGCCGACTATAACCTGCCATTCCTAGTAAAGTTAACAAATGCCCCACAGTTTTAGTAATAGCCTCAATGTGCAACGGTGCAAATTGTCTCTTATTGCCACTTCACATTTGACCTAAATATTCCACCTCTGGTTGACAGAATTGCAGTTTCTCTTTTCTGGCTTTGTGTCCCCCAAGAGTCAAAATCTTTTTTCGTGCCCTTTATGCAGCCTGCTGTAGAACAGACTCCTCTCTCTTCCATCTCAATCAAAATAGGTAAAACAAAAGAAATATCGTGAATCACGATGCAAAGGTGTATTTTTTATTATTTATTTATTATGATTCCAGCAGAATGTTTGACAATATCAAGCAAGTGTAACTGTTGTACTTCTGCGTTGTGTTATTTGAGCGATGTGATGCATTAGGGATCACGAGACATGGTGGGAACTTTGGAGACTTTCTTCGTTTAATCTGGATGAAAATAATGAAATACCGATCAACATGTGCTTTTTACTCGGTCCAGCCCAAACTGTAGAAGACAGTGGACGAGTTAGCTAACCCTTCCTTCTCACAATAAACTAAACATTGGACCAACATCGCAAGATCAATATAAACTTAATTGGCAATATAACATTACAACAATGATAAATTAGAACAAAATAATAACAGAATGACATTTAAAACAGAGGATTACACCGGCTAACTTACCTCTTCCACCTCGGAATTTACAAAAGGGAAGAGGAAGTTGCAAACCCTGCTTTTATACGTGTGCACGCGGTGAACAAACGAAGAAGAATAAAACAAAAATACAGAAATAGTAGCTGAAGAACCAAAACAGCACAAAAATCTAATACCAGGTATGAACCACCACACAATAATAATGTAATTATACTATTATACATTACTCCGAGCTTACCATTTGTGTCTTGCTTTTGGGGCCTGAACACACCATGACATGACTTCCACAGTACTTTCTACGTTTAATGGCAACGTAGCCTTAGGTTCTCTAATGCCGCTGGTATTTATAGGTATCTCTTAAATGGGACAATTGTGGCTCAGTGGTAGAACGGTCGTCTTATAACCTGAAGGTTGGTGGTTCGATTCCCGCTCTCCTCACAGTTCATACTGTCGTTGTGTCCTTGGGCTTAACCCACCTTGCCTCCAGTGGTGTTCCAGCTGTAACACTGGGGAATGGAACCTTAAAAAAGCGCTTTGAGTGCCTACTAGGTAAAAAAGCACTTTATAAATCCAATGCCAATCAATCCTTAAAATTTTCTAAGACCACAATTCCTTTTATATCTATCTTCACTGAACAATTAGAAAGTTATCAATTTGTTATAACTCTATTCCTTCATTATTTCTATAAGTTTGTTTTCACCAAAAGTAAGTTGGTTTCTATTTATTATTTATGTATAAAGGGTTTCCTTTTAATATTAGGCCTACTGTCGACTTCTATCCATTTTCAATTTAATAAAGAGTTCTACTCTGAACCTATTTTTTTTTATTAGGCCCGAGCCGGTGATGACCGGGAGGGCCTATTGTTTTTGCTCGAATTTTTTTTTTTTTTTTTTTATTGTGACCAAATGATCCTAAATTTGACCCAGTGAACATGCACAAAAAGTCATTTTTATTGGTCCCAGACTTCAAGCTCGGCGAAAAATGTATGTTTTTGAAGTCGCCGAAAAAAAAATACAAGAAATGACTCAGTGGCGACCCCTACAAAAGTCAAAATACAATACAAGTAACTTTTTTCCAACGTAGAAAAATGAAACTTGGTCCCAGACTTCAAGCTCGGTGAAATTTGAAGTCCCCGAAAAAAAAATACAAAAAATGACTCAGTGGCGACCTCTAGAAAAGTCAAAATACATTGGGCCTATGGAAAGTGAAAGTAACTTTTTTCCAACGTAGAAAAATGAAAAACTGTTACATCCATAGGACACCTCAGGGCAAATATAAAAGTCAATGACAGTCACACCCTAAACTCAACAGGAAGTCCGCCATGTGGGGTGAAGCGCTGACCACTAAAATCGCACCCCTTGCGCAAAAAGATGCAAATCATTGTGTTTTAATCTAAATGGCCCCAAATTTGGTGAGTATCATCTAGACACGTGTGCCAACCAAAGTTGTGACTTTGTTTATGATATCTTATCCGGTATGGGTGTGGCAAGCCTGTAACGAGGTGGCCATTTTTGTGAATATAAAATGTCTCTTAACTCTCAAACGCCTTCTCGGATCGAGTTGGACCCAAAAAGGCGTTTGTGCACATTCATGACCTAAACACAAAGATATGTAAATAAAAGGGTTATCTTTAGAAATGGCTCTCCAGCGCCCCCTACAAACTTATAATGGGACCCAAGAATTTAGTTTGTCATAGAGACATGAAATTTGGTACACACATCTCTTATGTCATGACGAGCATAAAAGCCAATGACAACCACCATCTATCTATAAATGTGTTGCCATAGCAACGTCCCAAATATGTGGAAAAAGTCAATGGGAAATGAAAGTAACTTTTTTCCAACGTAGAAAAATGAAACTTGGTACATCCATAGGACACCTCAGGGCAAACAAAAAAGTTTATTACAGCCATATCGTAAACTCAACAGAAAATCTACTATGTTGGGTGGAATGCGTGACCACCTAAATTTCACCCCTTGTGTCTAAAGGCTTTTCATCTAAACAGCTCCAAATTTAGTGAGTATCATCTAGACACGTGTGCCAAAAAAGTTATCAATTTGTTTTTGATACATTTGTGGCTGTGGTCGTAATGAGTCTGTGAAGAGGCAGCCATTTCTTTGGGAAATAAATGCCATTTCCTAATTGCCAGGATCCTTCCTTTAGAGGAGGCCCCTCCAGAGCCAAGGCTAGAGTCTTAGAAAACTCCTCAGAATCCTTTGGAACTTGTAACCTTGTACTTTTAGACAAGTTATATTTACATTTTGCCTTTTTAAACAGGGGGGTGCAGCGATTCCCGAGTCATCTCAAATCTCCAGCCAGTACTTTGTTTTTCTCGCCTTAGCCCAAGCATAATCTATTATTTTCAAAGGTTCAGACAGCTCCCAGGAAAACCAGAGATTGTGGAGACCTTTAACTCTAATTTACAAGGTGGTGTAGCAGGCCCCAGCAGTAGCACAGGCCCGGTTATTTGACATTACCGTGAAGTTTACGCTTTAAAGCACGAAATGCAATCCTCCGAGTGCATGTGTCCCCGCGGTCTCAAGGGAGGCGAGGGCCTTTATCGCCGCTTGCGGCTTTAATTATTATTCTATTTATATCTATAGAAAATAATATCTAAATAAATATTCCCTTCTTAGGTATTTATTTAGATATTATTTTCTTACAGCGCTTTTATTTAACTATTTGTTGACCCTGTCCCTGTCGACCAGGGACAACGTGTTTTTATTAAAGCGGGCTTTAGTTTAATATTTTTTACAAAGTTTGTTTTGATTTCTCATTATTACTCCTTTCTTATTTGGTTTCCTTCGCTCAGATTCCAGGCACGGCACTAACCCAAGTCCGGGTATTTAATTCTACAGATCTCTGTCTTCTATTGGCCTTTTTTCTGTATCAGAATGCCTGCGCACTTTTGCCAGGCTTGTCTTTATTACTTTGCACGTGATATTTCTCTACAAAGAGGTACATTTTTACGTGAAATGTTTTACAAGACAGAAAATAGGCTTTTTCATCTAATTGGCTTTACTTTGCCATAAAATATATATTAAAAAAAAACCTCTTCTGTTCACATAAGAGGCACTGGTGTGTTTTTCGCTTTCTTGCTGCTTTTCATACACACACATGCACAACTCTATTAGACCAATTAAGTCCACTGACCACGGCACTTTTATGGCTTTAAACCTAACTTCTTATACACTTTTCTAGGTTCTTTAGAGGTTAGATCTGAGGGGTATTTTCACACTTGGTTCCTACCAAAGCTGCACTATAAACGCTTATCCTAATTTAGCAGAAATAAAAGGCTGCTTACCCTTCAAATTTTTGGTCTATGTCTCTGGAATGTAGCTCTTGTCAGTCAAATGTTGTGTCTGAAACTGACCTCTGAGCCTTCAGAACACCAAAAGCAAAGAACTCACGAGCAGACAAGAAGCTTCAATGCCATTAGAGTCTTTATTGCCACAACAATAACAACCCAAGCGCGCTTCCCCAACACGATGATGAGCGGCCCACAGAGCTCGGGTTTTATACATTTACATTTAGTCATTTAGCAGACGCTTTTATCCAAAGCGACTTACATTCACCAGTGTTACATTTACAGATGACGCTTTCATTTAAAGCGACTTACATTAAGGTTCCATTCACCAGTGTCACAGCTGGAACACCACTGGAGGCAAGGTGGGTTAAGTGTCTTGCCCAAGGACACAACAACAGTATGAACTGTGGGGAGAGCGGGAATCGAACCGCCTACCTTCCGGTTGAAGGACGACCGCTCTACCACTGAGCCACTGCCATTTTCTTACATGTCACGGGACAGAAAGACCTACTCCTTCTCGTGGAGACCTTTGACCTTTGTCCCAGTTTTAAGGTGTCTTCTAGTGCCTGGTACCTATGTCTTTATCTTTAACCAGATCTTTCATTGTATGTGTGTGTTTAACTATTTATGTTTAAACCATGTACTCTGACATCATGTTTTATCTTTTCATTAATAAACTGTTAACGGTATTAATATCATACTACGCTTGATAATAATAAACAATACAAAAGCATAAACTAATCAGGCACATAATGTGAACGCATGCATAATTATTTGACCAAATAAGTACATAAAAGTAAAACACATAACATCAAAATGTTACAAACATAAACAGCAGGTTAGTTAATCTGAACATTAAATTCTGAGCTGCACCAATTTCCTCCAGTTTTCACAGGCTCTGCTTGTTTTTAATGCAATGTAGACAATCGAAAAGGTTAATGCAAAGGGATCTGGACTAGGTTTTCAAGGTGAAAATATTTTGCTTCTTGGACCAGAGTGTTCCCAGGTTTAAAGAGGACTTTTAACCCTGGTTCCTGTCTGTTTGGTTACTGTGTCCTCGTGGTTTTGTTGAAAGTCCATCTGAGGTATCCACGGTCTCTCAGGGATTTACAGATGTGTTCTTCTTCTTTCCATTTACCTTCTGAGGTAGTGGGCACCTCTTGTGCTCTGTGCTGATGAGTCCTGATGACTCCCAGCTTGTGCTGCAGAGGGTGGTGGGAATCAAACATTAAATATTGATCTGTGTGTGTTGGCTTCCTAAAAACTTCTACTTGGAGTGTCCTGTCCTCACAAATAACCACTGCACAGTCTAAGAAAGCCAGGCGGTTGTCTGTGGCATCTTCACGGGTGAACTTGATGTTCTAGTCCACTGCGTTGATGTGTTCTGTGAAGGCTTCTACTTCCTGGGTTCTGATTATGACCCACGTGTCAAGAAAGGGCATTCCTTTGAGGACAGCAATGTCCTGATTTTGTCCAGAGAGGCCAGATGGTTTGAGAGAGGTGTGAAGGAAGCCATTTTTGTTAAAATGGAAAAGCCTACTCCCCCAGTTCACATAGTTGTCTTTCACACTCTTTGCCTCCAGTGTCTGTGGCACTGGTGTATGAATGTGGAAGTGCTTATGTATGTGAATGGATGAATGAAAGCATGATGTCAATAACAACAAGAGGATAGATAAAGTGCTTTATAATTGCATAAGATTTTTTCTCATAAGAAAAATAAATGTTTTCAAACTTCTAGTTTGTTTGTAAGGATTATCTCTTGTCCAGTCAACACACTGAAATGTTTAGTTCCACAAAAGTTGGTGTGGTCTGGAGAGGGCTTATTTTGAAGGGGGTGTAATTATTCTAAACATCTAACTTCACTGTGTACCACATCAATGCCACACGTGTGATTTGTGATTCAACCTATCGGCCTTATGATGATAACTCCAGAGCGTCAATAAACAGCAGAGTCACTGTCAGATCCATCATAAACCTGTGTGACATTGAAGCTGCTGGGCTCCAGAAATCCTTTCATTATGATGGCGCTGGTGGGAAACATTGTCCTATCACAGCCCTCTTTTCTCAACAGGAATCTTATTATTGATGGTTTTCTCATTTGAATAATTTTGCAATAACCTGGTAGTGTTCTGCGCAGCTAAGAGCATCAGTGTTTTTAATAGCTTGCCTGTGGTTGTTGTTGTGTGACTGAACAACTATTGGAATGATGTGTGCTTGAAGATAATCTGCAGTTAATAAGAGTATTTGTATTCCTCTGCCACAATGTTTTTATTTGTTTCATATAAAGGGCATCATCTCAGAACACGTGTCCCTATTGCTGCACAAACCCTTGAGCCATGTCTACATGGATTTCAGAAACCAATACAGTGGTAGGTGTAGGTACAAGGGAACAAACACACCAAGGGTCAGTCTTTACTAAATCCTGCTAAAGTCCATAAATTAAACAAACATGAGCTGCATAAAGCCACAGTGAGAGGTGCAGGTTCTGTTAAACACCAGACAGATGTAATGTGATTGGAATTCAACAGATTGCATCCAATAGTGTTACCCCTGGGCTATTTTGTCCTACCATGAGTACCCTCATATGTCGGGAAATGTTGATGATTCTTCAAAAGGTGCTCATATAAAAGGTATTACATCTGATTAGTGTATGTGACCCATAATGCCGTCTGGGATATTATAAAACAGAATTTACATACATTAATCATGTTAGTAACATAACTGACTGCTATAAAACTAAAATTAAAAGTGAAGTCTGAACCAACTAACTCAAGGAGACTCTAATGACATGACAACCGACTGGAACTACTAACCTGGAACCTGGAGGAGTATTTTTATTATGGGACAGTCACTCCATGACACAGGCCAGGGATGTTTTTTAGACAGAACTAATAACAAAAACAATAATGTGTCTGAGAATAAGTAATACTCTCACTTTTGAATTACTTCATTAATATATTACTATATTATAATTGAAGTTTTTCAGACATGATAATAACATCTAACACATCAATAAAGGCATCTCCAAACTATTCAACACAAAAGTAAAGAGAAAACAATTATGGGCCAAATTGTTTTACTGCAGCTAAAGTCAAAATTAAAATAAAAAAATACACAGTCTAACAGGACACATAGAATAATATTTTATTTTACAACCTTTAATTAGAAACTGAGAGTGTGTTTGTGCAGCGAGACAATGAGAGTGATACGTCTTAGCTCTGTTAAATATGTTCCAAAACAAAACTTGAAAGACTGGTGTGGTCACGGTTTTATTCCTCAGGCCCAAAAGTATCTCCAGCCCACACGCGAGACCCAACGGACATAAATGGCAGAAAATGAATGCATTGTTACACTATATTTGCTTTCATTTCCAGTCTCAACAACACCACCCACCTTTCAAGTTTCTCCCGCAAAATACTAATAAATACCATCATGTTTAGAGCTCATCTTGAACTTAGCTTTAAGTTCACAGTTAGACAGTTCCGTGTGATGCTGTAATTATCTCCACCTTGTTAAACACTGCATTGAGTAACTTCTCTGATTAATCACTATATAATTGTCGAACTGAGGTTCTTTTCGATCACTAAATGTACACAGAAAAACAGATGCCGGCGAGGTTTACATAGATTAATTAAAACAAAGTTAAAAATCTTAGATTAAAAAAAGGTTAAAAAAAATCTTAGATAAATAGTTAATAAAAACAAGTTATTCTTATTATTCTATTCAAGTTAAAGAAGGCAGACTGCCGAGGAAGACAGTCTAATAAAAAACACAGTTTGCTAAAAGAGAAAGGAAATTCCTCCTGTTCATTAGGCCCTGCCAGACAGGCTTATCAGGTAAACATGTGTCCGCAGGTGGGCCATGCAATGCCCAGCGCCCTCTCACGTCCAAAACGTGGACCAAGCCTACGTTGTCCCCCCCCGACCCCAGCTGTCCTCACGCCGGGTGTCTCGGCTGCAGGCGCGAGCTAGGGACACACAAAACCCCAGCTCAGTTTAAACCACACAAAACATACAAAAACCCACACAACATGCAGTGGTCAAACGGGACACGTCCCTTTACGTAACGGTTCTGCAGCGGTGTACACAGCTTCTTTCCTCCGACCTCGGGTCTGCAGCGGCACAGCGTGGCCAGGTACCCCTTCCTGGTCTCGGCACCTTCCGCTCGTCCCCCGTAAGAGCGACCATAGTACGTTGTGAATTGTCGGAAGAGAGCAGCGCGTGTGTGATGTCTTTGAACTGTACACAACAGGTTTCACTTTCTGTGGAAATGTAATTCATAAAATGTTATTAATTAACCATTACAATGTTAAAGTCAATGATGTTAGATAACCTGAAACAGATCCCGGGTTTACCCTGCATGCGTCTGTGAAGCGCTTCAGGAGAGATATGCAGCAGTTCTATTTCTCTGCGACGGCGCTGCACAGATCATATTGTACCAGACAAAGTAATACATAATATCTGTATTAAAATCTTCTTTATTTGACTACAGTAAGTATGTTTATTTACACGATTAAGCAAGAAATGCAATAAGATCTGCAAAAACTTTGTCGTGCCCCTTATAAGAAGGGAAAACCTGTGAAGTGATGTTTATTTGAACAAAGTGATCTCAAACTAAACTGGTTTTCTGGTCCTTCCTCTTCTGAATAAACACTTGTTATTGTCCCACCCACATCTTTATTTTTTTTCGCAGTTCATGCAAAACAGCCCAAGAATTTACAGGAACTGCTGGCCTTTTTTTTTTTTGTAGTATTCCTGTTCCTACAGCTGCCCATAGAGGACAAACTGAGCACTGCTGGAGGAGAAGCTCAGATCTATTTGCTTTAATTGTTCATAGACACCACCATGTCTCTGCAGGGCTACCATAGCTGTTCACATGCCTTAAGACATGACAAATGAAGACTGATTGATGATAAATGTAAAGCAGTGAGCCTGTTTGTAGGATATTAATCAGCTATAAAGCTGTTCTTTAGCCTTTAAGACCTTTAAGAAAAACAAATGGCTCAAAGCTTTCTTGGTGTGAACATTCCAGATGACAATTACTGTTGCAGCCAAATCTCTGTCTGCTGCCTCACCTCTTTGAACCATGTTAACTTATCTGAGTAGTTGGGGTTGTTTGGAAAGAAAACACATTTCTCTAACTAAGCAGACAAGAAAAATGTGCTCCTGAGCTTGGTGGCCGTTTGATCAGACTTGCTCTCACCGAGGCAGGTATTTGCCGTGGTTTTGTATCATCTAATTAAATTTGTCTCAGTCAAAACACACAGAGGTTGTTAGCACAAGCTCGGGCCCTTGCCTTTTCCACTTCAAGCTTTTCAAGGAATACAGACTTGGAATGATCATTTTAGGACAAACATCACCCATATTTATTTATTTATTTATTTATTTATGATAAAAACTATGGATGACTAAAAGTGCCAAAATTAAATAAATAAATACATCATTAAATTATTAATTAAATATGCTTTTAATTAATTAAAGTGGGAAATAAATACATAAATAAGCACTTCCACTTCCACTCACCCTATTCACACACATTCACCACTGGGGCAGACAGAGAGGAGGGCTGCGCTCACAGCCTTCTTCAACCACCACCATCACCTCTACAGTCACACACATTCATACACCAGTGCTACGGACACTGGAGGCAAGATGGATTAAGTGTCTTGCCCAAGGACACAACGACAGCATGAACTGGGGAGAGGGGCAATCGAACTGCCAACCTTCTAGTTATAAGACGACCGCTCTACCACTGAGCCACTGCGATTTGTTCCAGAGAGTTGCTCCATATCTCAGTTTTGCTAATTAGAAGGCCAAAACTTTAAAGCTAAATATCTCAAAACTACTCAGAATGCAGACATAACCTTATAATTCCAAGTAGATCTGCAGCAAAACCTATCTTCCACAGCTGTTTGCAAGTTTTAGGATACTTGAACTGTAGGATGCTTGCTCATATTTCCTCACAGAAGTCCTCAGAGCAGCTTTAAGAGCCGCGGTAAAGTGCATGAAAAACAGTAAAAACAGTATAGCACATTGCAATACCTTTTCTTTTATCTTTGGTATTGCCACGACTGGTTAATGATAACAATATTTTATATTTTTCAAGGCTCATGGAAACTCCATTTATTGTGACAAAAGAGAATCTCATAAATAACTTGCACAAACTTGACAAAAGTAGGTGCCTGTAAGCATGGCTGTCTGAGCTGCTGTTACAAACAACAATAGATATCATCTCTGGAGAATGAGGCATATGACTTGCGGTATATAATCATGACCTTCTATTTGTCTGCGTGGTGCTCAGCTGGCGGGGCCGGCAGCACGGTGTACACAGAGATTTGGTGCCTGAGTGTTTACGTGGGCTATTGACAAAGCAGCGGATGTAGGGGGTGTCCATTAAAAAGCCTTAGGCTCTTTGTCCACAGTAAAATCATTTATCTTGCTGATGTGAGAAGAGGACAAAATCAATGTGGACAGAGCAGATTGTGTCGATAAGCTGAGGGAAATACTGTTGTGCCAGTGATATGAAGCAAGGGCAGAGGTGAGATGGGTCTCAGCAGCACGACAGTGAACAAGTTTGAAACTCTGTGCAGGGGGAATCTCAAAGGTCTATACACTGAAAATATTAAGATAGAGTCACTGTCACCTCTTTGTGCAATCCTCTGTGCAATTCCAATCAATTCACAACAAAAGACACCCACTAGTTCCACACAGTGTTAGGAAGGTTTCAGTGCAGGCTACAAAAACTCTGCAGGCAGCAATCAAACAGCAAATGAGTCAGCAAAGAGGTGAAAAGAAAACAAGCCGGTATTTTCAGCCATTTTTAATAAAATGTCCTAATGGTTGATGTCCTGGGGCCTCATTTATAAAGCTTGATTACTTACTAAAAAGTGCATACGCCACCTTCCATGCAAAAGATGGGCTCTATAAAAGTCCAACTAGACGTGAAACTGTGCATAGCCCTACGCAAACTCTAACCCTGGCGTACGCACATTGTGAAGACTTGTACAAAAGCGACCCACAAGGTGAGAGGATGAACTGGAAACAAAGCTTTGAAGCGGAATTACTTTTAGTCATTTACCTGACGCTTTTATCCAAAGCGACATACATTAAGCTTCCATTCACCAGTGTTACAGCTGGAACACCACTGTAGGCAAAGTGTCTTGCCCAAAGACACATGGGCAACTCGTTACACATATACTGTGGGGAGAGCAGGAATCAAACCGCCAACCTTATAGTTATAGGACGACCGCTCCTGCTCACTAACCGATTTTTTGATTTAACCCACTCATCAGTGGCTCACAGATTATTAGGCCCGAGCCGGTGATGACCGGGAGGGCCTATTGTTTTTGCTCGGATTTTTTATTTAATTTTTTTCTGCAAAATGATCTGAAATTTGACCCAGTGAACATGCACGAAAAGTCATTTTTATTGGTCCCAGACGTTAAGCTCGGCGAAAAATTTATGTATTTTAAGTCCCCAAAAAAAAAAAAAAAGAAAAATGACTCAGTGGCGACCCCTAGAAAAGTCAAAATACATTGGACACTGTTACATACATAGGACACCTCAGGGCAAACAAAAAAGTCTATGACAGCCACACCCTAAACTCAACAGGAAGTCCGCCATGTGGGGTGAAACACACGGCCACTAAAATCGCACTTTGCGCAAAAGATGCAAATCATTGTGTTTTAATCTAAATGGCCCCAAATTTGGTGAGTATCATCTAGACACGTGTGCCAACCAAAGTTGTGACTTTGTTTATGATATCTTATCGGGTATGGGTGTGGCAAGCCTGTAACGAGGTGGCCATTTTTGTGAAAATAAAATGTCTCTTAACTCTCAAACGCCTTCTCAGATCGAGTTGGACCCAAAAAGGCGTTTGTGCACATTCATGACCTGAACACAAAGATATGTAAATAAAAGGGTTATCTTTAGAAATGGCTCTCCAGCGCCCCCTACAAACTTATAATGGGACCCAAGAATTTAGTTTATCATAGAGACATGACATCTCTTATGTCATGACGAGCATAAAAGCCAATGACAACCACCCCCTATCTATAAATGTGTTGCCATAGCAACGTCCCAAATATGTGGAAAAAGTCAATGGGAAGTGAAAATTTTAGTTTGTTGTAGGCAAATGAAACTTGGTACACACATCCAGTATGGGCTTATGAACAAAAAAGCCAATGGGGACCACACCCTATCACACACGGGAAGGCGGCCATTTTGAATTGAAGATGTGAACCGACTTAGAATACAACCTCTCTTTTAAAAAACAACAGAGAATAGCTGCTTCATTCCACAGACACCAAACTTGGGCAAAATGAGTTAAACACGTGTGTAAAATAGACAGGCGTTTTTCTTGTCGTTTTTGCTCGAGTTATTTTTTTTTATTATAATTTGGTATATATTTTTTTTATTATAATTTTTCTGAAAATGATTTTCAATTTGACCCAGTAAACGTGCAACTAAAAGTCATTTTTATTGGTCCCAGACTTCAAGCCCGGCAAAAATTTATTTATTTGAAGTCCCTGAAAAAAAAAATATGAAAAATGACTCAGTGGCGACCCCTAGAAAAGTCAAAATAATTGGTTCTATGGAAAATGAAAGTAAATTTTTCCAATGTAGAAATACAAAACTTGGTACATCCATAGGACACCTTAGGGCAAACAGAAAAGTTTATTACAGCCATACCATAAACTCAACAGAAAATCTACTATGTTGGGTGGAATACATGACCACCTAAATTGTACATTTTGTGCTAAAGGGTTTTTATCTAAACAGCTCCAAATTTGCTTTAAAGCACGACATGCAATCCTCCGAATATATGTGTCCCATGGTCTCAAGGGAGGCGAGGGCCTTTATCGCCGCTTGCGGCTTTAATTTTTTATTATAATTTTTCTGTAAAATGATCCTCAATTAGACCCAGTAAACGTGCAACTAAAAGTCAAATTTATTGGCCCCAAAATTGAAGCCCGGCAAAAAATGTATGTATTGAAGTCCCCGAGGAAAACGAATGAAAAATGACTCAGTGGCGACCCCTGGAAAATGAAAATGCATTGTGCCTATGTAAAGTGAAAGTAAATTTTTTCAAATGTAGAAATACAAAACTTGGTACATCCATAGGACACCTCAGGGCAAACAAAAAAGTTTATTACAGCCACACCGTAAACTCAACAGGAAATCTACTATGTTGGGTGGAATGCGTGACCACCTAAATAGCACCCCTTGTGCTAAAGGCTTTTCATCTAAACAGCTCCAAATTTGGTGAGTATCATCTAGACACGTGTGCCAAAAAAGTTATCAATTTGTTTTTTGATACATTTGTGGCTGTGGTCGTAATGAGTCTGTGAAGAGGCAACCTTTGGGAAATAAATGCCATTTCCCAATTGCCAGGATCCTTCCTTTTGAGGAGGCCCCTCCAGAGCCAAGGCTAGAGTCTTAGAAAACTTGTCAGAATCCTTTGGAACTTGTAAACTTGTACTTTTAGACAAGTAATATTTACATTTTGCCTTTTTAAACAGGGGGTGCAGCGATTCCTGAGTCATCTCAAATCTCCAGCCAGTACTTTGTTTTTCTCGCCTTAGCCCAAGCATAAGCTATTATTTTCAAAGGTTCAGACAGCTCCCAGGAAAACCAGGGATTGTGGAAACCTTTAACTCTAAATTACAAGGTGGTGTAGCAGGCCCCAGCAGTAGCACAGGCCTGGTTATTTGACATTACCATGAAGTTTACGCTTTAAAGCACGAAATGCAATCCTCCGAGTGCATGTGTCTCCGCGGTCTCAAGGGAGGCGAGGGCCTTTATCACCGCTTGCGGCTTTAATTTGCATTGTCCTTCATTGGTTGAATGGAGGAGTGAAGAGAACGTGACATGAGGCTGATTTACGTGCGCATATTTCTACTCCAGGTGGGATTTATAGTTTGGGATATATTTTTTGCCGTGCGCTATTTTTGGTTGCTAGGTGTATGCACTAGTTTAGTAGAGATCCTACCCAAACTTTTATAAATAAGGCTGTCACTGCTGCTCATATGCATAAGGGAATGAGTGTTGCAGCAAACCACCGCCCTTCTGGGAGCTTCTTCAAAGAACTTAGTACAATTTTTTGCATAAGAAGGCTTCATGCATGAGGCCCAATGTCTGCATATCGAGTAGCTGCCTCGTCAACAAATTCTCTCCAGGGACACATTATAAGTCATTTACTGCCGAACAAAATATCAGAACCAGTACTTAACAGAGAGGTCTGCCTGTCCAAGGGCTTCATGTGTGGAACAGTTTACATGAACATGAACATGAAAGGAATATATGTAAAACACTGAGTTGTACAATCAATTCACATAAATCTCAGGGAGTCCAACTGAATTCTTGCTTTCTTGCACTGCAAAGAAACATGGTATAAAAACTTGTGAAAAAACTGTAAAAACATTCAATATTTACTTGAAACAAGTCAAATTCTCTGCCAGTGCAGCAAGACATTTTGACTTGCTAAGAGTTTTTGAAATAAACAATAAATTACCTAAAAAATAAGTGTAAAAACACTCATTTCACACATAGTTTTATGAAAAATAAACTAAAAACTATCTTTGAAATCTTTTTTACTGCTTTTTACTTCTTGATATGAGTGAATAAATGGATAAACAAGATACCCTAAGTGGAACTTTCTTAATATAAGGATTGTTGTCGTCAGCACTTTTTTCTTAAAATGTGACAATTTTAATTAACAAAACTTTACTTTAAAAGGTCAAACAGTTTAACTAGAACTTGTATGATCTCAGATCTAGTAGTCAATAACAGTCCAAGAACTGCTTTTATGTGAGGGAATGCCTGAAGGGCTGGGCTTTGGTCTTCTCTGGGTTACAGGGAAAAAAAACACACACAAATAGAACAATATTCAAATTTAGAACAACCATTGTAGTCACACATGTGCTAGACCAAAGCAAGACTGAACCAGGACTAATACTGGAACAAAGCAAGACTGAACCAGGACTAATACTGGACCAAAGCAAGACTGAACCAGGACTAATACTGGACCAAAGCAAGACTGATCCAGGACTAATACTGGAACAAAGCAAGACTGAACCAGGACTAATACGGGAACAAAGCAAGACTGAACCAGGACTAATACTAGACCAAAGCAAGACTGAATCAGGTCTAAATACTTAACAACATGCAGATCAATGGTCACAGTCTGCAAATTTAACACAACTACTTTACTTAAACTCACCTCAAGTAGATGAAGATGTGTCTAACTTACTGGAACCATGTTGACATGTCAGTCTTTTGTGTGTGTTGCCAAAGCACTAAACAGAGCTACAGGGTGTTCCACCAGGACAGAAAAAAGGTTTTTCTGTATCAGCTTAATATTGACGTAAACATGATATTAATACTTCTACAATTATTCACATTGTTTTAGTGCTCACACAAAGACAACCACAATGTGCTGAAATCATGACATACCATTTAAAATGAAAGCGTTGCCTCATTCAGCTCGTTCAACCCAATGGTGGCATTAGTATTTTTGCAGTGTGGTTAATAAATATGTATTTTAAGTGTCGGCAAAATAGATAATTTGTCATTGATAGGCGCAATTAGCCAAAGTTTCAGCCTATACCTTTTCTATTTTACCTGACCAAAGTTTCTCAAATATGACAGAAGCCTAATTCTGTCTGTACAAAACTGTGAACACTATAAGCTAATGTTAGTTTGCTAAGTTAGCTAACATGCAGCTAATAGAATAGCAACACACAGCCGTGCCAGGCTGCAGTTCACTTTGCATGCATCGCTGCAGTTAAAACCTTAAAACGGTTGAATATTAATTTATTGATTGCATGTCCAGTCCACTTACCTCTTAAATTTCAAAGTCACTCGTTGACATCTTCCCTCTGCTCTGTCTTTGTTCTGAAAGCGTTAACAGCGCAGTACAATTAGACTACGGTATATTTTGATTGGTTGATTTAGGTTCTGGCTAAATAGTGGTGAAATGAAAATATAGTAAGTTGATTATTGATTATAAAACTTCCATTGTGGAAGCAGAGGCCGAGGGCTCAGAGGTGGACTCGTCCATCACCCAAACTGAAGTCACTGAGGGAGTTGGGAAGCTCCTCGGTGGCAAGACACCACGGGTGGATGAGATATGCCATGAGTACCTCAGAGCTGTCTTGGCTTACACGCCTCTGCAACATCGCTTGGCGTTTTGGGAAAGTACCTCTGGACTGGCAGACCGGGGTGGTGGTCCATTTTTTCAAGAAGGGGGACCGGAGGGTGTGTTCCAACTACAGAGGGATCACACTCCTCAGCCTCCCTGGGAAAGTCTTTGCCAGGGTACTGGAGAGGAGAATGCGGCCGATAGTCGAACCTCGGATTCAGGAGGAACAATGCGGTTTTCGTCCCGGTCGTGGAACACTGGACCAGCTCTATACCCTCTCCAGGGTGCTGGAGGGTTTATGGGAGTTTGCCCAACCAGTCCACATGTGTTTTGTAGATCTGGAGAAGGCATTGTGTCCCTCGTGGCGCCCTGTGAGGGGTGCTCTGGGAGTATGGGAGCCAGAGCCCTTTACTAAGGGCTGTTCGGTCCCTGTACGACCGGAGCAGGAGCTTGGTTCGCATTGCCGGCAGTAAGTCAGACCTGTTCCCAGTGCATGTTGGACTCCGGCAGGGCTGCCCTTTGTCACTGGTCCTGTTCATTATTTTAATGTATTGTATAACAGTTGGGGTGATATTTTGATTGGTGTCTAGAAAAGAACCCCTTATCAACATTGGCATATCATAAAGGTATGGTTAAACCAACACTATTTAACCTTTTAACCATGAAATACATGGCTGTAAACTGTGTAACCTCAGTCATTTGGACAGTGGCCTACTGTCTCACAAGAAGATATCTCTCTAAACGTTTTGTACAGATACATACATACATTGAATATACTGTAACAGTCCCATTTGAGTGTGCAGCAGTCAGGTTGCAGACATTCCTTTAGTGTTTGCAAATCCTCAAAATGTCAGTGGATTGCAGAATAAGTAAGTTTTTGTTTTAATTGGACACAGTGAAGTGCTCAAACAAAAACTACTTTATAAATATGCACAAGATGGTTGATCAAACATATACTCATAATGCAACTCAGACATGAGAACAGGCTCCCAAGTTGTATGATTGATGAGGCAATTCTGAGGGCACTCTTCTGTTCTTTGTGCTTAGTCTTTCAAATTATTCTTCAACTGGAAATAATAGTCTTTTATTCCCTGTGCATGAGCAGCTCCTTTTAATGAAATAGTTCAGGTTTCTGACATGAAATATTCAGTACTTCTGGTGAGTGGATATTTGTCAGTGCACCCCGCTGGAACATTCAATCAATCCCACAATACGTGCATTTACTGTGATATGGCAATGACAGTCATATTGGTACAGAAATAGCATTTTAAGCTCTGTTAGAGCCAACAAGTTATAAATAAAATATATTATTATTATTATTAGGCCCGAGCCGGTGATGACCGGGAGGGCCTATTGTTTTTGCTCCAGTTATTTATTTATTTTTATTTTATTCTTTTTTTTATTTTTCTGCAAAATGATCCTCAATTTGACCCAGAAAACATGCGCAAAAAGTCATTTTTATTGGTCCCAAAATTCAAGGCCGGCGAAAATTTTATGTATTTGAAGTCCCCGAAAAAAAATTAATAAAAAATGACTCAGTGGCGACCCCTAGAAAAGTCAAAATACATTGGACCTATGGAAAGTGAAAGTAAATTTTTTCCAATGTAGAAATACAAAACTTGGTACACCTATAGGACACCTCAGGGCAAACAGAAAAGTCTATGACAGCCACAACCTAAACTCAACAGCAGGTACGCCATGTTGGGTGAAACGCGCGGCCACCTAAATCGCACCCCTCGCACAAAAAGATGCAACTAATTGTGTTTTAATCTAAATGGCCCCAAATTTGGTGAGTATTATCTAGACACGTGTTCCAACCAAAGTTGTCTTCTGACCTCAACTGCGGACATTTTTGGGCTGTGGAAGGAATACTTCAAAGATCTCCTTAACCCCATCGACATGTCTTCCACTGAGGAAGCAGAGGCCGAGGCTCAGAGGAGGACTCGTCCATCTCCTAAGCTGAAGTCGAAAATAGTTTTCTCCGCAGGATGGCTGGGTGCTCCCTGAGAGATAGGGTGAGGAGCTCAGTCACTCGGGAGGAGCTCAAAGTAGAGCCAACTGCTCCTCCACATTTCAGATGCTTCCTGGATGCCTTTCCCACTGGTTGGAGAACGCGGGGAAGACGTAGGACATGCTGGATGGACTATGTCTCTCGACTGGACTTGGAACGCCTTGGTATCCCCCCGAAAGAGCTGGAGGGAGTGTCTGGGGAGGTGAAATTCTGGGCGCCTCTGCTTAAACTGCTGCCCCAGACCTGGATAAGTGGTAGAAAATGGATGGATGGATGGATCTTTCCCTCAATGTTTGAAGCTGGCTGGGTCCTGATGCAGCAAAGCAGGCCCAAATCATGATGTTTCTTCCGCCATACTTTACAGTTGGGATGATGTTTTCATGATGATATGCTGTTTCCTTTCTACGCCAGCTGTGTGTTTTTTTCAGATAGTTCAATCTTAGTTTCATCAGTCCACTAAAAATTTTGCCAATACCACAGTGGAGTGTCAGTGCTCTTTTTCAAACTTCACGTGTGCAGCAATGTTCTTTTTAGTAAGCAGTGGTTTCCTTCCTGGTGATACCCTGCTTGTTCAGTGTTTTATGTATTGTAGACTCATGAACAGATATGTTACAAGGATGCCTTCAAACCTTTGGCTGTCATTTGGGGTTGTTTCTTTACCTCATTGATAAGTCCTTGTTGTGCTCTTGGTGTCATTTTGACTGGGCGCTTACTTCTTGGTAGAGTAGCGTCTCCATTTGTAGATTGTTTGTCTAACTGTAGACTGGTGGATTTCTAAAGTCTTTGAAATAACTTTGTAACCTTTTCCAGCTTTATGTCAATCAACAATTCTTGATCGTAGCTCCTCTGAAAGCTCTTTTTGGCGAGGCATGGCTCACATAAACGTGTGCAGAGCAAACTTCAAAAGTTTGAGGGGTTTTTAATCAGTCAAAGTTCACACCTCCAAATGTGTTATCCTAACAAGACTCCAGGTGTGCTAAAACCTGACTCCAATTAGTTTTTTGAGGTCATTAACTCAAGGGTTCACATACTTTTTCCACAAAGCACTATGAGGTTTTTTGGTTGTTCTTAATAAAGACATGAAAGATCAGAATTTTGTTTGTGTAATTATTTTTAGACCCATTATATTTTGTAATACCCTTGACTTAGATGAAGAACAGATCACATTTTAAGACAAAATTATTATGAAAACCATGAAATGCAAAAATGCAAAAGACTTTTTCCTGCCACTGTAGTTCTCAACGTTATAAATAGTTCTTAACATTTAACATGGTCCATCTTTAGTCCTAGAGCCACAGAGACGACCTGACTCGCCAACTCTTCAGGTCATCTGTCGAGTCGGAGATCCACCGGGTGCAGATTATTGTAAGTTGATATCAATTAAAGCTGATGTATAGTTTCAGAGCCGATAACATTAACATGTCTCATTATAAGGAGAGTTGTCTCAACATTCTTTTACTAGGGACACTTGCCAATTCAGTTGCCAATTGACCTATACATGCATGTCTTTGGGCAGTTGCCGGAGTACCATTATATTTTGTAATACCTTGACTTAGTAAGAACAGCAGACTCATCACAGAAAGGCCGGAGTTGGCCGAGGATGTTTGAGTCGGCCGTGGGTTTGAACTCACAACCTTCTTGACCTAATAGTATTTTAAAATATGAAAATGAAAAATGCAAAGCAACTAAAAATAACTTGAAATAGTGAGTACATAGCAACTTGAAAAATGCTGTTAAAAGTTACCCACAGGTTTATGTATCAAAAATAATAAATAACAAAAATGCTTGTAAATGTTGCTTACTCAAACACAAGTATTATTTTATTTTCTTTTTTCAATGGTAAAAGTAAATGTTACTTCTCATTTTTTTTCAGTGTAACAACCTGCTCTATCAGTCTTTCTTTGACCTTTGAACCTCAAATGTACTCTGAACTGTCATATTTGAAACTGTTTAAATCATAGTAAAAGGTAAAAGAAAAGGACAATGTTTTGTCTGTACACTTGATGCAAATTTCACAATAATTCAGTCAGTGAGAGACTAAAATATAGACAGACACTATCCTTATTTGTCTTTGTTAGCAGATCAAAGTGTCCAGACAATTACTGGTGCTGCTTTACAGACCTGCCGTAATGAGTTTCCTTTGTGGAGTCTGTGGGAGTGTTGGCTGGGCGCGTTCGAACCATTAGGATGCGTTTCATTCTGTTTCACCTCATTGACTGAGTGTTAATATTACTTGGCTACATTACTGGAGAAATTGCCTCCACGTCCATGAATATTCAAGTGGGGTTAGGCAGAGGCTGTTACCTGCACACCACACCGACAGTGGCATCAGACGCTCACAGAACAAAGAAGACAAAGAAAAAAGAAGTTCAGACAGAGAGGCTGTTTTAGATCTGTCTGCTAATAATAACTGTGTATGATAATATGCCTGTCTTTCTTTGTTAAATGCATAGAGGCTTTTCATCATGGCAGCACAACACGAGCCCAGACAGAGTTGACAGGAGGCATTTAAAATTGCTGTGCTTTGTTCATCCACGTAAACATACATCAGCACTATTTAGTTGCCTCTGGCACAACATAAAGGCTGGATACATTGACTTTGGATCTACAACTACAATACAATAATTTACTTTTCATCCATTTTCTTCTTTCTGCAATTCAGGCTGCCACTCTCAAATCATATTCCAATACTGCTCTTTTTAATTCCTGCCATACTCTGAAAATAGTCTGAAAATGTACAACTATACATTGCACGTCCTCTCTTCAGCGTCCTGTTGAGGTAAACTACAGAGAAATGGCAGAGACACCAGGGCTCTGTCCTCTGAAGGTGGTCTTAGCGATAAATCCCTGGGGGTAACTTTGGGGTAAATCCCTGGGTTTTCTGGATCACAAAGCTTCTTCACTTTCACTTCATTGAGGTAGATTCTGATTGAAACTGAATGGAAGAAAGAGGATAGAAACTGATCAATCCGCAATGACCAACGCTTCCGTGAGTGTAACTGCACCCAAGCGTCAGAAGAGCACAATCAGTGCAGCTTAGAATAAATGTATTTTATTTGTATTTATGTGCCCAAATACACTCATAAGGTCAGAGCATTCTAAGCTTTGAACCTATTTATTTACATTTTGAGGTAGCCTACATTAGTTTTAATGAATATAAAATATATTTATCTTTATTTCAATGTCATACAATTGTTTTGTGCTCTTACTTAAAACATGTACATCTCTATATTTTTATCTATTATATTGTACAATATTAATATATTTACATCATTCTTTTTATGCAGGTTATTGCAATGAAGTATGGTTATAGTGTCTATATAACCTACGTAATAAAAAACAACTCAAAAGTAAATAAAATGAAAGCATTTATTTAAATGAAACAATTGCACTACATGTTATACAAAAAAAGAGCCCAGGTTCTCTGCTGAGACTCCATGTTTCCTTAAACACAAATGGAAATAAATGTAGTAAATAAATGTTAACATGTTAACATGTTAAAAAGCATTAACCCTGTGTTTCTGTGTCAAAAAGAAGATTTCAAACCAGATGATTTTACAGTGACACAAGACCATGGAAGACTTCTAAACAAGAAGTCACTGGCACTGATGGATGTCTGAACCGATGACCATAACTAAACTAACACTACACTACTGTAATCTAATGTAACAAGTCATGTGACCATATGGGGCTCAGTGGTAGAGTGGCCGTTCTTCAACCAGAAGGTAGGTGGTTCGATTCCCGCTCTCCCCACAGTTCATACTGTTGTTGTGTCCTTGGGCAAGACACTTAACCCCCCTTGCCTCCAGTGGTGTTCCAGCTGTGACACTGGTGAATAGAACCTTAATGTAAGTGGCTTTGGATAAAAGCGTCAACTAAATGACTAAATGTAAATGAAATGAACATGGCACCACAGAATGCCACAATGCAGTGGTTAAAGCCCATCACCGTGTTGATTATTGTTGTTTAGATGTTAAAGTTACAAGAACAGGTAATGTTTAGGGTTTATTGATAACATGCATTCACGAAAATATTGTGATATAAAAAAACTGTATAGTGTTATTATAGAATCAGGTTTATAACTGACTTCACTGTGAGAGCAGAGCAGTGGCTAATGCCTGCACCAGGATTAAACAAGTCTGCTTCAGACCAAGAGCAGTCCCACAGATTTTGTGGAATACCTATTTTCTAAAAGATATTTCCACACAAGGCAATGCAAAATAATATCTAAATCCAAATACTTCAGTCATTTTTCATAATCTGGCAGTGAAAAGGTCTTCTGTATTGTTTAGTTGTTGTAAGATTTTTATGCTCAAACAGATTAAGATATTTTACCTTTAGTTTTCTCTTTCCATTATAAGCTCCATTCTATGGTGTAACTTTCACAGGATTATAGTTTGTGATTCCTTAGGGATGATGGGGGCAAGGCTAATATTTCATCTGCAAGAGTACACGCAAAGACAGACTATGTGGTTGTTTTTGGGTACCTTTGCCATAAAGTTGTACTGAGGGGTCCAGAGATAGATCTCAAGTGGGTCTGAAGTTTTATATGGGCTGTTGGAGAGAAGGACTGCCAGTGAAGATGAATGGTTGCAGAAGTGGGTCTGCTGGATCTGCATGGACACAAATATAAAAAAGTTAATTAATTCAACCGCCTGGTCCCATCAGGTTTAGTTTCAGGTCAAACCCCTCCCTCTAGTGATAAAAGCTCAGCTCGTTTACCAGTTGATCACAGAAATGATAAAGTCTCTTGGAATCAAACACAAAACTTCTTTCCCTTGAAAACAGAACACAGATGCTTTTGCTTTAACCTTTTCTTTAATCTGGTAATAACTATGGAGTGGTTGTGTCAGATACCATCGCAGTCAGTACTAAAACAACCTAAAGCTAAATAAGACAAAGCTGCTTTACATAGGCTACTTAATAATAATAATAATAATAATAATAATAATAATAGGAGCCTTACAAGCAACTTACTTTAGACAGCAAACAAAAGAGTGTACTGTCTTCTGTTTGAACTTAAAAAGGCTAAGCTGTAGCCTAATGTTTTGTTCTTGTGACAGAACCACTGTCCCAAACAAACCATGTGAGGACACAAACAATGACGTCACATAGACAAGGCAAGGCAATTTTATTTCTATAGCACAGTTCATACACTGGGTAACTCAAAGTGCTTCACAGGAATAAAAGACAATTTACAAGATTTAGATTAAGAAACATAAGAAAAATTAAAAACATTTTAAAAAGAAGAGTGCAGATAAAAAACACTTTAAGTTGTAATGTAGGCGGAGCTAAATATGGAAAGTTTTTAACCTCCCCTTGAACATTGTTAAAGTTGAGGCTGTTCCAGGATTTTGCTGCATTAAACTTAAACGCTGCTTCACCAAACATATATTATTTTGATTTGGGGCGGCAGTAGCTCAGCGGGTAGAGCGGTCGTCCTTCAACCGGAAGGTAGGCGGTTCGATTCCCGCTCTCCCCACAGTTCATACTGTCGTTGAGTCCTTGGGCAAGACACTTAACCCACCTTGCCTCCAGTGGCTGTAACACTGGTAATTACATTAGAACAATGTAAGTCGCTTTGGATAAAAGCGTCAGCTAAATGAATAAATGTAAATGTAAATGCAAAGGCAAAACTTGTTTAAGTGTTATTATGATAAATTGATGAAACCTTGGTTCATGCATAATTAAGACCCGTTTTAAATGGCGCATAGTAAAATATCTGCCAAAATATGACATAAGCCTCGCCTACGTCCCCATAACCTTGGTGTCTATAAGTAAAAAAGAGAAATATTTGTTTAACACTAGTCTATTTGTTGTCATAAATGATCTGACTTAGCCACACAAATCTTGTGCTTTTTGTTGTTTATAGGAGGTTTTATGATACATCTATGGTGCTCCCACACGAATAAATGTAAATATATTCAAGGTTGTCTTCGCCTCCATGACGAAGACAACCTTCGTTTGTCTTCGTCATGGAGGCCCTCTGCTGCTCTCATGAGAGCAAAAGTTGTTGGCCAAAGTTTTGAAAAGGCCAAATAGGAATGACCGCCCTTCAAAGTAAAAGCCATCTGAAGAGCACTTATTTTTACAAAATATAAACTCTGCTTATGTGTGAACAGATAAATAATTAATAAGACTAATAAATTTCATCAAATATTATTGTAATTAGAATAATAAAGTGCTGTGTGTGGGCCTACAAACAGTCCTACAGCTCTTGGCGAAATAATCACAATGTAGCAACTCACATCTGACCTTAACCTCTATCCTTTTTTTTTTTCTTGGAATTCCTTTTGTCACAGATTCAAGATTTACAAGACTTGGATATTATATTTGTGTTTTCCCAGGTGTGACTCAATCACACCATCATATTAAATTAACCATATTTAATGTTATTTCATTGTAAAGGTTGCTTTTTTTCATCTATTTAAAGGGTTCTTACAAATCAGAAAAGTTCTTATCCTTCAGATTCTTTTACTAGGCTCCTAGTCTTTACGTTATTACCAAAGTAACTATAATTAAAACTTGGGTGGTGCCCCGTTTTGTTTTATAACTTTTAAATCAGCCTAGTACCATACATTTATACCCTACAACAGTGTCAAACAATAATAACACTAGATTGCACTTGGTGGTAAACATTTAGATTTGGAGTTACCCGTCCGGTTTGTTGTGGACAGTTCATGTGGGGAATCAATCAAGCACATGGTCATTAAAGAGGGAAAGAATAAGGTTAATCACTGTGTTTTGCTGCACTTCAAAGTTAAACCACTATGACAACATTATCCACATGTGTCTTACTGAATGTATGTGCCATGTGGGCCTCAAATGTGCTCAGCTGAAGCCCATCATTTCCAAAGTGTGGTTACTCACCAATGTGACTGAAATTTTGTTTCTTCACTTTGGATCAAGCTTTGGTCTTTACTTGTATCTGGGTCTTTCATGGTCACACAGTCTGTATGTCACTGCCTTGTGCAAGACAAACCTTGCCTCATTAGATGGTAGTACAGACTTCGTTAAGCTTGCAGTACAGCCACGAATACTGCACAAACTCATTTTAACATCCAAAGAACAATCTGCCATTTATCCACACATTGCCTTCCTGTGTCCTCTTCTCTCTATGTTCTGCTCTATTCTTGATTACCCCATTTAAACTAACCACATGGTGCCTTGAGCTCTTAGCCCAAAACCTAGACCTTTTAGCTCTAAATCTAATCACAGCTCAAAACAGGTTGTTCTGTTGTTTCAGTAAACTTGTCTTTTTTTCATGTTGATATTTTGTTCTTATTGTAGTGTTTGAGTGAAATAATGTTTAAATTAATTAATGGCCTTCATGACTGTAAGCTATGTTATTCTAAAACATCCACAGCATTTACCCCATTTTAAAGTAAAGTTTACCGCCTACCTTTCAACCGGAAGGTAGGCGGTTCGATTCCCGCTCTCCCCACAGTTCATACTGTTGTGTCCTTGGGCAAGACACTTAACCCACCTTGCCTCCAGTGGTGTTCCAGCTGTAATACTGGTGAATGGAACCTCAAGTCGCTTTAAATAAAATCATAAATAATAAATTATTCTATAATAATAATTAATTATTATTGACTATCATAGTCAGACTTTAGAAGTTGTATAAAGTCAACTGTAGTGCCTAATTTAAATAAAAACAAAAAAAAGGTAATTTTGGAGAATGTACAAACATAGGCCGAGTGTTAATTTAAATGACCCTTTGCGTAAACAAAGGCGGTTCCAATGTTTACTTTAGTAAGGCTACTGTAGCTGTAGCTTTTCTGTTAGCCTCTGAAGCCACGCTGATGGCATTAAAAAAAAAACTGGATGTCCTTCATGTAAGTTGCCAATAAAGCCTGGGCGCTATGTCAGTTATTGTCTGCTATTCTATAGTTAATGGAAATGAATGTCCAATAAACTGTGTGTCTAAGATAGATGTGTTTTGTCTTTTTCTAAATAAGGTAACAGCTACGTTTACGATGATAGTGTAGGCAACTTTTATGTGCATATAGGCTCCTTCATTATTGCAACTACCTGTAAGGTCACATATTTTATTTCTTCAATTTATTTATAATACTAATTTAATACTTATTTTTAAAATTTTGCATTTTTATGAAAACAATAATAATGATATTGATGCTTTTATTTAGCAATATACAATACGTCTACTTTTCTCTTGAAGTTCACTTAATAGGCTCCTTCATAAAGTGGAGAAAATGGTTTTGATAACATGTTGTGTTTACAGGAGCATGATCAGGCCATGCCATCACCTCTCTGTGGACTCCAGGGGCTAAAAGATGTCCTGACGTCATGCAGTGTTCTTTGTAGGACAGACACCACAACATCACCACAAAGAATTTCTTAAACAATTCTCTGCCAGGTCTGTATGGAGCATATACTGCATATATTAATATATGAAATATGATTTACAACAAATATAGCAGCAAACTCTTCTGACTGATCTGGGAGATTGCTTTGCAGTTCACATCTTTAGTTCATCATATGTAGTTCATTTCTTAATTATCAGCTGTTTAGTTTAACCTGTAGATATGCCTATATATTCTATATGAATAGAATAAAGTTCAATACTTTTCAAATGTGACTTGTCCAACAGTCTCAGGTCAGGGACCCACAACGACTAAATTCAATATAATCTGTATACTTAGTTTTGTCTTGACAAACGATTTTAATGCAGGTAATGTTTGTCAAGTATATTATCCAAAAACGGTTTTGTGTTGATGTACTAACAGTGGAGAACTACCAGAGACTGCCTCAAAAGCTGGCACAGAGGGGGAGGAAGGGTGTGTTGAGGACACCAACCACCAGGGCTCTCTGGAGGTACATTTTATTCCAGCTGGTACAGCGGTCATCCCATAACCAGAAGGTTGCTCTCCCCTTTTCTTAACCCATCCTCTCTCCACTGTCTGTGCACTGGTGTATGTGAGAATGTTTGGAGGTTGGAGACTCCGTAGGCACAAAATGGCTGCCACATCTCCACCACCAGTGTGTGACTGAGGAGTGAATGAATAACAGAGAACTGAAGGCTGAATTTAAATAGAGCCTTGATGTTATTTTATTTCATAAAAATAACATTAGCATCTTTAATTCACAACATCCACTGGAACAATGACAAAAGGTACCCTGATGCAATCATCTAACAATGTATTTAGAATATACACATTTATTATGTAATAAAGAAAAAGCTGTTTTGTTTTGTTCTCCTATTGAAAAGTGTTATTCCCCGGCGTTGACTTGAGACGACTGATGGGCTGCTGTTCAAAGAAACAAAGTACCAGTGACAAATTGTTTTTCATGAAGAGAAGGAGAACAGGGAGGAAGCGTTTAACGATAATTGATGGGGGGACAGGTGTGGCAATTTAGCCAAAGGCTATAAACACTATGATACGGACATACGGACGGGTTGCTTAAAGAAGATAATATTTGTTTACTGTATCTTTCCCTAATAAATAAACTATAAAATAAATAATAAACCATGGGTTTATTTATTTTTCCCCTCCTTGAACCGCCACCTTAACGCTCCATCCAGCCAGGACCTTCAGTGTGCACTGGAACGGTTTGTAGCCGAGTGTGAAGCGGCTGGAATGAGAATCAGCACCTCCAAGTCCGAGGCCATGGTTTTTAGCCGGAAAAGGGTGGTTTGTCCCCTTCCAGTTGGTGGATGGCTCCTCAAGTGGAGGAGTTCAACTCGTGAGCAAGTCTTAACAAGTGAGGAAAGGAGGGAGCGTGAGATTGACAGACGGATCGGTGCAGCTTTTGCAGTGATGCGGTCGATGTACCGGTCTGTTGTGGTGAAGAAGGAGCTGAGCTGTAAGGCGAAGCTCTCAATTTACCGGTCAATAAACGTTCCTACTCTCACCTATGGTCATGAGCTTTGAGTCATGACCGAAAGATCCCTGATAAAGGCGGCAGAAATGAGCTGGGTGGCGGGGCTTAGAGATAGGGTGAGGAGCTCGGTCACTCAGGAGGAGCTCAGAGTAGAGCTGCTGCTCCTTCATATTGAGAGGAGCCAGCTGAGCTGGCTCGGGCATCTGTTTTGGATGCCTCCTGATTAGGGATGTGCATCTCCATAACTGAGGCCGATGCGATACGCATCTCGATGCATAGCCAACGATACGATACATTAAAGTTACATGAAGCAGCTAGCGATGCGATACGATACGATACACCTCTGTTACAATGCAGTGCGATCCGATTTCGATTCGATTCAACACGATTCGATGCGGTATGATGCAATGAAACAAATCATGATATGCATTTCATTATGTTACAGATACTTTTATTTCTTTGTTTCAGACAACAAATCATAAATTAACTTAAGTGCCTTCTGATTTGTAGTGCATGACCCTTATACAAATAGGCTTTGGTAGTGCAAAAAAATATTAAATAAAACCAAATGTTTTTTTCCTGTTTTGTCCCTACTTAAACTTTTAAAAGCTCAAACATTTAACAGTGAAACAATTTAAGGATGCTGCTCAGAGGTAAACTGAAGAAATGTTCCATAACATGCTAGCAGATGAATGTGCTTTCAGCAGACAGGCTTACTAGGTGAACAGAAAACAGGTGCTATTTTGACATAACCAATAATAATATGAAGTACCAAAAAAAAAAAAAAAACTGTCAGTTATTTCATAACTGTATTCAAATGTAAAAGAAATAATGAAAATAAAATAAACTAGTATAGGCAGTCACATGCTGCTGTAAACCAGACTCATCAGATTAAATTTAACTTAAATATGTTCTTTTAAGGTTTTTCTTAAGAAATATCAGTTGATCCACATGATTACAATGAAGCAAACTGCGCTTTGCTGTAACTATATCTCCAGCTGTGCTAAACACTCTTTCAGAGGGTACACTTGTAGCTGGGATGGAGAGGTAGCTCTTTGCTAATGCTGAAAGCAGTGGAAGATCCATTTGTTTTTTCCACCACTGCAGCACATCACCACTCAGACCTAAAGAATCTCTTTCTCTGTACTTTAAAATTTCCTCCTTAGCTCTCTCCCTTGTGCTCTTTGCCGTCTGTGGTCTCGCAGTGTGGAAATCCCCAAACATCTGGTCCAAGGCCGTTTTCTTCTTGGGAGGAACATCATCTAAGAACAAAAGAGAAGAGGGGATTATCAATTGCGTTGATCAATACTTATACCACAAAACATTTGACATACAGTTTTAGACAAATAACATGCATCTCCAAATCAACATACAGTAGTTTTATAAGTTGTGCCACAGTTCCTAAAGTTCCTATTAGAACAAAGCAAACCTGTCTCTTCCTCTCTGTGGGGGCTCCTGTCAACTTCTGTTTCAGCTGCCTGACTCTCATTCAGCGTGTTCCTGTCCCCTGCCTGACAATAATTATAATCCAAAGACTAACTGTTAGATTTCCTTAAACTAGACATCATTTAAGACACAGGTAAATAAATTTAACAAATGGATACATGATAGAGAGGTAGAGGGGGAGAGAGTGAGCGTGTGTGTGAGTCTAGCTACAGTATTCTGAGTATATTCTTACCTTTTCATCCATCTTTATCCCCTCTGTAGTTAGCTTCATGAATATCATGTCCTTAGTGTCGCTGTCATCCAGGAAAGCCAGGTCTTTGAAGCGTGGATCAAGGGCTGAAGAATAGTGTAGGAGGTCTTGGAGATATGTATAGCGACCATCAAAGTCCTCTCTGAATCGTTCCTTCATCTGGGAAATTACAGGTAGATCACTTTCATCTGACTGGAAATGTTTCTGTAATTTGGCCTGGATTGGGGAGATCATCGAGATGGTGGGGTTTTTCTCCTCACTGAGGAGTGTTGTTGCCACTTTCAGAGGGGACATCAATTTGATGACCTCTTGGATTAGTGTCATGTCTTCCTCTGTCATGCTGGCCATGTTTTCTCTCTTCTTTATCTTCTTTGACAACAGTGTGTTCAACACAGCAGGCTGCTGCTCCCAAAAACGTTCCAACATATCAAAAGAACTGTTCCATCTTGTGGAAACATCATGGATTAGCTTGTGGTTTGGCAGCTGTAACTGGGCCTGCGTTTCACGCAGAACTTCAGTTGCTTTTGGGCTCCTGTGAAAAATGTTACCACCTTCCTCACTTTTGCTAGAAGCTCTGACACCCTTTCTACCTTGAGGGATTTTTGCGACGCCAAATTAAGTGTGTGCGCGATGCATCACACATGGGGGTCCATCTCAGCACCGACTCCTGCCAGTATCATGTTTTTAGCATTATCAGTGACCAACGCTGTTTTCTTGTCATTGATGTTCCACTCACGACAAACGTCCTGCAGTAAAACTGCTAGATTACTCCCCGTGTGAGCCTCTTTGAACACTCTAGTCTGCAGAACGTGGTTTTGCAAAACCCATTCGTCGTCAATATAGTGTGCTGTGACAGTGATATATGAGTCAGTGGCGCAAGACGTCCAGCCATCAACCGTAATTGCAACTCTTTGGGCACTGCTTAATGACTCGGCTATCACTCGTCGGACTTTGTCATACAGAATAGGGATTTGTTTCTCGGAGACTAGCTTTCTATCTGGTATGTGGTACCTCGGCTCCAACACGTGGAGGAGGTATTGGAAGCCCTCGTTCTCTGTAACGCTGTAAGGCTGAATGTCTTTACAGATAAAAAAGGTGATTGCGTCGGTTATTGCCTTGGACCGAGCAGAACTGTTAGGCAACTTTGATTGAAAAAAGGTTTTGATCGTTTGCTCACCCGGCGTCCCAGGTTCAGCTAAATCCGAGTGAGAGGAGGAGGAGGAGGAGGAGGAGGAGGCGGCCGGCGTCTCCAAACTCACACCGCGTCGGCGCATCAGGTGTGTTGTCAGATTTGTCGTGCTGCCTGTATATTTTATAGCGCACATCATATTTTACAAATTGCATGGGTTTTATCAAGATTTCCAGCTTTCTTATAAAAGCCAAAGTGTTTCCACACACTGGATTTGTAATTACTTGGTGGAGGATGCAGCTGCTCTACCTCTGCCATGTTAATCTGTGACTTTCTTGACACGCCCCGGTCTCTGTGGTGTTGTGAAAGGCTACGTCATCACGCAACAGTGAAGAGAGACGTGCTTGAAAAACAGTTTAGAAGGGTGAAAACAATCTAAAAATATTATTCCTTTTCTAAATAATGAGAGTATAGTTATCTACTAATAATTATAAAGAAATAAATCTGGGTTTACCGATGCAGTTATGTTAGAAACGATGCATCGCGATACAAAAGCCAATTTGAATCCGATGCACACTTTTTAAACAGATGCATCGCATCTTTAACTTTTTAAGCCGATGCACCGAGCGAATCGGGGAATCTTCCCATCCCTACTCCTGATGCCTCCTGTGTTCTGGTCCCGGAACACAGAGACGTACCTTTTATTGATTATGAAATGTGTTATTCAATAGAAAAAAAATTAACATTTAATTTACGATGCATGTACTTCCTCTGTTATTTATGTAAATAGTTTAATGTCACATTCAGTACAATCAAATTTATTTCATAAATTATACAAAACAATGGTAAGTTCAATGCTGTTGTGTTTGTATATAGAAAAAAGACAAGTGCAACAGAAAATACATTAAATACACTTTATTCTAAGCTGCACTGGTTGTAGACTTCTGACACTTGGGTGCAGTTACCCTCACGGCACTTGGGGAGGCGCTGCTCTGTCTGAAACCTGCGTCAGTCCTGGACTTTTTATTCATAGATTAAATATATCAACATAAATCATTTTATAATAATACATTATAGTAAAATAAACAGAATACCTTCCCGTGTTACTTAAAAGTACTTAATTTAAAGCTCTTGAGGGAGATATTTGGACGTGGCTCTCCGCTGGAGCTGCAGAAGAAGAAGGAACCGGAAGTTGGTGTGTCCTTAATACTTTTCCATTTAGGCCTACACTTTGAGGTAACAGTCTGATTAAACGTTCACTCTTTTGTTTAATTTAAGCATTTCAATAATTCATGTAGTAGTCATCAAATCATACAGAGACATTAATTTCATAACGCTCATTTTTATGAATAGCGAGGAACGAGTTGCTTTGCGTCCTCTGTTGCCAGAGCAACACGTAGCTGGCATGGGATGACAGCTTTTATTTTCTGTCTTTATGCAAACCAGAGTTAATATAGTGACAAGGAAGCTGGCGTACAGGTAGATTATAAAAGGCCCAGTGGAACTGAGCAACAGTGTTTTCACAAAGAGCAATAACCCAATATCATTTCATTTGATTTCTGTCGCAACATTAAACTTTATCCACACACGTACATAATCAACATATTTTCATCATCATCATCAACATCATTAAAGTCCTGTGTACTCTCCAGTGCTTTGACATGGGATTTATGAATTCTCCATTTAGGTCACCTTGCAAAGGTTTAGGAGTGAATAAAAGCCATGACGTAAAGGGTAAAGCCCTGTCATTGATTACATGGAGATTAATAAACTTACTGTTGTTTTGGGCTGAACAACAATCGGTCATTTTGTGTGCCCAAAACTTGGCTGTTTCCCCACTTCTAAGCCCTGCTCCACAACTTATAAACTCCCTTTGCACAGCGAATTCCTCTTGAGGCCAAAGTGTTTGGGAACATGGCAGATTGATTATTGAACTGCCCTGGAGCTAGTGTATGGTACGCACAGCCAACCCACTGATGGCTTTAACACCAATGTTGATGGAGAAGGGTGATTACTGTAGGGGACCAGACTTAAACGGCTGTCAGAGAAAGCGGGTTTTCCCTCTAAACATTCGATGAGATGTGAATAGTTTGGCAGGTAACAAATTGACCCACCTCTTGTTGGTAAAAAATATCGAGTGTCAACCCCCTGCCGGCCGATGTCACCCTTTCTACCGAACAAAATTCTCCATCTACACTTAGAGTCCAGAGATGATTGTTGTCATAAACCCAAAGCTCTGGGACTGGAGAGAGGGGTCTGCTTTTTGAACATGACAGATGCTTGGAGATGGACAGATGTTGCCGGAAAAAAATAAAATGATTCCCTCTGTAAACCAATTGTTTATTGTCAATTAGTTTCAGATTGGTCTTACAGGTGCAATCTCTGGAGCCATTTACAGTAAATCCAAGGAGCAGTTTACATCTTGCATTGTAATCCTACTTTTTGTAGTGTCAAACCGGCAGGGGTGTCTAGATTTCCCCTTAGATATTTTCAAATAATAATAAAAAAAAAAATACATGGTAATATAAACATAACTTTTTTTGGGTTAAAGAGAGCTGCTGTTTCCTTCTCAGACTCAGTGTCAGCACAATTTAGTGGAAAGAAGAAAAGAAATCTGTCAATGAGCCCATTAGTGGGCTGTTGCTAAGTTGTGTCTGGGATCAATGGAGGCCCAATGTCTGGCCGTCAAACCACTTACATTTAACTAATGAGAACACATTACAGTGGATTAACAAATCAAATGAATGTGTATGTCCCCAGGGGCATTCTGATTGGTTAATGTGGTTCATTGTGAGAGACAGTCCTGTATAAGATCCAATTTGAAAAGTTAATGTTGGTGTATGTAGTAGTGTTAGCTAGCATGTTTATGCAGCTGTAGTGGATGTCAAGTTGAAGAAATTGGAGATGTTATGATGGATGAACAATGAACATCAATGTCAAAAGCTAAACCACTAGAGATTAGCCAAGTGACTGCAGCTGGATATGTGCAGGTAGCACCTGACCTGAGACTCGATGTCCATGATTCATGATAGGACAGGATGACTTGATGACTTGACAGGAGCTTCTTGCTGTGAGGCAGGAGTGCTAACCATGCTCCCACTGTGCCGCAACTTTGTCTGAAACTACGTCCAGACATGCCCACAGTGTAGCAATGAAGCGCAGCATCTCGTTCCCGCTTTTTCAGGGAACAGTGTTATAGTCAAGTAACCCAAGACGTTCCCTTTCAAAAGCTACACTAGATGCTGCGTAGCAATACGCTATGGGAAACGAGAATAACAACGTCGCCAGTGTCTAGATCCAACGGTTGTGTAGTGTGTGTACACAAAAACATCAAAGAAGTCTCAGACATGACTCTCAGATGTTGACCAAAGGACATGAGAGCCCGCGGTTGAACGGATATCCAAGCTGACCAGATTCAAAGGCGAGAACGAAACCTTTGGGAGATAATTAGGGTGAAGGTGCAAAATAACCTTGACCAAGGCAAAATCTAGGCAGGTTGACAAGACGGACAGATTATGCGGGTTCCAAATTTTCTTAAGAGAAGTAATAGCTGTAAAGAAGACCAACTTAAGAGTCCGAAACCGAATGGCGTTGACTCCAGTGGTTCAAAAGGGTCATTCACCAACCCCTCAAGCACTAAAGACAGGTCCCACAAAGGGAGGCCTTAACCGCTTGGCTCCTTGAATGGAGTGGGAAACTGTGGGGTGTCTTCCCACCGAGACCCAATTGGTCAGCACTTACCAGGCCAAAAGAGCAGCCAAATAGACTTTGAGAGAATTAGGGCGTAAGCCCGAGGATAGTTTACTCTGCACAAATTCCAGCACTGAAACAATCTGGCAGTGACCTGGGTCTGCACGGTGTGTATTACACCAGGCCTCAAAAACACACCATCTAAGGGCGTAATGTCTTAGCCCCAGGCACTCAGAAGTCTCAACTACTCCAGCTGGAAGCCCAGCATTTCTCAACTGGTCCCCCTCAAGGGCCAAACGTGAAGGTTCCAGAGCTCGGCCCTGGGATGAAACACTGTCCCCTGCACCTGAGAAAGAAGGTCCTTCCTGACCGGAATCGCCCACAGTGAGCCATCAAGGAGCAACATTAGGTCCGAGAACCCTACTCTGGTCGGCTAACGCCGCACCACAAAGCAAGACCCCTGTTGACAGACTCTGTCCAGAGAGAAGTAGAGGGGACATTGTGCTCCTGTGAAGCAACGACATCCATTCATGCTTCGTAAAATCTTTTCCAGATTTGACTGTCTGTATTGGGGTGGAGTTTCCATTCCTCGTGTGTCACAGCCTATCTTGACAGTAGATCTGCTCCCACATTCATGTGCCCTGAAATCACCCTGAGGGACAAGAACTTGTCCTGAGCCCAAATCAGAAGCTGCTAGACTGTACAGGCAGCGCAAAAGCAGTCTGCCCTGGCCATTTCTGTAAGAGACTACCACCATATTGTCCACCTGGACTAGGGCATGGCTGATGGAGGAAATATTTCAGGGACAGAAATGCAGCCATCATTTCGAGGCAATTGATGTGCCATTTTAGAAGATCGCCTCTCCATATATGCATCTGTCATTAGCATCCCACAACGACAACATGGACCTGGAGTGGAACCCAAAGTGAGAAACCAGGGTCTGAACCACATAGGTATGGTATAAAGCCCCTGGCATGCAACCCGTATTTGCCAGGGGATTGGCCCATGGATCAAATCCCCTGGCTCTGAGCCACAACTAAAAATTGTTCAGTCCCAGAAAAGTACAAAAAACTTACTGGCTTAGCCTGATGTCCATTGGGGTACTCAGAATGGACTTGACGCATGCAGGAAACAGTCCTGGGCACACAGCCTCAGGACTTCTTTTTAGCAGAGATGACGGTCCGCAGATCCGGACTTCTAGGAATGGCCTGAGCAGTGTGATGAGCCACCCCCAGTCTCTACGGGTTCTTTGTCTTCTCTGAGGCTTCACGCTTACGACCTGTTTGGGACTGGGTGGCCAACGGTGCTGACACTTGAGCATCGCGGGGATGAACCTCCCAAACGTTTCCTCATAGTGTTTCACCTCCTTAAACCTAGTGGCAAGAGTGACAAGAGTGGCAACAGCGTCAACATTGTCACTCAAAAGGCCGAAAGGACAGTGCTTAACAACCAGTCACAGAAAGAGTGTTCCCCATAGCGTATTGCCACGCAGCATTGAGTGTAGCTTTTGAAAGGGAACTTACTGAGTACTCTACCTCTGTTTCAGTTACTGAGGTTCCACATGTTGGCAACTCTGGCCCATGGTGGTGGTGCTCCAGTTTGTTTTGTTGGTGATTCCACGTTTTATTGTGTGTTGTTGTGTTTAGGGTGCTCTTCTCCTCACTGGATGCGGTTTCCCCCTTCCCTCACACTTCCCCCACTGGTAAGCCTCAGCCCCTGAAATAAAGTAGCTCTTTTCTTTTTAAATATTATTGAGCCTTTTTAGAAATAGCCTTTGTAATTAAAGTAATTTCCCAGTCGCGCCTTCTTAACATTAAAATTAATCAAGCTGTTATTTATCTTTTCTACTATTAATGGTTTTGAGTCCATTAGTCACTCAACAATAAACAATTTTATTTAATTTTTTGCAAATTAAGTAACTGTGTCTCTTTTCTCAGTAAAGCGAACATGTGTGACCTTGTTTTCAGAAAGATTCTCTGGGTGAAATTCCCAGAGTGGCGTTAATTTTAATTGTCCTTATTTTACAAACTGGTAATGTTAATTACTTGGTCCTTGAGCACCTAAATTATCTCCACCTTATCCAACTTGCCACATAAATATTGAATAAAGTAGTTACCCTAAAAATCCTAACTCTCCCAACCCATACCTCCAGTGACAACATAGCACCCTGTCTGCCTTTTTTCCATGTACAACTGAACCAAAACTGTAAAATATACTGAGCAAAAAATAACACTTTTGTTTTGCCCCCATTTTTCATAAGCTGAACTCAAAGATATAATAGTTTTTCCATGTACACAAAAGGCTTATTTCTCACAAATATTGTTAGTGATCACTTCTCCTTTACTTCTCACAGATGTGGCATATCAAAACGCTGATTAGAAGAGCGTGATCATTGCACAGGTGGGCCTTAGGCTGGGCCAGAATAAAATGCCACTCTAAAATGTGCACACAGCATACTGCCACAGAGGTTGCAGGTTTTGAGGGAGCGTGCAGTTGGCATGCTGACTGCAGGAATGTTCACCAGAACTGTTGTCCTTGATTTAAATGTTTACCATAAGCCATCTCCAAAGGCGTTTCAGAGAATTTAGCAGTACATCCAACCGGCCACACAACTGCTGACCACGCGTGTAACCACACCAGCCCAGTACCTCCAAGATCCTCTGAGACCAGCCATCCGGACAGCTGCTGCAACAATCGGTTTGCATAACCAAAGAATTTCTGGACAAACTGTCAGAAACCATCTCTGGGAAGCTCATCTGCATGCTCATTGTCCTAATCAGTAGTTAATCGTCGGAGTGGACCAACATTCCAACTAACTAAAATGAGAAGAGGTCAAATGTGAAGCTCTGAGAATGTAAAATGGAATAATAAAATGTATTATTAGAATTTAAGCTAACAGCACCATCAAGTGTCTTTCTTTAAAAAGGCATTGTTTTTGTGGTTTGGTCCCCACTTTAAAATGCCAGCGGTGAACCCTTGGTGGACCAGGGCTTTTTGCAGCAGACCAAACTAAATGGATTGTTTTATGTTTTGGTGTGAACTAAATAAAAATGACTACAAGTGAACACACCCTAAAACCTGCATTTTTAGACAAAGTTTGAACACCCCTGTTTGGCTGTGTGCTATGAGCTTTAAAATCCTAATCCAAACAAATCCATCAACACAAAAAGTTGGTGCGAGTGAAACAGACAAGCTTTCCAGCCTTCTATTTAATGTGATTCAGTGTATTATTCAGTGGGAAGTGCAGCACTGAATAATGGCTCGGTATCGATTGGTGTTGCGTTACAACCCACAAGGATTTAAGAGGCCGAGCAGACAGAAAAACCTCGGCTTTAACTTGAACTGAGGGACGAGTCACTCCAGTGCGGTGCTGGAACAGCGCAGCACCATGACAACCACACTGTATGTCAGAAAAAAACTGACACGATTGCTGCATCCCAACAAAAAAATGTGGTGCTGAAAAGACTGAAAAATATGTGTTACCATGGCAACAACATCATTTGGAGGAAGGTTTCAGTGGGAGCAACAATGTTCCCAGAGATCAAGCATATGTAAATTCTGTCAGCAGTATTTATGGAAGAAAGCTCCATAAGATATGCAGATATAGCCATTACAAACTGATAATATATCAGATCAATCAAGTGTCTGGGACACACTGGGCAGTTGTAATAATCTTTACTGTATGTGTTTCTATGTGTTTGTCAAAAGTTAGACAAAGCATCACAAATAAGCGTACATACCACTGTGTTAGGGAAATTATATATTTACTATAGTTATTAATAATCGTTTGCTCCTAGTAGACATAGACATAGACATAACTAGCCATGGACTACTTTCTAAACCTGGGAACTTGTCAGGGGGGGGCATGGACTAAATATGCCTCCTACCACTTTTTGTACGACATGATATCAAATCTCAGGTATTGTTTACCTCTGAAATAACCGGAAGGTAGGTGGTTCGATTCCCGCTCCCCCCACAGTTCATACTGTCGTTGTGTCCTTGGGCAAGACACTTAACCCACCTTGCCTCCAGTGGCTGTAACACTGGTAATTACATTAGAACAATGTAAGTCGCTTTGGATAAAAGCGTCAGCTAAATAAATAAATGTAAATGTAAAACCTGACCATTCTAAATTATACCTGTCTCTGTCGTATCTCTTTTTCATCTGAACTAAAAATGGTGGAACACACTGTGATCTCCATTAGTAAGACGACTAAGATCGAGGTGAACACAGCTGTCTCTGGACGGCAAAGAATCCTCACTCAAAACACAAACACAAAATGTCAGTCTTTTCTCAAATGAAGCATATTCCCAGAAGACAGAATAAAAATGTTGTCCTTTATTTGCAAACAAAGGTAGCGATGATTAGCAACAGCTGTTTCTGCTTTTGGACAGTTGCTGTTTCTTGACACCCTAAAATACGGCAACAAATCTACATTTACACTGACTTCCTGTACTAGTGCAATCATGGACTTAGTTTCATAAGACAAAGTGTGATTCAGGAATGCTAACAATGACAAATAATGGTGGCACTATAATGATTGTATTAGGAAATGGTTCAGGTTGGACACCACTGAAGACCTAGGTGTAAAATGCACAGCCTGCTACTGCCTACAATATGTAAGTACACATAATTCCATTATATATGTACTATGTAGTTACAATATATCAAGTGTAGTGTAAAATAAAATGTCACCCAGAGGAATGACATAGTGAAGTATCAGTTTTAACACACTTTATGTTGTCTAAATTAACTGGAATTGACTGGAATGTTTTTTATACAAAGAACCAAACGAGCACCTAAGACACAACTGATCAGATCATAAACAAGCAATAACTACCAGTAATGTCAATATCTCATAGCTACAGAGAAGCTATGCTTCATTATACATCTCATGTATAAAGCATGTAACCCATTCTGTTAGCAGTGGGAACAGGCTGAAAAGGCTCTTTTTTAGATTTAAACTTTAAAAGCCACCGTAATTATGAATTGGATTTCTCTTTGTGCCTGTAATAACCCTATTCCATTGTCCAAATGTATAAACAATTTGGTTTATGTAAAGCTGCTGTGTGCTTATGTAGTAGTGAAGCTACATTGATTGTCTATATACCTTAAAGTATTATTGGAGAAGACATTTTCCCTTTTCATTATGCAATTTTTCAATAAAAACTTAATTTGGAAAAAATATGAATTAACTGATATGGGCTCAGAGTTTCCAGCTCTGGTTGTTTGTAATGGGCGCCATAAGAGTACGTTGTCCGATGGTCATTACCTGGAATGTTGTTGTGGTAATGAAGCCATTGCATGTAGTTTCTGAGGCTGGAGTTTGCTGAAAGAAGGTAAACTGAACTAAAAGTGTTTGAAAGTGTCATATCAAATTTTCAGTCTACTGAAAGTGTGGTCAGCCAGACTTCATGAAGGAAAGTAGGCCTGGTATCCCTTGGGTCTCTGGGTGTTACCAATATACCTCCTGTCAGACCAAATGGAACCATTTATTTAAAATTGGGCGTACTTTATGCAGTGATTTATTTCTGTCATTGGTTGTATGTTTTCCAAATTGCATCCGTTTCTATTTTATAGAAGCGGTTTATTCTTGATACTGTGTATTGTTTCTGCCCACACTGTTCTCTGACTGAATTATTGGTTGTATGTCTATCCAATTTATCAGCATAATTCTTTGTATAGAATAAAAAAGAGATTTACATTTAGTCATTTAGCAAACGCTTTTATCCAAAGCGACTTACATTCACCAGTGTTACATTTACAGTTGACGCTTTCAAAGCGACTTACATTAAGGTTCCATTCACCAGTGTTACAGCTGGAACACCACTGGAGACAAGGTGGGTTAAGTGTCTTGCCCAAGGACACAACAACAGTATGAACTGTGGGGAGAGCGGGAATCAAACCGCCTACCTTATGGTTGAAAGACGACCGCTCTACCACTGAGCCACTGCCGCCCATAGATACTAAAGTAAATAAAGAATAGATTATAACCCAGTGGGTTTATTAGGAGAAAATGTTTAAAATGTTGAAACAACGAGACTGTCAGTGAGATCTCCCAGGCTCTGGATGATGGGGACTCAATCTGCTGCTTTGAAGACAGTGGAGAGGAACGGCTTGTTAACGCTGCTCTCCTCTGAAATATATGTACAATCGTCTGTTACATCTTTAAACAGACAAGAGTAGAGTAGACACATCCTTAAGTCGTCTTTGCACGGCTGAATGCCTGATATTAAGAGCAAACTGCACTCCCCACTGAACTTAAGATCTTTAACAGCAATGGCCCAGCCTGCTCTAAGTGCTCACCATTACTCTGCACATTACATGTGCATTAACTTGGGCACTAAAATTGTTTTGCCCTGAGGCGTATGGCCTGACTTCGAGTGAGTTGCAGGTGTCTGGTGTCAGTACAATTATTTTACTGCCCCAGATTGAACCAGAGCATGAATTATAAGTGTTAGTGAATATAAAACATGTTTTTGAAGCAGGAATAGCAGTGACTACACAGTCAGTCGGCACAGCTCCAACAATAAATACCACAAGTCTGGTTTATTTATCCTTTGAAAAAGTGTTTGTTTTTAACTTTTGATATAGCAACAAGTCAGTTATTAAAGTTGTTTAGAAGCAAAAGACTGAGGAGCAGGTGTTGTAGCCAAAAGTGTGGCCTGGCCTGCCAGTGGAAAGTAAGAGCCATTACAGTGACCAACTCTAGGGGCGCTGTTCTTTGGGCATTAGGTGGGGTACACCCAGGACAGTGGCCAGTTAGTCACAGGGCTAACATTTACACCAATATAATATTTATGTAATGAAAGTAGTTGCTCAAGAATTGTGTCTTCTCCTGGTCACATCTTCAGTCGCTTCCTCCACCGTGTTGTACGTATATTTGGGCTCCAGCCATATACATTACTTTCAATCTAAAAGGAAAGAGGTTCTGAAATTACCTTCCCTGTTCCTCTGCTTTTTGAGAATGATTGGAGGGTAGTCATGGTCCACTGTTATTTGTTTGACATTCCAGGTGAACCCTCTTTTTGACCATGCCTTGCGAAGTATTAGTTCCTTAGTCTTTAGGGTTAAAAACTTAACGACAACTGAACGTGGAGGAGCCTTGCTTGGAGGAGCCAGCGATGTGTATATCTGATCCATCCAGCTCCCAACCGTCATGTCGGGGACATGACACGTTCGGCTGCCTCAGGGACGCCGTAAATCCTGATATTCTTTTTTCCCAAGCAACTCTCCAAGTCCGTTAACTTGTCCTCCAGTTTAATGTGTAACTTCAAACACCACATCCTCCGTCGTCTCTATTCTACCTTCAGCTTCCTCCAGTCCGACGTTCACCTTTGCTCTTTCCTGAAGCCTTCCATTTGTTGACAAGAGTAGTTTTTGGCTTATTTCTCTTCCATCTTGATTTTCAACTCTTTGCTGTTTTATTAACTTCAATTCAAGGGTTATCTCTAATTTCTCTGGTCCCTTCGGGAGCTCCTCTACAACGCAACCATCTCGGAAGTGTACCAACCAGAAGTCCCAGTTAATTCATAATTTAATGTTTGTTATGCAACCCTTACATACCTGTCTGGATTCATTGTTTCAGACATTTCCTCAAAGGTCGGCACATGCGTAAGTGTGAGCAGTGCAGCCATTACAGAGTGTGAATGAGCCACACCATTGATCTCCTGCAGTCCAGCGCTTATAATTGTGTCAAGTGTCAGAACATTGGGCTAGACATCGGCTGCATCCATCTTCTTGTTAAAACCAGGCCCACACAGACACACTATCAGCAGCGTGGCCTTTTGCCCACAGCCCCGTGACTATTTTGGGGGAAATGTCATATCTTCTCAGTTCAAAGACAGCAGCAGATTTTTTTTAGCTATTTGAACCTGCCTTTGTCCGAGTTTACACGTGGTGTTTGGTGTGGAAAGGCAAACAAAATGTATTTTTTATTCTGCTCCGTAAGCATGCGGCAGGAGTTCTCTGAAGCAGCAGTTATGAGTTGACAGGTGGCTTGTGAAGATGAATGCTAAAAGAGAAGAGTCTTCCCATTCACCTGTGCCTGTCTGCTGCAGACAGGGCGGACATGACTGCTCCATGACTACTCTATGTGTAATTTAAGACTTCTGACTCAATCTCCCATCTGCAGCTTTGATGCAAGTAAAATATATGTGGCCTTCTCACATTAATGAAGGCACACTCACTGTACTTACACAACTCTGGACTTCAAAAAGTGTTTGATTACTTGAACTGAAGCAGTCATACAAGTGCTGGGGTGTTAAAATCATTTTAGTTCAGAGGCCAGACAGCCCAATTTGATCTGAAGTGGGACATAAACGGACATAAATGAAATTTTATTTTGCGAGCAATAACTAGCAGCTACTTGCTAGTAGCTAACTCTCATTGCTGCTTCACTGTGTTCTCGGCTACAGGTTAAAACAGACTGTTGTTTCCTCTGACATGCTTCATACACACCTAACACAGGTTTTCCATTCTCCTCAACAGTACAAGATTAAGTCAAAATAGCTATTGCTACCGTCTGCTGTTCAGTACTGTGTTTCACTGTTGTGTTATGTTCACTGTTCTTATCGTACTAAAACGATCCCAAGTGGAGAAATTAGGAATAGAACTTGCTTTTTTTAAACAATTGCAGTTAATGATTTCTAATTTTTGCACCTTTCAAACGGGCCAGATTGTACCCACTGATTATAAACTGGTTAACCAGTTCATAATCTTTTTAATACAGTGATAGTGTGGTTAGCACTCCTGCCTCACAGCAAGAAGAATGTGGGTTCAATCCCAATTCCGGCTGTGTAACGTCTACATGTCCTCCCTGTCCTACCCTGGGTTCTCTCCAGCTTTCACCGTTGAAATCCAAGACCTCTGTTTTAAAGCGGTCTCACAGCGCATGTTTGGTGCGCACTGAGGTTTGTCTGGAGTGTTCACCCTTATCCAAGTGAACCGCACCAAAGCCCGTTTTAACCGCACCAAACACGGCAAGTGTTAATGCACCCAAATGTCCCACAGTCAGGGAATAAGAGACTGAATGGTGGAATAGTTGTGTATCAGCCCTGCAACTAACTGGCTACAAAGCCATTTTAAACACCAAAATAAATGTTTTCCATTCAAAATTATATCAAACGGGCTCTAATTTAAAGTGACTAAAATATGAATTGTATTACGATGTCAGGATTTTGGAGCCAATGATACAATTTTGTAATTTCTTAAATTGTCTCACCTATACCTGTCACGTCGGCTCGGGACTCAGCCCAGCTACCTACAGATTCTCCAGCAGAGTCCGCCTCCGGCTCCCCCGCCCCTGCAGGCTCGTGGAGTGGAAACAGGTGTGCAGGAGCGCCGGCAAAGACAGACCAGCGGTTCCACGTTGTTAATCAACGGAGTATAAGGAGCACCGCGTCCAACTCATCGATGCCAGATCGTAACACTAGCTACAGTTAGTAGAACGTCTAGCGCTATATTGATCCTGATCCGTCAAGTCCTGTCATCAGTCCCGCTCCAGTCCAGCCTCCGTCTTCTCCTGGTATCCCTCGCTTTTCACGAAGAACATTCTTTCTTTAAGTTAGTTATTCAATTAATCTGTTTTGAGTTGTTTACCTGGTGTCTGCGTTTGAGTTCTTCGCCCGTACATAACAATACCTGTGTGTTTGCCAAAAAAATTGGGTTTGTCTGAATCTCCAATTGTTCTTTACTTACAAAGTTCAGATAACTAGCAAATACTGTACCCAGTGGCAAACCAGCAATTCCTCCAATATTTTCAAGTTAAGAAAATAAAACTATGAAATAAAATAAGTTTGACACTTCTTTAACCTGTTAAAACTAGCCATCCCTGTGCTGTCACTGTATTGCAGCAGCAAATTGGTCCAGGTTTTACAATGCTGTTGTTGGTTGGGGGGACTGCGATTGGAAGAAAATTTCCGGTCAATGCAGTACTCTGAGACAGTTCCATACATGGGCCAACATTTTAAATCGAATAGCAGGAAATGTATTGTGCAAGCTTTTTCACTTTTGCTCTTGCAATATTGCAATATCACCAAGAACGTTGCAACCCTACAATCGTGTCATATTTGTGTTGTATGCTTCTATGCTTTAAGGCCACAGTTCAAAAGCGCTTAAACCTAGTCTCCAACATTAACACAATATTTTTTTAGGACACAATTAAAAATAATTATGCCTCGCCCCTAAAACTAACTGTTCTAGACTCCGGTCCAGAGTTATTCAACACAAACTTTTCCCACTTGCACTTACTCTAAAAACGTTATTACATGAAGCATTAATACTTTTAATTCTGCAAATGGACCAGTGTGCTACAATATTGTTGTCAGTAAGCCGACAGCACATGTTTGCAGAGAACACAGACTCGAGTTTCATCTTTTGGCATCCACAGTGAGGCAGAAACATATGGCTGGAACGAGCCGAACAACAAAGTGACTGGATCCATTTCAGTGTGCGCGGGCCTGCTGGGAGAGCCCGAGATTGGCACATGATAAATCACCACAGTGCGGAGTGTTTTACATGATTAGATGGTGGAGGGAACATTAAATCAAGCTCGATTTACTAATTGACTGGCAGCTACACCCGCAACCCTCTGCATTCTTGCTGCTTGCATAAATACATCCACTGTATGTATTTTGATGACATATTTTAAAAACCAATCGCCTACCTCTAATTGTTAGTGGATCTACAGCCTTGCCAGGGAGGGCTATCTACATGTATGTCTGCAGCTGGTCTTTTGTCATTTTGTTAAATCATGTAAAGGAATTTGAATTGAATTTGAGCAACGTCAGCAGCGCCAGAGGAGAGGCAGCAGTCATGTAAAATGTTAGCAGCTGACCTTGAGAAGAATGTTCAATTTGTGTTAGCAGAGAGGGCAAACTCTTACTAAGCACTCTGTTCCCTGAAGGATGGGGCTCAGTGTGCAGTGGGCAGGCACGACAAGTGATATCTGCTTTGTAAAAAAGATAAAAATATACAGTGGAGTGAAAAGCCTGGGCTGCCAAAGGTCCATTAAAACCTGGAATACATTACTGTGTTAAACAAATGCAAAAACAGTCGGACAGTTTAACAGTCAATTCAGTACAAAGCACAGAACACAACACGAGAGTCGCTTCAGCCTCCTTCTCACTGGGTGGCACAGTACTAGGTTTGGTTCAGCTAAAAAGGCTTGTGTTTCCACTGTGCTGTGTTCAGAGAGAGACTGCTATGGAAACAGTGACGTCACACAGGAGACACACAAGTTCTCTTTCTAGGGAGGAGAAAGCAGTCTCTCAAAACTTGGATGTATTTTTATAATAATTAACAAAAGAGTATATAAGGCTGGAGGTACAATTGAATACTGCTGCAGTAAACAGTATTCACAGTTTTCCTAACATCAAATTTAGAGAGCTGCACCAATTTCCTACATTTTTGGGACTCACTTAATGTTACAATATCTGCATTGTCGACATTAAATGCAAATACAAAACAAATGTCAACCCTGCGCCAACTGGCCACTGTCCAGGGTGTACCCCGCCTCAGGCCCAAAGCTGCTGGGATAGGCTCCATTCACCCGTGACCTCTAACAGGATTAAGCGGTAGAAAATGAATGAATGAACAAAACAAATTTGAAAATATTTGTTTGCAATTATTTGCAATTATTTTCACTAATGTAAGTATTATTGTCCAATCAACAACTGCAGTGTTTAGCTCCACGTTTTGGAAAAAGGGACCACATTGATTGAACCAAAGGCTAAAGGGTAGTAAGGAGCGCTTTTGGGAGCGGTGCAGTGGAAACGTACCTGTGCTGACTCATACCACACCCCTCCAGCCTCCCCTGGAGTTACTGTCACTTATATGTTGTCTCAACCTTGTGCCCCATTTATGAACAACAACTGTGTAGCACACAGCCAAGGTACAGGCCGACATGCTTTGAAAAAAATTGAACCTGCTTCTTGTAAAGAAAGCAATAAACACACTCTTGTCTTTTTTATGCGTATACTGTCATACATTTAAGGCATTACTTGATTTCCCACAATCCCTCTACCATGAACTATCCCATTTATGCTCAAGTTGTCTCTGATGGACTATGCTCACAGCTTGATTAAATCTGTACCTCGGTATGAGTTCACATCACATGAAAGAATAAAACCACAGAGAGAAAAGAAGCTAACCTTAAATCTGAAGTGTTTTTTTTAATGACAGGCCAAAACAATTAACAAGTTACAATTAACAAGTTGTTAATTAATTAACCAGTATTCTGTAACTACCTCGCCTCATAAATGGTCTTCAGTTGCTGAAAAATATGACACTGCTGTATTTCTGTATAAATCTTTGCTCAGTAGTTATAGCAGTAATGATTTGATATATGATCCATGTCATTATGACCTTCATGCAGTCATACATTTCAATAATGGCTCTACATAAAACCATAAACTGGGCTTGAGCTAATCCCTGGGAGCACTTTCCTTGATATTTATCACATATATTGTTGTAAAGGACGTCTGCATTTCACTTCTTGACCCTTTTTGTCCAACTTTCCGCACGCAGTCACATCATAAGCACAGAGCCTCCACGACATGTTCACGCCTGAGCCTTTCATTGGCGTCAATGGAAATTTATCAGTACGTGCTCAAGGACAATTGACTTACTGCTAGAATTTGTCTCTTTAGTCGAGCAGAGGAGCTGTAATGATGAGAAATTCTCCAGCGAAGCACTGTCACCCCGGCAGTGCCTACCTGGAACCAGAGAGTGTGGGAGCAAAGGACTCATTGCCATGGCAACAAGGTAACACTAACAGACGAGGCATACAAGGGGCATTACTTAAAGCAGCGAAAGGAAGAATGCTTTAATTGATTAGTCGATAGCACAACAGAATACCTTATCCCCGATTTCACCGTCACATTTGTGGGCCTTTTCCCCCCAAAAGAAAACACAGTCAGTGTAATAAATGGCAAGAGTTTTGTAAAGAGACAATGCATGAAAAGAGAGTGCTGCAGCTGCGAGCGGGAGCCTTGACAACGACAGAGCTCAGACACAGAGGTGTTTTCTGTTCATTTGATGGATACAGTTATATAACCGGCAGGAATATGAAACACTTGGAGCGCCTCAACAGCATCGCTCATTAGAAGCTCCCTGCGATTATAGCACTGTGTTACAAAAGGAGAGGTGCAAATATTCATATAAGAACAGACATGGTTGACTCAACAGTATGAGAGAAATGTAATTGTTTTTGTTTATGGCAATTCTCAGGATGTTTCATTTAGCACAAAAACAATTTACGTTTGACATCCAGTGATTTACCTCGTTTGAACCTTACTAATGTGTTAAAATGCCCACAACTCTTTTAATTTCTTGTGGTTTGGAATTGTTAGCTGGAAAAGAAACCTATCAGAGGAAAGTAGTTAGGGAAATGAAGGTTAAACTAAACAAAAAGCTATCTATATACATATTAACAAAGTAAAGGAGGTGGGTTATTGTCACATGGGTGAATTATAAAGTCTCACTGCAGTAGGTAGGAAGGACGTGTGGTAGCGCTCCGTCCTGCTCTGTGGGTGTCTCAGTCTAGAGCTGAAGGAGCTGCTCAGAGCGACCACAGTCTGATGCAGGGGGTGAGAGCTGTTGTCTCTGATGGATGTCAGCCTGGCCAACATCCTCCTCTCACCCACATCCTCGATCTGGACCAGCGGGCAGCCCAGGACAAAGCTGGTCCTCCTGACCAGCTTGTTCAGTCTCTTCCTCGGTCTGTGCTACCCGCCCCTAGCAGACCACAGCGTAGTGGATAACGGGGGCTACCACAGAGTCATAAAAAAGTCCTTAACAGAGGCCTGCACACTCCGAAGGACCTCAGAAGGGGGAGGCGACTCTGGCCCTTCTTGTACAGAGCCCTGGTGTTGTGGGATCCAGTCCAGTTGATTGTTCAGGTGAACACCCAGTTCCACTGTCTCAATGTCTAAGCCCTCAATGTTCACTGGTGTGTGGGGGCTGTCCTCCTAAAGTTGATCACCATCTCTTTCATCTTGCTGGTGTTTAGCCGCAGGTGGTTGAGCCGACACCAGTCAATAAAGTCCAGTCAGACACACAGTCAACACTGGAGTGATCAGAGTGTAAAGAGGAACGGTAAGAGAACTGTTTCCTGAGGGGCCCTAGTGCTGCAGACTACCTTCTCAGACTGACAGTTAGGCAGCATCACATACTGTGGCCTATTGCTGAGGTAACAGCCCAGTCACTGGTTCAGATATGTTGATGACACGTGGGTCAAAATCAGAACCCAGGAAGTAGAAGCCTTCACAGAACACATCAACACAGTGGACAGAGAACATCAAGTTCACCCGTGAAGATGCCACAGACAACCGCCTGGCTTTCTTAGACTGTGCAGTGGTTATTGGTGAGGACAGGACACTCCAAGTAGAAGTTTATAGGAAGCCAACACACACAGATCAATATTTAATGTTTGATTCCCTCCACCCTCTGCAGCACAAGCTGGGAGTCATCAGGACTCTTCAGCACAGAGCACAAGAGGTGCCCACAACCTCAGAAGGTAAACGGAAAGAAGAAGAACACATTCCGTAAAGCCCTGAGAGACTGTAGATATCCCAGATGGACTTTCAACAAAACCAAGAGGACACAGAAACCAAACAGACAGGAACCAGAGACAAAAGGGAAGGGTGTAGTTATCTCTTATGTGTCTGGTTTATCTGAAAAATGTAAAAGTATTTTCTACAAACACAACATTCCAGTCCACTTTAAATCAGGGAAGAATCTGCGTCAAAAACTGGTCCATCCTAAAGACAAGATCCCCACGCACAAACAGAATAATGTAGTTAATTGAATGATTTGTTCCAGATCCACGTTTAACCATGTTAAAGTACTTGAACTTAACATTTTATTTTGAACTTTAACTCAGTACTAAGGTACGACAAAATAAAAGGGTCTTTAAAAAGGTATTTTTAGCAATTATAAAGTGCCTAAAATGTCTGTTTATTGTTTTGTCTTGTCAACATTAAAGAAACTGCTGGCTTACCATTTCCATTGTCATGGACCACTCCAGGTTTCCGTTTCCTCTGGCTTCTGCCCTCCCTTCTCCCCTCCCTTCTGCCCTCCCTTCTCCCCTCCCTTCTCCTCCTTTTCATGGCTGGCTTGCACACCTGTCGACAACCTTCTCATCAGTATGCAGTGTATTAAAGCTTACACCTTCCTCCAAGATCGTCAGTCTACCTCTGTGGTGAACTATAGTGCAGGCTGTGAATTGTTTTGTACTTGACTTTGTGTGGCTTGTTTGATTCTTACCTGCTGTTTTCTGTCCTCCATTCCAGTTCTTGTTCCTGCCTCTGCCTGCTCCTGCTTTTGGTATTCCTCTAAGAACAGCCCCGGGCTGGGTACTGCTGCTTTGGTTACTTATCTACCTGCTTTTAATAAATTTTTTTGAACTGTGTCAGCTGCGTCTGCGTTTGGGTCCCTTTCTCGGGGTGTTGTGACATACATTTATCGAACTATGGCTCTTATTATACATTTGTGCTCATAAGTTTACATACCTAAGCAGAATTTTTGGCTCATAGTTAGTGGTTGGGTTAAGCCATGTATTGTCAAACAACTGTGTTTATTCTTTTTAAATCATAATGACAACAGAAACTACCCAAATGACCCTGATCAAAGGTTTGGTGATTTTGGCCTGATAATGTTGCACCCCTGAAAATAGGGAGAAAGAATCACGAGAGTGATTTACAGACGTTTCTCTCTTGCAGGAGTTTAATGCAGTCATATAAATTTAACAATATTGTACATATTTATACCGTCCAGATGTCAAACATTGGGGTAACAACTTATAATGAACTAAATAACGTGTATGCCTTGCTAGTTTACGCATCTAAACACGTTTCCAACTAAGCAAATGACAACAGAAAACTCTTCTATCTTTGTAAAATTATCACCACGTTGCTCGCATGATGGTGGAGGGCAAGTTCACAATGCACAGAAAAACGCAAGTTATCAAAGTTTGATAACAACAAACAACAACTGCAAGTTTGATAACAACAAAGTTATCAAAACGCACAAATAAACATTTCTTTAGCCTTATTAAACAAGACTGAGCTTACAGTAAACTGTCTTAACAATGTCCTTACAGATGACAAGGAAATAACATTGGGTGACCTTTACCTGAAAATAGGGAGAAAGATTCACGAGAGGGATTTACAGACGTTTCTCTCTTGCAGGAGTTTAATGCAATGAGGAGAAATGCGCGAAATCCCCCTGGTGGTGGGTGAAAGGCATTACCAATTTATCCAACAAAAAATTCAGGCTTACTAACTGATTGCTGATTGCACAATTCTAACAAAAAAAAAGACAAAAACCCATCAGCGCAACATGAAATACAAACATTCCAACGTACTTACAACCACATTTGTTTGTAAGGCATATGTAAATAATTTATTACAAACCCTTCTTACCATTCACTGTTCTCAATCAGTGTCTTATTCAGCATGAAATCTATTAACTGCATCACTATATAGAGGCTTGGAGCATGGTGTTAGGGGATATAGTACCATTCTAACCTAGCACAATAACAGGCACACAAGTTGACACAAACAGGTTTGAATGACTAGTAAAGGTAACCATTGTAATCAGTGTGTGTGTATAAAAGGTCAGTGAGTCTCTGGGTTAAGGACAGACTCTTGAATCTTTCATCCAGTGCTGCACTGATGGTTCTGTTTTCTGAGTCTTGGGAAAAGCAAAAGAATTGTCAAAGGATCGGAGGGAAAAGGTACCGTATTTTTCGCACCATAAGACGCACCCGACCATAAGACGCACCTGGTTTTTAGAGGAGAAAAATAGGAAAAAAAAATATTCTGAACCAAATAGTGTAATAAAATATTTAATAAAGTATAACAGAATAATATTTGAATTATATGACTGGAGTGAAGGGCATGCGCACTGCTGTGTACTGTAACACCGCCTACTACATGCTATCCTCCAATAGCATACAGCGGTGACACAGTACAGCAGCATTGCGCCTTCCTGCACACATCGGCTTCCGTAAGGAAGGTGAGGGAGGACCCGCTGCCGCTCTGCCACTACGGTAAGGCAAGGACACGGGGCGGGGGAGGGATGATGCAGTTTCCAGGGACGCGGAAGGTCCCGGGGGACCCGCTGCTGCTCTGCAACTCGGACCATGAGACGAGTTGCTGAGCGGCAGCGGGTCCTCTCTCACCCGCTGCCGCTCAGCAACTCGAGCGGCAGCGCCAGCGGGTGAGGGAATACCATAAGATATGGTCCGAATACCGTAATATATGGTATTCTGACCATAAGACGCAGGCACTTTTCCTCCCACTATTTGGTGAAGAAAAAGTGCGTGTTATGGTGCGAAAAATACGGTAATTGAACTGTATAAAACAGGAAAGATATCCAAGGAATTGAGAATGCCAATCAGCAGTGTTTAAACTCCAGTAGAAGTGGAAAATGAGGGATTCTGTTGAAACCAAACCAAGGTCAGGTAGACCAACAAAAAATTCAGCCACAACTGCCAGAAAAATTGTTCGGGATACAAAGAAAAACCCACAAATAACTTCAGCTGAAATACAAGACTCTCAAAAAAAAAAAAGTGGTGTGGCTGTTTCAAGGTGCACAATAAGGAGGCACTTGATGAAAAATAGGCTGCATGGTCGAGTCCCCAGAAGAAAGCCATTACTACACAAATGCCATCCCGCTTGCAATACACTAAACGGCACAGACACTATTCACTAATCTCTGTATACTCCAGCAGCTGATAACAGTCAGAAAAACTATCCTGTTAGACTTGTAAGGGCCTAATAAATCCAGTCCAGGAAAATAAATGGTCCAAAGGAATTTAATATACACAATAAAACGGCGTGAATCAGAACAAAGACCTTTTATAATTGCTGTTAATTAATGGAGTGTTAAACCCCTAAACTGGGAATTTATCAAAAAGTGTAGAAGGATAGCACTTTACAAATAAGTATTGGACAGAAATATTCACATTGCAATTTTTTATTTGGTTTATATAAAAAAACACATTATTTAACTTGTAAGACAGAAGTACACAGCTGGATGTTAATAAATAACTAACATCTACTACACTTTTGGAATAGGTGCCCCACACACCTAGAAAATAACATCTTTAACTTTGAAAATAACCAGCAGTGGTAGTCATCATTAGATCCAGTTGGTGTCAGCGGCAGCAGTGCTAACAAAGACCAGGAGGAGAGCACACATTCCTCCCATCTTCCCTCCAATGGCTCCAGTTGGTCATAGGGGTCATTTTCAAATTCTTTCTTTAGTTTTCAGGCACTGACTTCCTCCAGACAGATCTGAGCTTTTAATCTATGATCAATGATTCCCTCTCAGACCCTCTGGCCCCTCACTGTTGGTTGTTCCAACAGCATTTACATTTTTTAACGTAAACTGAAAACTCTTTTTTTCAGTCTGGGAGTATACAGATTATTTACTGTGGATTTTGATGTGATGATTTTATGTTGTAAAACAGCCTTGAGTTGAATTGTGTTGCATAAAAAAGTACTGTAAAAGTGCTATAAATATAGTTTGAGTGACTAATTGATTGTGTTCACTTTATAAATCCATAACATTTTAGCAGGTAGCAGTGCCCTTTAGTATTCAGTGAAAAGGCAGCATTAGTTTCATCAATATTGTTGAATGGTTTACCTTGTGCAGCAGACGTAATTTCTCCCTCCTGATGCTTCAAGACTAATTCAAGATTCAAAGTGTTTATTGTCATGTGTACAGACAGAAAGCATGTTTCCCTGTACAATGAAATTCTTACTTTGCCGTCCACAGTAAAAATGTCACACAGGTAAGTAAAAAAATAAAATAAAATAAGACAATATACAAGTAATAATAATGCAAATATACAAAAAAATACAAGAGGGCAAAAGAAATAAAGTAGTAAAGTGAGGTAGTGCAGTTGTGATGGTGTAAAGTGACGTGTAAAGTAAAGTGACGGTGTAAAGTGAGGTAGTGCAGTAGGTAAACAGTTGTTCATGTAATGTTGTGATTGTGATTGTAGACTCCTATCTGCTGTTTAGGAGTCTTATGGCAGAGGGAAAGAATGAGTTCTTCATTCTGAAGTCTGCATTTCACACTTCTGTACCTCCGTCCTGAGGGTAGAAGTGTGAACAGACCATGTTGGGGGTGGAGGGTCTTTGAGGATGGAAGCAGCTCTTCTGTGGACTCTGCGATGGTAGATGCTCTGCAGAGAGGGCAGTGGAGTCCTGGTGATCTTCTGCGCAGTCTTCACCACTCTCTGCAGGCGTTTGCGGTCCATGACAGAAGTGCTGCCGTACCACACAGTGATGCAGCTGGTTAGGACACTCTCAATGGTGCAGCTGTAGAAGTTGCTGAGGATCTTGGGCGACATGCCAAACTTCCTCAGCCTCCTCAGAAAATACAGCCGCTGTTGAGCCTTCTTGACCAGCTGCGTGATGTGAGGTGTCCAAGTGAGGTCCTCATTGATGTGAACACCCAAGTATTTGAAAATTCTCACCCTCTCCACTTCAAGTTCCCGGATGAATAGTGGCTGAGGCGTCCTCCTCTCCCTCCTCATGTCCACTATCATCTCCTTTGTCTTGTCCGTGTTGAGGGTGAGGTTGTTGTCTTCACACCATGACACCAGACTGGCCACCTCCCTCCTGTAAGCTGCCTCGTCACCGCCAGCGATGCGTCCTATCACTGCGGTGTCGTCAGCAAACTTCAGGATGATGTTGTCCTTGTGAGAGGCGACACAGTCGTAGGTGTACAGGGTGTAGAGGATGGGGCTGAGTACACAGCCCTGTGGAGTACCAATGTTTGTGATGGTGCTGGCTGAAGTCCTATTACCAATCCTGACAGACTGAGGCCTGCCAGTCAGGAAATCTAGGAGCCAATGGTGTGGCAGAAACAAAAGTGTTATTAGAGTTAAGTTTGATGATGAAGTGAATATTTTTGTCAGGATCCATTCCTGGTTTCCATTGTTTCTGTGTTCTCCCTGTGTTCTTTCTGTGTTTCCCCCTCCCTTCAGTGTTTTTCTATTTGTTTTTTTCCAGGTGTGGCTGGCACCTCAATTCACTCCTTATCACTCTGCAGTATAAGAAGACTTGTTTTTTCAACCATTCCTCACCAGTTCGTAATCACAAGTAACACAGTAACGTGTTTGGCTCAACTACTCTTTCCTTGTGGAGTTGTATTAACTCTGCTTCTGGGTCTATTAATACAGTTGTGACAATTTTACTGTTCCTTTTGTAAACAACATGGCTTTACTCTGATTGAATAAAACCGGGTGGTTACTGACAGGTGGCTCATCCAATCACCGTCAGGAATTCATCAAAATGACTTGCCCTTTGTAAAATGCCTTCTGTAGAGTATTTGAATTAAATTACTAATTGAATTTCAAATGCAGCGCACGCTAAGGAGTCAATTAATCATTACAGACCCATTGTCTTGACCTTCCACCTGATGAAGACCACGGTAAAGCTCATCCTCAGCCATCTTTGGACCAAGGTAAGCACAGCAATGAACCCGCTGCAGCAGGTAGATTACTGCCCCTCAGATGAGGCAGTAATCTACCTGCTGCACGGGGCGCTAACTCACCTGGAGACCACCAGGAGCACTATGAGAGTCTTCTCCAGTGCTTTCACACCATCCAGCAGCGAGGGAAGCTGGAGGGGGTGGGTGTGGATGGACACCTGGCTGCATGGACCATCAACTACCTCAGCAACATGGAGGTTCTCAGTCATCCAGGTCATCTTGAAGAAAAGGTTAAAGCCAAAGCATCTGGACTCAGTTTTCAAGGTGAAGACGTTTTGTCTCTTTTTGTTAAAATGGAAAAAGCCCTCTCTGAACAGAGTAGGTGGTCTCAGATTTATGTTGCCTAGTATTTATAACAGTGTTCTGAAACCTAAATCAAAACAGATTGACTCTAGAACAACAACAACACCGGAATAGAACAGTGACACTAACCACTCACCTGAGCCTTAACGACTCTCACATCAGGAGTCACACTGTCCTTTCATAGTTAACAACTATGAGACCAGAACAGCCTGGTCCATCAGGTTTAGCTAAGCTCTCCTACCAGTTGATCTCAGAATTGATAAAGTCTCTTGGAATTAGAGACAAAACGTCTTCACCTTGAAAAATGGGTCCAGATACTTTTACTTTAACCTTTTCTTCAAGATGACCTAGGTGACTGAGAACATTCACAGACAAATCCATTACTGTTCTGTCAAAGTCCACATGATACATAATTGTATCTCTGAGATGGATGTATAGCATTTGATTGAGGGTATTGGTTTAGATTAGCTAGTTTTGTTCTCTAACATCAGGTATACAGATATGAATGAGATAAAGTGCTCACCTCTAATCAAACAAGCCCGCAAGTAAATTGATCTATTTCAAGTGGCTACTGTGCCTCTGTTAGAAAAATGCTGTTCTCTTGTTTGAGAATTTGAGCAAGAATAACCACCACTTCCAGACTGTTGGCCTAGCAAAATGCAGCTGGAGTGCAGCAAGTAGCGTGGCCATTGGAATCCTGCACAGCCAATATCACACATGGTTGGCTTTGGAATTAAGCAGGATGAGATACAGAGCTATAGAGAGGAAAAAAATTGAATGAACAGAGCCCAGACCATCCATTGACATTCAGAATGAGAACAACTGATAACTGCTGAAGCTTTCACTTTCAGGAACAATTTATTAAGGTTTTTACCTTAAAATAATAGGTTATAAATCATTTTGATTTTTCTCATTTTGAGTTGAAACTGACTAAACACCTTTTATACAGTATTTGCAGGTACCTGGACAAGCAGCAGTCTCCAGTCCTTATGGTACCATAAGGACACGCTGAATGGTGGTCACGCTAGACTTTCTCACTGAAGGTCATTTTCCTAGGTCACTTTAATATTTCCGTCAGAAATCTTTTATTACCCGTCATTTTTAATTTTCATACTTTAATAGTACTTTATAATAGCTTTTCGTTTTAAGAAAGTAGGCTACAAGACAAGCCTAGAGGACAGAATAACTGATGAACAAAAACGTACACTTCATGTTCAACACAAACATTTTTATTTTTTCTGCACTGACAGTGGAAGGATAGTTTGTGCTTGAACAGGCAGGTATAGAACACAGTATATTACACAATATGATTCTGACTACTAAAGTAATTTAGAAAATTCAAACAAAAATTAACTTAATTCATTCGCTGTTCTGTAGATCTGTCTGCCCTGTTCAGTTTTGTCTTTGTCCTTCATCCTCTACTGCATCATGTCCTCGTTTTTTACCTTTATTAACAATATTAGAACTATTTGGGGGTTTGAAAAAACTACTCACACACAGCTGGTGTGACATTTTTGCAACTGAATGCATCGTGAACAAAGACGAGACGATTCAAGAAAATTACTAATTAACATGTTCATTTGCCTCCAACTGGACAGGAGTAAGAATTACCATAAATCATCCTCAAAGTAATCCGTCAAAATAACGGATGGCATTCAGATTTTTCTGTCACTGCTAAAAAAAAAACTAAAAAAAAACAATGACAGAAAATATTTGGTTAACACAACCTCCGATGTGGCCCACTTAAGGCTTTAAGAAGCTCTTGAATAAGGGCATTTGGAAGCCGTTTGGATGTTAAGTGTCCAGACCTCCAGTGGAGCAGCAGCAGAGGCCCTTCCAGTATGCACTGCATGATGCACGCTTTTCTTTCAGTAATACCAAAGGCCTGGCACAGCACATGATAGTAACTGCTGGGTCATCTAGCAATAATACGTAATTGTGGAAGTGCTCGCTCAACATGGCCCTGACCATCACCGTCCATAAAGCAGCAGTGCACTGGGGCGGCTGACTGGAAATAGCAGCTTCATAATCACCAGCTCATTCATCAGGAGACGGCCCATCAGCTGAATATTATTATTCAGCTATAATCAGACGGGATAAACTCAGAAATGCCACATCTAATTAGATCTCATGTATGGACACAGTAGTACATGCATACCCTTACCCTCCCTACAATGCATGTACTCATAATTCCATTATGTATGTACAATGTAGTTACATGTTATTACAGTTTGTTACACAAGGAGGTAGATACAATCTATCAAGTGTAGTGTAAAATAAAGTGTGACCATTAAACCTTTAGTAAATCAGTCTAACACTTGTGCTTTTTACCATGATTCCTTGGCCCATTTGACTAAACCAGTGTTGAGACTACTGTATGAAGTGATCTTGAAACAAATACTTGACAATTAAAATAGGTCTAAAGCCAACCCTACAAAGGAGGGATAGAAAATAGGAGCATTGATGTTCTTTCAAATGAGAAGAAAACAGATACCACAGTCATAACTGTCAAACCTTCAACCTGCAAATGTCCTGTCAAGATTGCAAAACTTACTTTTGAGAAAATACAGCATTAGCCAAAAACAATATGGAAAAGGTTTGTGACAATCTTATATTTCCCCAAAAGCCTTTATGTTGATGGATAAAAATAAAATAAATAAAAACTAATCTAACGTTATCCATTAGAAGTGGCCACTGACAGGTGTCATACTTCACTGTAAATGTTCCGCTTCCACTTTGCCTCAGCCGTAATGACAGCAGCGCTTGAGAGCACTGCACATAAATCCAGCGGAATATTTGTCTATTTATTTTTCTAACATCCAAATACTGCATTTCCTGGAACCTCACGGCAAGCTATTGCTCTATGTCAAAGGCTTAATGGATGCCGACCTAGACCTGGGACAAACTACACAAATTCAAAATGTTAATTTATTACACTGAAAGACCAGTTTTAACAAATGCTTGACCTTAAATTCACCAACATACGCAATACAGAGCTTGGTCAAATTCTAGGAGAAGACGTCTGTAAAGATTCCATGGTTGAAGGTCATGAACGAGGAGTTGGTAGACCAAAAATGGCAGACACCGAGACTTGAATAAACATTTTTGAACTGCTATTAAAATAACGGTACCAGGAGCTAAAGATGGATATCCAGAACAAACCGAAAACAGACCCTCCATCTGGGAAAAGAAAAACTTCATAAAAAGACACATTATGTTTGTCAATACCCTTGACTTAGATGAAGATCAAATCAGTTGTTTTCCTCATTTGTAAGTCACTTTGGATAAAAGTGTCTGCTAAATGACTAAATGTAGATCACATTTTAAGACAAATGTATTCAGAAAACCTTGAAATTTCAAAAGAAATTGCTAAAGGAAGTCAGGACTGAGCCTGTAATGGATTCAGATGTATTAATTTTTTATTGGAGAATTTTCTTGGGAGCAACAACTAACTCAAAGCCAACTGTCATTGAGGAGACAGATTCGGATAAAGGTATTGAGCTACTGGTGGATGGCAGTCCGGTGGATTTTAACATTGATACCGGGGCTGGTTCAGAAAAACAATTAAAAGCATACAGAAACACTAAGGTGGCTCGCAAACCAATCAAATTATCCAAAAGTGCTCACATTCATTTATTAGAAAAGGGTGGCCTCATTAAATGGTTAAAAGCTCACAACTGCGCGGATATCACGCTGCCAGAAACCATCTTTTTGAGTCAGACGGTCTAGTGCTGAAACGACTGTGTAGTAAAACTCACCCAGCGCTCAGATCAAGTGTTCTGGACCAATGGCATGATGGGCACCACGGACTTGCCAAGTGTCGAGAGCAAACTAAGTTAACTGTGTGGTGGCCCAACATTGGAGTGCAGAATACTAAAAAAGTAAAGTAATGCATCTTTTGCAGAGAGCACAAACCTACACAAAGACGGGAGCCACTGGTGACAACTCCCCTGCATAATGGCCCCTGGCACAGGATTGCAGTTGACTTGTGTGAGTTAGATGGTTAGACCTACATGGTTGCTGTTGATTATTTTTCAAGAGACATTAAGATTGCTTTTCTCACTTGTAGTGTGTAATAATAATTAATAGGGTGATATTAATTTATGTAAATTAATATTTCGTTTATCAAAATTATTGTCTCGTTGAGGGCACCACCCAGAATACACAAATCTGGGAAACTGATTATATTTACTAAGTCTCAATTATCTGAAGGAATAGAATTCTCTGTTTTTGAATATGTCTTATATAAACAGGAATAACACCAAATCAAAATCTTTAACATTTTATGGGGTTTTATTAAAGATTACACAAGGGAATAATGAGGAATAGAATGATGGGAACATGGAAAGTATTGACACAGCAAGGGATGAACACAGAACAATAAACAATGACATTTACTGATTAGAACTTTGTGGAGGAAAAGGAATGTTTTGACTGATTAAAACTCGGCTGGTGAACTTAATTACCGGACTATTAAAAAGGGGGTGAAAGGATATAGGTGAATTGATGGATATAAATGGAGAATCTGACTGGGCCTTCCTCAAGACAATGTACAGGTGTTTATAACGCCAAACATCAGTGTCACGTGATCAACTCACTCTAGTCGTCCGGAGAACTTAGCGGTCTGGGCAAACAGGTCTGAAGGGATGCTCCAGAACTTTTGACGCGGCTTCTCCAGTGGGTTGTTACCAGGCGACGAGATGGCGGCACAGGTCCGCTGATCCCAAAGGGCTGTGGCGCTCTTTGGCAGGGTAGAGCAGGCGTTCTGTTACTGTCTTTGAGTGTAAGGCAGGCCCAGCGTGAGGTGAAAGTCTTTAAACAAAAATTGATCACTGAAAGATTTCTCAGAAGCTGGTTTCTTTGGCTTAACACGGCTTTGCGGGATTTGGTTCAGTCCAGAATCCCATAAGCAGGCGCAAGTCGTAGTACAAAAAAAGCAAGCTAATGCTAGGTTAAAGAAGAACGCAGTATATTGTCCCGCAGGAGAAAGAAGGTCAGAAGCTTATGAGGTAGAGGAATACAAGAGAGAGATTTCCGGTGCGCGCAACTTTTTTGTGCTGGCCGAAAAGAGGCGTGTTTCAACATGGCCGCCAACCCAAAAAGGGCATTATTTTGGTGGAATGTGGTGATTCTAACTAATTTATAACTTATTCAAATGTTCCTTTATCTTCCACAAAGTAACATTGAATTTAAGTCTTTACACAACTCATAAGCATACAATTTGGTACTGCAGATTTATACCGATAAATTGGTACTGCAGATTTATACCGATAAAATGCATATTTACGAATGCTGAAACACATATAAATTAGTTAGTTATTCCTGTTTCAAATAGGCAAAATAATCCCATTCAGAAATAGAGGACCGTCTATCCCTGTAATGTCCTACACTGTTTAACGTGGCTGTTGTTTAATGGAAAAAATTATTTTGTTTGGAAACAGGAGAATGTTATATTTTTAAGAAATGCATGTTGTGCGTTTACATGGCCAAACAACAGTTTACTTACATTCTTTTCTTTTCAGAATATGGACTGGGTGAAGTCAAGTGACTGATATTGCCAATTTTGACAATGTTATCTTTAGTCTTTCAAGAGGGGAGATGTTGTAAGGCTACTTTAGTTGTTACCACCGGTCACAGTGAGAGGACACTATGTGGCGGGGGTTCTGGCGAGAGAGTACTATACAGTTCAATGTAGGGCCGGGTCGCGGGGGCAGATGTCTAAGCAGAGATGCCCAGACTTCCCTCTCCCCAGACCCTTCCTCCAGCTCTCCCGGGGGAATACCGAGGCGTTCCTAGGCCAGCCGAGAGACATAGTCCCTGCAGCATGTCCTAGGTCTTCCCCGGGGTCTTCTCCCGGTGGGATATGCCCGGAACACCTCCCTAGGAGGATCCAGGAGGCATCCGAAACAGATGCCCGAGCTCCTCACCCTATCTCTAAGGGAGCGCCCCGCCACCCTGCGGAGAAAGCTAATTTCGGCCGCTTGTATCTGGGATCTTGTTCTCTCGGTCATGACCCAAAGCTCATGACCATAGGTGAGAGTAGGAACGTAGATTGACCGGTAAATCGAGAGCTTTGCCTTACAGCTCAGCTCCTTCTTTACCACGACAGACCGGTACACAACGTGAGATTGACAGAAGCTGCACTGATCTGTCAATCTCACGTTCCCTCCTTCCCTCACTTGTGAACCCAAGTGAGGGAAGACCCCAAGATACTTGAACTCCTCCACTTGAGGCAGGAGCTCTCCACCAACCTGAAGGGGACAAGCCACCCTTTTCCGACTGAGAACCATGGTCTCAGACTTGGAGGTGCTGATCCTCAACCCAGGCTTGATGGAGCCAACAGAACAACATCATCTGCAAAAAGCAGAGACAAGATCCTGTGGTCCCCAAACTAGACTCCCTCCGGCCCCTGGCTGCGCCTAGAAATCCTGACCATAAAGATAATGAACAGGACCGGTGACAAAGGGCAGCCCTGCCGGAGTCCAACATGCACTGGGAACAGGTCTGACTTACTGTCTGCAATTAAACCAAGCTCCTGCTCCGGTCGTACAGGGACCGGACACCCCTTAGCAAAGGGCCCCGGACCCCATACTCCCAGAGCACCCCCCACAGGGTGCCACAAGGGACACAGTGCCTTCTCCAGATCCACAAAACCATAAACCCTCCAGCACCCTGGAGAGGGTATAGAGCTGATCCAGTGTTCCACGACCGGGACGAAAACCGCATTGTTCCTTCTGAATCCGAGGTACAACTATCGGCCGCATTCTCCTCTCCAGTACCCTGGCATAGACTTTCCCGGGGAGGCTGAGGAGTTTGATCCCTCTGTAGTTGGAACATACCCTCTGATCCCCCTTCTTGAAAAGAGGAACCACCACCCCGGTCTGCCAGTCCAGAGGTACTGTCCCCGACTGCCACGCGATGTTGCAGAGGCGCTTCAACCAAGACAGCCCTACAACATCCAGAGGCTTGAGGTACTCAGGGCGTATCTCATCCACCCCCGGTGCCTTGCCACCGAGGAGCTTCCCAACTACCTCAGTGACTTCGGCCTGGGTGATGGACGAGTCCACCTCCGAGCCCTCGGCCCCTGCTTCCTCAGCGGAAGACGTGTCGGTGGGGTTGAGGAGATCCTCGAAGTATTCCTTCCACCGTCCAACAATATCCCCAGTTAAAGTCAGCAGGTTCCCACCTCCACTGTAAACAGTGTTGGCAGGGCACTGCTTCCCCCTCCTGAGGCGCCGGACGGTTTGCCAGAATTTCTTCGAGGCCGACCGATAGTCTTTCTCCATGGCCTGGGTGATGGACGAGTCCACCTCTGAGCCTTCGGCCTCTGCTTCCTCAGTGGAAGACGTGTAGGTGGGGTTGAGCACAACCAGGCTCGGTAGGTCTCCTTCTTCAGCTTGGCCACAACAGGCACCAGAGACTTTATGGTCACAGCTTTGAGTGGCCGCATCGACAATGGAGGTGGAGAACATGGTTCACTCGGACTCAATGTCTCCAACCTCCCTCGGGATCTGGTCGAAGCTCTGCTGGAGGTGGTAGTTAAAGATCTTTCTGACAGGGACTCTGCCAAACGTTCCCAACAGACCCTCACAGGTACGTTTGGGCCTGCCGAGTCTGTCCAGCTTTCTCCCCCGCCATCGGAACCAACTCACCACCAGGTGGTGATCAGTTGACAGTCAATCTCCGGCCTAGGGTGTCCTGGTGCCATGCACTGGTGGACACCCTTATGCTTGAACATGGTGTTTGTTATGGACAAACTGTGACTAGCACAGAAGTCCAATAACAGAACACCGCTCGGGTTCAGATCCGGGGGGCTGTTCCTCCCAATCATGCCCCTCCAGGTGTCACTGTCACTGCCCATGTGAGCGTTGAAGTCCCCCAACAGAACAACGGAGTCTCCGGTCGGAGCACTTTCCAGCACCCCTCCCAGAGACTCCAAGAAGGCCGGGTACTCTGCACTGCCATTTGACCTGTAAGCACAAACAACAGTGAAAGACCTATCCCCGACCCGAAGGCACAGGGAAGCGACCCTCTCGTTCACTGGGGTGAACTCCAACACATAACGGCTGAGCTGGGGGACTATGAGCAAGCCCACACCAGCCCGCCTCCTCTCACCGCAGGCTACTCCAGAGTAGTGGAGAGTCCAGCCTTTCTCAAGGATTTGGGTTCCAGAGTCCAAGCTGTGCGTGGAGGTGAGCCCGACTATCTCTAGTCGGTATCTCTCAACCTCCCGCACAAGCTCAGTCTCCTTCCCCGCCAGCGAGGTGACATTCCATGTCCCTAGCGCCAGATTCCGTGTCCGGGGATTGGGTCGTCGAGGTCTCCGCCTTCGACTGCCACCCAATCCACATTGCACCGGCCCCTTACGGTTCTTCCTGCAGGTGGTAGGCCCACAGGAGGTCGGCCCCACGTCGATCCTTCGGGCTAAGCCCGGCCGGGCCCCGTGGGTAAAGACACGTCCACCAGTCGCTCTTATGCGAGCCCCAACCTTGGGCCTGGCTTCAGGGTGGGGCCCCGGTTGCGCCATACCGGTCGATGTCATTGTCCTTGATATTCTCATAAGGGGTTTTAACCGCTCTTTGTCTGGCCCGTCACCTAGGACCTGTTTGCCTTGGGAGACCCTACCAGGGGCATATAGCCCCCGACAACATAGCTCCTAGGATCATTCGGGCACTCAAACCCCTCCACCATGACAAGGTTGCGGTTCATGGAGAAGCAGTGTACTGTAAGTGTAACCTGGATGAAAAATCTATGTGCATTGACAAGTATGTGTGTGCATATTACAGTTATACTAAAGGTTAAAAAGATAATTCATGTTGTTTTCTTTTATTATTCATTAAAATATATAGTTCATGTTTGGAGTTAAAAACATATTTACAAAAGCTAAAACAAGTAATACACATTAATGTTTTATTTCTAATACTGTACATGGGATAAAGTTATTTTTCTGATTCTGGGAGAGGTCTGTGAAGGTAACGCAAGTTTCGGGGAGGAGAGACAGATGGCGTGAGGAGGGGAGGAAAGAGCTAAGCTAGAAAGTTCTCCCGTTTTTGTACTTTTAAAGAAGGATTGGTACTGTGGGTTGTCTTTGTGAGAATCCCTGTAAGTACAAAATATGTTATTTCTATTGAAAGACAGTGTAGCTTCAATACGAAACTTCTGGACTGTGCTTTTGATGCGGATTACGAGTTAATGGAGCTTGAAGGAAATACAAGCTAGCAAAAGTGACTATTAGCTGTGTTTCGCCAAACACGTGGGACTCTGAGCTGACGGTGTATTGTTACCGGACTGGACAACGAGAGACTGACCCCAGATAACACTCTGTGAGTTTTCACAACGCTCAGAGTATTCTGGCAACTTTGGAGACGGGAGCCAGAGGTTTTGGAGCGGGTGTGGGCCACACACCTGTACAGATTGGAGCCATGCTGTAATCTGCGTCACGCTATCGGAGGAGATAAGGACTACGTGGGACGGGAACAGACCGAACAAATCTGGTGGGATGAACACGTTTACACAAGGTACTCTGCTTTTAATTATTGTTTAAAAACTATTGTTTTTGCTCGGATTTTTTTTTTTTTTTTTTTTTTTTTTTTTCTTCCACCCAATGATCCTAAATTTGACCCAGTGAACATGCACGAAAGTCATTTTATTGGTCCCAGACTTCAAGCTCAAATTTATGTATTTGAAGTCACAAAAAAATACGAAAAATGACTCAGTGGCGACTACAAAATCAAAATACATTGGGCCTATGGAAAGTGAAAGTAACTTTTTCCAACGTAGAAAAATGAAACTTGGTACATCCATAGGACACCTCAGGGCAAACAGAAAAGTCTATGACAGCCACACCCTAAACTCAACAGTAAGTCCGCCATGTGGGGTGAAACGCACGCCACTAAAATCGCACTTTTGCGCAAAAAGATACAAATCATTGTGTTTTAATCTAAATGGCCCCAAATTTGGTGAGTATCATCTAGACACGTGTGCCAACCAAAGTTGTGACTTTTTTTCTGATATTTTATCCGGTGTGGGTGTGGCAAGCCTGTAACGAGGTGGCCATTTTTGTGAAAATAAAACGTCTCTTAACTCTCAAACGCCTTCTCGGATCGAGTTGGACCCAAAAAGGCGTTTGTGCAAATTCATGACCTGAACACAAAAATATGTAAATAAAAGGGTTATCTTTAGAAATGGCTCTCCAGCGCCCCCTACAAACATATAATGTGAAGCAAGAATTTAGTTTGTCATAGAGACATGAAATTTGGTACACACATCTCTTATGTCATGACGAGCATAAAAGCCAATGACAACCACCCCCTATCTATAAATGTGTTGCCATAGCAACGTCCTAAATATGTCGAAAAAGTCAATGGGAAGTGTAAATTTTAGTTTGTCATAGGCAAATGAAACTTGGTACACACATCCAGTACGGGCTTATGAACAAAAAAGCCAATGGCGACCACACCCTATCACACACGGGAAGGCAGCCATTTTGAATAGAAAATGTGAACCGACTTAGAATACACCTCTTTTTTAAAAGAACACAGAAAATAGCTGCTTCATTCCACAGACACCAAACTTGGGCAAAATGAGCTAAACACATGTATGTAAAATAGACAAGTGTTTTTCTAGACTTTTTTGCTCGTGTTATATTTTATTTTATTATAATTTGGTATAAATTTTTTTATTATAATTTTTCTGCAAAATGATCCTCAATTTGACCCAGTAAACGTGCAACTAAAAGTCATTTTTATTGGTCCCAGACTTCAAGCCCGGCGAAAAATGTATGTATTTGAAGTCCCCGAAAAAAAAATATGAAAAATGACTCAGTGGCGACCCCTAGAAAAGTCAAAATACATTGGTTCTATGGAAAATGAAAGTAAAGTTTTCCAATGTAGAAATACAAAACTTGGTACATCCATAGGACACCTCAGGGCAAACAGAAAAGTTTATTACAGCCATACCGTAAACTCAATAGAAAATCTACTTTGTTGGGTGGAAAGCGTGACCACCTAAATCGCACTTTTTGTGTCTAAAGAAAGTTATCTGTTGTTCATCTAAAGAGCTCCAAATTTGGTGAAGTATCATCTAGACAGCCCTGATTCAGAGAAAGTTATCAATTTGTTTTTGATACATTTTTCTTTAAAGAAGGCCCCTCCAGAGCCATGGCTAAAGTCTTAGAAAACTCCTCAGAATCCTTTGGAACTTGTAAACTTGTACTTTTAGACAAGTTATATTTACATTTTGCCTTTTTAAACAGGGGGGTGCAGCGATTACTGAGTCATCTCAAATCTTCAGCCAGTACTTTGTTTTTCTTGCCTTAGCCCAAGCATAATCTATTATTTTCAAAGGTTCAGACAGCTCCCAGGAAAACCAGGGATCGTGGAGACCTTTAACTCTAAATTACAAGGTGGTGTAGCAGGCCCCAGCAGTAGCACAGGCCCGGTTATTTGACATTACCGTGAAGTTTACGCTTTAAAGCACGAAATGCACTCCTCCGAGTGCATATGTCCCCGCGGTCTCAAGGGAGGCGAGGGCCTTTATCGCCGCTTGCGGCTTTAATTTATTTTATTTTGCTCAATGAGTGAAGTGACCAGGAGTTTGTGGTCACTACGCACACAAGCATCGATACAGGCCTGCAACGTAGGGTGTAATTAGCTGCTGGCTTTAGGACTTAATTAGCAATTAACTATTTTGTGATACACTGTGAATTCTGTGTGTGTTTCTTTTATACGGTAAGGTTTGTTGTGTTCTCTGAAAAGTTTTTAAAAACGTTGAATTTGCACTTTATGTTATTTTACAAATATTAATTTCTTAATTAAAGAAAGTGCTAATTTTATACTTTATCTTGTGTCTGGTGTTAATTTAGTATTAGTATTCAGGTTTAATAAGCCATCAGTGCGAAGCACTACTGTTAAAAGTGTTATATTTTGACCCAAATAAATTAGGAGTAGATTTTGATTAAATTTTCTAGTACGAGATTACACTGTTAAAGAACCCAGAGCCCACTCAAGTAATGTATGAGTAAAAAAGGGCTACATAAGTAATTATAAAGTTTTATTGAAACTGTAATCTATTTGGTGCAGTACTTGTTATAATGCATGTTGTATTATACTGGTGCCACCAGGTGGCGTTTGCTTGTTTTGATTAGTAGTTGTGACTCACGAGAAAGTGAGCGAGCAGTTCCGTGAGTAGTCTGAACACATTTGTTTGTCTATGTCTGTGCAACAAAATTTGGTAGCAGAGGATGGTTCAGCTGTGCTCCAGAGGACGGTGAGTCACGGAAGAAAACAATAGAAAAAGAGCAAGATGGAGTTTGAGCGGCTACAGGACAAGCTAAGCGAGGCTTTGGTGCAGCTACAGCCTGAGCAGCTATATGATGTGTGTTCTTTTGCTAAAATAGACACAGAAAAGCCGTCCAAGAAGCACACGCTGATAAGATTGATTAGTGAGGAAGTTGAAAAGATTATTAAAAGTGAAGAAGAGGACATAGCACGCACATTTTTGCTAAACCTGATCACACATGATAACGATGCTAAACTCGATGACCTCCCGCCACAGACGACAGCCGCAAGCACAAGCGCCAGTCAAGATGCAGAACCACTGTTGAGTTTACAAAGAAAGAAAGCAAGAAAGTTTTCTGGATTCAACTAAAAGGCTTGAACTAGAGATGGCAAAGCTAACAACAAGAGGGGCAGATCAACCCCAAAGAAGCGTTACTCTGACGCTGCCCGTTATTTCCCCGACTCCTCTACTGCCTGAAGTGACCATTAAGAGAGAGTTTAGAATTAATGGTCAGATCGGAGAGCGGGGCCAAAAAGAAAAACTGTCGTATTCCAACCTCATCCACCAGATTGATATGGGCCTAAAGAAGAATCACAGTGAGGCTTAGTTTATGTGATATGCGGGAGATAAAGTCCGATCTCACCCTCTCACAGTTGCGCTTGATCCTGCGTGGACATTATAAAGAGGACAGTTCCACTGACCTGTATAATAGACTAATCAACCTTACTCAGGACAGTAATGAGTCACCACAAAACTTCCTTTTTTGTGCCATGGAGTTAAAAGAAAGACTGTTGTTGGCATCCAAAGAGCCTGGCACTGAAGAGCAGTACAGCCCTGATTCAGAGAAAGTTTCTCAGGGCTGTAGAAACAGGACTGATTAGTGCTGATGTAAAATACCAGCTCAAGCGCTACCTGGAGGATCCGGCAGTGACAGATGAGCTACTTATAGCCAAAACAAATGCAGCAGCCAGTCTCAAATGGGAAAGACACCAAAAATTCAAAAAGCAAATGAAAGAGCCCAAAGTGAGAGAACTTTGAGTAGAAGCTCAAACAATCCCAGAGGCAACAGTGGCAATTGTAGGCAGTCAAGCTGCCCCACTGACAAAAGTTAAACTACAGACCACAGCAACCCACACTGAGTCAGAGCTCCTGGACATAGTAACACAGCTCAAAGGTGAAATGGTGGAGATAAAGAAAGCCAGAGAGTCTCCCAGAGCCCCTTTCAACCCAAGAGCCAGCAGAAAACATGGATGCAAGAACTGTCAGTCAGTTAACAATGGAGACGAGTGTAACCATTGTTTCAAATGTGGGATAAGTGGACACATGTCACGGGAGTGCAGGACTGAAAACAAACCAGGTAAAAAGACTGGGCCAGTTAACATGGCTGCAAATACTGTCACAACCACACCCACACAAGTTGACACACAAGATTTTTACAAGCTAGTCACGGACAGTATTCAGAAGTTAGAGGCAAAACTGGCAGCTAAAGCAAGGAAAAGGAAACAGTCGGTGTCAATCTACAGTCCCCTAATCGCCGAACACAATTGTTCAATCTGATTTGGAAAAAAAGTAATCATTAGCTGCTTTCTTAATGATGACAAAAGCATTGTGGGACACTGGGTCACAGGTCTGCCTAATAAATGAAACCTGGAGACAAGAGAACATGCCAAACACTTCAGTCAGGGACCTAGCTGAGGTAGTGGGTCCAGGGGCACTGGATGGGAGGGCAGTGAACCAGGCACCGATTCCATTCTCCGGGTGGGTGGGGGCTATCTTTAAACTTCTGTCACAGTGTCCCTTGTTTCTCCTTTGTGTTGTTTTTTTCTTGTGTTCTGTGTCAGTGCGCTGCCCCTTTAAGTTTTGTGACACACAGACAGACTCATGTTGGGGAACGCCCATCACACCTGCATAATCACTGAGACCAATAGGACGCGCCCGGGTTTAGTTTAAAAGGGCCAATAGAAAGACAGTCTGGAGGAGGGAGAGAGACGGAGAAAGCAAAGGAAAAGGAAGGAACCGGTTTGAACAGCACGGAGTGAAGGACAAGCGAACGGCAAAGGGAAGCCACAGATACCTCGAAGATCAACAAATACAACGCTTCTAACCCAGCTAAGTAGAGGGAAGTGTCCATAACTGTGTAGAGGATATACCTACCCGAATTGTTTAGTTGTGTGCCTTAGACCGCCTTTTCCCTGTCCACAGCACCGTCTCCCACTTCAGGGGACAGACCGAGCCAGGAACTGAGGAGCGACCGGCCGTATCTCCGCGGACCAAGAGGGGACTAAGAAAAGGAACCTGTACATCGCCTTAAAACGCTAAGTGAAGGGACGTGTCCCGAATAACCTGCATGCTGTGTGGCTTTATTGTGTTTTGTAGTGTGGTCGTTTGATCCGACATTATTGTGTTTTATAATTAGTTTCTGCGGCGACGTACTGGGGCTTCGAAGTCCACTGGGACCGCTGGGAAGGCAGCAACACTGGCGGCCCCTGCACGGACTGGAGGGCGGGGATCACAACTAACAATACTCCTCTCAAAGACTGTTTCCTCTCACAACCCCCGGACTCTACTCACAAACTGTTTTATTAGCTTTCAAAGCCTTTTGCTGGGCTCTTTATATAGATTCCTGTTTTTTTTTAACCTTGCGTTTGTTTTAATAAATCTGATTTTTATTGTAAACTCAGTCCCACTTGTATTTCTTTGTGGTACATTTTTGGTGATCAGAAAGAACCAGAAGCCGAGGGGCAGCGACAGAGGACCGATCAAACAAGAACTCAGCCGCCAGATGCGCCGGCGGGACGATTTGTTTTTTAAGGCCGCATGTAAGGAGGCGCGGGCGTTGGAATGGGAGCTGCAGGAGGACAACGAGTCGGCCTTCGCCAGCTACGTGGCTATGGGGGGTCAGCCAAAACCTGCAGGGGTAAGGTCGGAGCAGTTGGAAGAACAAATCCATTCAGAATTAAAGGCTGAATTGTTAAAAGAAATGAAGGACGAGCTCACAGCACAGATGAAAACACTCTCGTCCACCCTAGTAGAGGACCTGAAAAACCAGCTGAGTCACCATAGTCAGTCCCCAGCCCGGCCCTCACGAACCAGACCCCAGCTCCCGGGTAACTCTATTTTCCGCTGGGATGAACAGGGGAGACCAGTCTGCCACCGCTGTGGCCGACTTGGACATATGCAACGCCACTGCCCGCAGAGATCACAGGATTTTTTAGCTGCCCCTATAGAGGAAGGCCACACGGTGGGGGCAGTTATCCAAGGGCCCAGGCTACAAACCCCGTTGGACACTGATCTCCAATCTGCAGAGACCTTGCACAGGCAACGAAAAGCAGCTCTTGTTGGTGAGTGCCCCGATGTAGTGGTGAACATAAATAACTGTGCTATCCCTTTTGTGCTTGATACAGGATCACAGGTTACTATGATGAGCCAGAGCCTGTTTCGCAAATACCTGGGAACAACACAAATGAACACTGCTACCGAAATCCCATGGCTGACCCTACGCGCGGCCAATGGACTACGGATCCCCTATATTGGCTATGTGATAGCGGATTGCCGGGTGGGTAGAGTGAGTGTCCAAGAGAAGGGGATAATGATCGTGGATGACAGTTGTCTGGGCCCAGGTAAGGGCATTTTGGGTATGAACATTATTAAAGGATTGTGGTCCTCGCTTACCCAAGGCAGTCACCCAGTAGTGGCAGCGTTCAAAACCACACTGACTTCAGCGGAGGGAGAAGTCTGGAACAAAGCTTTTATCGAGTGCCAGAGAGTCGCCGACAGTGGTCCCCCACCGGTAATAGAAGGAACTGCAAGGCTCCCACGACAGCCCCCGGTCATCATTCCCCCACACACAGAGATGGTCCTGTGGCTACAGGTAAACAATGCAAATGTTGACGGAACTGTGACTATTGAACCTCTCCCTAACAGTGACTATGAGTGGCGGGTCGGGAGAACTCTGGCCACCGTACGGAGTGGGAAGGCGCCATGTCGATTCTGCAACCCAAACCCCTACCCCGTGGAGGTCCCCCAGTGGGAGCCACTGGCCGGGGTCACCGGGGTAGACGCCATGGATGTCCAGGACGAACAAGAACTGGTGTTGAACAGCGTAGAACCTGACGTCATTGAGGTGGCAGTGAGGCGAGTGGCCCACAGGACTGACGCGGAGGAGGGCTCACACCCGGTTATGGCACTACAGGGGGATGGTCTGGGCGAAGCCCAACAGAGGAAGATGACCGACCTGTTACAGCGGTGGAAACGGGTCTTCTCCCGCCACGACGAGGATTTCGGCCACACAGGAGTGGTTAAACACCAAATCCCCACGGGCGCGGCCCCACCCAGCCGGGAGCGCTACAGAGCGGTGCCGCCTAGCTAATACCCCGAACTGAGGTCCCTGCTTACCAACATGCTCAAGAGTGGGGTGGTCCGAGAGAGCTCGAGCCCCTGGGCCGCGCCTATTGTGCTGGTGCGTAAGAAGGATGGCTCCTGGAGGTTTTGTGTGGACTACCGCCGGTTGAACAAAGATCACACACAAAGATGCTTACCCCCTCCCATGCATTGAGGAATCCCTGACGGGGTTACGAACCGCCAAGTGGTACTCCACCTTGGACCTGGCGAGTGGGTATTGGCAAGTAGAAGTGGACCCGGCGGATCAAGAGAAAACGGCTTTCACCACTCCGGTCGGCCTCTACGAATTCGAGAGGATGCCTTTTGGCCTCTGTAATGCTCCAGCAACCTTCCAGAGACTGATGCAACGCTGCCTGGGTAATCTGGTGAATGACTTCTTACTCATTTATTTAGATGATGTAGTTGTGTTCTCCGCAGACTTTGATAGCCACCTGGCCCATTTAGAAGAGGTGTTCCGGAGGTTGGAGGGGCACGGCCTCAAGCTACAGCCTCGGAAGTGCTGCCTGTTCCAGAGGAGAGTGACCTACCTGGGACACGTGATCAGCGAGGAGGGGGTGGCCACAGACCCGGCAAAGACGGCAGCAGTAAAGGACTGGCCGGTACCCCAGACAGTGAAGCAGGTGAGATCGTTCCTTGAATTCGCCGGGTATTATCGACGGTTCATAGCTGGATTTTCAAAATTTGCCTCACCTTTACATGCATTGACCCACGGCAATGTTCTTTCTCATCGACAACAAAAGTGACATCATTAAAAACAGGTACGCCGTAAAAAGAATCACATCAATGGTATTTAAGACAAAATAATACCTATATTTCCTGGTTTGTGGAACAGCCACAAAAAACACTTGTTGCTAGATAACCGGTTTCACCAGTTGATCCGTCGCACCGTTCACTGCAGACACAGCAGCGCCACAGAGCATATATCATATGAAGCAGGAGCATCATACAATTAAGTAAATTTATGACAAACTAAAATTTAGGGATTTTGTATTGGGACATAATTCTTCTCTTTCAGTCATCATCACGACAACACCGTTTACATTTGGGCATGGGTCCAAGAACATCTTTTGATCAGTGTGATTGATAGGATATAGGATTGATAGGGATTTTTGTGAAAATTTTCATCCAAGATGGCTGACTTCCTGTGCGTCGTTGGGCGTGGCCATACTAATATTTTTTGTTGGGTTCGATGTGATAAATAATTGTGCATGTGGTGTGCCCCGGTCCCATAGTGGTAAAAAAAATACTCCTTTAGGTGGCGCTGACGTGCCATTTTTTTTTCTCACTAATAACAAATAACTGAAAAAATATTTTTTCAGCAGAACGGATGGTTGTGTCAAATTTGATTTTGCGTTTTATGTCTAGATTTATGTGGCTCAGAGAGTCTGTAGAGGCATCTGCACCTTCTACTGGCTAAAAGTTACACAGGGCTGCTTTGATTGTGTATTTTAAAGTCCATTAACATCAATTTTAGCTTTTTAAACTCGTGTAATCATGTGTTTTATGAATATGCATGGTCACCTTTTTAAATGAACTAAAAAGTATTCTATATGAAGGCTTTCTTTATCAGTAAGTAGCTGTTACCAGTTAGTGAAGGTTCTGTCCAGATGTCAGCGCAGGACACTGGACTTGGCACGACAGCCGACTCCTAACTGCATACCACTAAAGCAATAAGGTTCTCTGAGGGAATGGGTTTACCCAGTGCGAGGGGTTTGTCACTGAAACTGAATTAGGCCAAATTGATGGCATTAGTCCTCGGGCCGCTCTACTGGGACAGTGTAAATCGCTTTGCCGCTGAGCAATAAAAAATGTCAGCCTGTGCTTTTAAAGACACTCTGCCCATGAACTTTCCTGTTTTCTTATTCTGCTGTGCAAATATGACATTTGGAAAGAACAGGACCCTTGAAGCTAAAGTAGTAATCATCCTTTTAACATACCCCAACACGACACAGCACTACTATTTCTTGCCAAGGGCACAATAATCGTGCGCTGTGATAAGAGCTTGTGTTCCAGCAGCATATTATAAAGCACTTAATAGGTTTACTTGCTTTCATGTGCAATTCAAAGGATTTTGCTGTGTGAACATAATCATTTGCTTTTTATGTCCTTGTGCCCCCGTTCTCTCTCTGGGGTGAAATCCCATTTGGCGCAGTGGTTCTGGATGGGCGCGCGGGTGAGGTTTGAGGTGGTATTATTTGTTTGATCTGCTGTTGCAGACACTTCATCCCCACACCTATTTTCTTCTCTTTAGTTGTCCCCTGGCTCCATGGGTTATGACAGTCCAGTAAAGCACAGATCACAAATCCAATAAGATTCATTGCCGGCTCAAATCAGATTAGTCTAATCCAATCGAAGACAGGAGCCAAAGTACTTCCCTGACGAGTGCAGCCGACAGGACAATGACAACACTTTATGCTCTGGTTGTGGCTGGTACAGCGGCATACACAGACAGTAGCTTTAGTCATGCATGCTTTTTGTTCATCGCAATAGTTACCCTCTGGCTGTGTGTAAATGAATAATGGCTGTAACACCAATGAAATTTGCCACAAAGGCTGTAATGGGCTGTCTCATAACCACATTGGCTGCTTACCTTATAAAAGGTTCCCAAGTGATGTCCCACAAGTAAATCAAAATTTGTGTTTTTATGTGAGCTATAAAATTATACAATTTCAAACACCGTTCCTAACCCAACAGTTGCAACAATTACATAACCAAAAGTAGCCCTCTTAAATAATCCTCAACATAATAATCTTTAATTCAATAACATTAAGCAAGTTCATTCAATGCAAAGAAGAAAACTTCTGTATATTGTTGTAATGAACCCCATAGTTTTTAAAACTCAAATTCATTATTTTAAATAATAATGCCTAAATTGTATTCTTTTCAAATGAATAATTTCCATTGCTTCTGAAATCCAGTCTTTATGATAAGATAAGCTGTATTTGTCACATGCACATACATTATACATAGTACAATGCACAGTGAAATGTATAAATGTAGATACAAAAAACACAGAAAAAAAATAAAGATGTATATAAATGTAAAAAACCAGCACTGAAAATATAAAATGTAAAATAGAAATATGTCAAATGTAAAATATAGGTCTATAAGATACAAGATGCTTAAACAGTTCAATAAGTTAAATTGTTTATTAAACCTTAAGAGGGATCTTATAGTCTCTGAGTCGTCTCAGGAGGTAGAGGTGCTGTCTGGCCTTCTTCACAATGGTGTGTATGTGACGAGTCCAGGACAGGTCCTGTGAGATGGTCACTCCCAGGTATTTGAAAGTGTCCACTCTTTCCACCTTGGATGGAAGTCCCCCTGCTGTTTCCTGCTGAAGTCCACTATCACTTCTTTAGTTTTGCTGAAGTTAAAATATAATAAGAAGGCCTTTAGACTCAGAGGGAGGGGCTCTGCCTATATTTTTGGGACTAGTTTTAAGGCCCCCCCGGCTGTGAAACTAGCTTCCCTGTTATGTTTTTTTCCTGCCTCCATTTGCTGTGTGTGTGTGTGTGTGTGTGTGTGTGTGTGTGTGTGTGTGTGTGTGTGTGTGTGTGTGTGTGTGTGTGTGTGTGTGGTTCCTGAAATACTGGCAACTGGACTCACCTGTTCCATATCCACAAACTGATATCCAGCTCTCCAGCCAGTCTTTGCCAAATTGTTCTATCAGACAGATGATGATTGACAGAGGCCGTACAGTTTTTTGAAAGTCTGTGTAAATTACCTCAATAGCCTGTGTTTTCAGTTCCTGCTGAGACTCCTGTAACCTTCTGAGACCTCCCTGTAATCTGCTCGCCTCTCCTTTTCCAGCACACTACTGGGGACGTAACCTGAACTGCTCTCAGAACATAGTCTGTTTGACAGAACCTGGAAAGGTTCCCATTGAAAGTGTTTGCAAAAGGGAGGCGCCTTATGTTGGAAACTTGGAATGTCCGCCTACCACAACATTAAATTGGTAAATGAAACAAGGACAAGGACTAACCCAATGAAAAGAGCACAAACATCTTTTCCTTCCAGAAAATCCTTTAGTGCCACATTTTCTTTTTTTAGCGTGAGCGAAAGACATCTTTCTTGATAACAAAGAGTAAAGAGAAGAAGTAGATGCTTGACGCATTTTTCAAATTAAAAACCCGCCTCTTCCTGTTTGTGCTGCCACATCATTGGTCACAAGAGGCCGGTGAGCCCATGATTCGACTTAAGCAAAACAGAGATTTACCCGAGATTGGAAACTCCCAAATCTCGTGAGAATCCAGCTGCAGCACAAGGTTACTGAGGACCTGCTCACCTTATATTTTGCTCCTGACTACCTACAATAAAACACTTTCCTCTGGTCTTGAGTCAACTTTTGAGTCCACCCCTTTTGTGAGCCCCCACAACTAGTTTCTGTTCCTGGTGTCGGATTGATGCCTCCCTACTAAGGATATGACATGTAGAAGCTACAAAACTGAAAGGATTTGTCCTTGGCTTGTGTCCTAGATTTGAGGCAAGTTTAATAAAAAACAGTGCAGTCATTTTGGTGTAATCTTGTTGAAAGAGAGGAAATGACCACAGCAACAAATAACACTTCCAGAGTGAGGTTACTTCAGCTTCAGTTTAATAAAACAAATTGCACTTAATGTCACCAACTGTTTCAACAGAAAAAAACATTAAGTATGTGTGTATCTGGAACAGTATGTTTCCAGTTTTAGAGTAAGTGCACAACTCTCGTTTGTGAATTCAACAATTGTATTTATCGCAGCATTGCATTAAACATAGGCAGAACACTAACATTAAATAGTGAGTCCCTACAATTTAGCTGGCCTTCTATAGGTTTTTTTTGCTTAGGATATTAGGCCGGATGTGTCCGCCAATTTTTATTTTTATACAGAAAACTAAAATTTTTTCCTGCCTGTTCACTTCTGGCCCAGTTTGATGGCACAGGTATCTTCCATTGCAATTGTCCATCTGCAACCATGGCAGTATGGTTGCAGATGGAGGTGGGTTGTCATAGGCTTTTATGTTCAGGAGGACATGAGGAATGTGTGTACCAAATTTAATTTACCTAAGACAGACTAAATTTCATTTAAAGTTCCATTCAAAATTTGCAGGGGGCACTGGAGAGACATTACAAAACATAGCCATTTTCTGTCATATCAGTGTGTTCAGGGCGTCATTGTGCACAACCGCCTCATTGGGTCCCACCTGAATAGACAATGTTTGAGCGAAATATCGTATGTTAGAGAATCACTAAACTTTTGATGCCCCAGTTCTGTGGAGGATTCTGACAAAATTTAGAGCCTTTTGGATGAAAACCCTACGGGGAGTAGCATTTTGCATGAGGGGTACGATTTAAGAGTATGTGTTCCACCTATAATGGTGGACTTCCTGTTTGTCAGGGGTCAAGATTCTGAATTTTGGGCAAAGTTTGAGTTTTTGAGCACGTTCAGGGGATCAAATTAGCGCTCCCAGGTGCAGACTAAAAAAGAATAAATAATTAAAGCCGCAAGCGGCGATGATTGTCCCTCGCCGTCGGTGCTGAGGTCAAACTGTGTTGCTATCTCAGTTGGGGTTATAATGGATATCCATGTATTTAGTTAACATTGTGCCTAGTTTCTAGTGGGGCGCGGTGGCTCAGTGGTAGAGCGGTTGTCCCTGTGGGGGCTTGATTCCCGCTCTTCATACTGTCGTTGTGTCCTTGGGCAAGACACTTAACCCACCTTGCCCCCAGTGGTGTTCCAGCTGTAACACTGGGGAATTGAAGCTTAATGTAAGTTAAGCGTCGGCTAAATGGATAAATGTAAATGTAAGTGTATTGCTTTGACGCTCAATTTAGGTGGACCACTATGACACCATTTGAAATAGGGCATTAATATAAAGTTTTCCAACCAATTTGGCAAATTTTGTAAAATAGGCAATGTTTTAACCATTTAAAGTCCAACTTTTTAAAGTTAGATCTTTTCAGGAATGTGTAAAGAATATATAATTTTATTTTAAGCCAAATTGAAAAAGTATGTGAAGTTATAAGAAATGTATATATATTTTTACACATGTAAATATTTGGATTGTTGTCACCTTTGGCTTTTTTGTTCGTTGTAGGATCCTGGACATGTGTGCAAAATTCTATAAAATTCTGCCCAAAAAAATGCTGAGTCAGTATTTTGAAAGTTTTGATCCAAGATGGCACCGGTGTCCTGACTTGAATGAATGACACAAATGAATGAATGAATTTGTCGGACACTTACTGAAAATTCATAAACAAAAAATTTGAGTATAATTCTGCTCATTTTGATTAAGTCTGCAAATTTTAGTACAATTCTGACCTTTTAAGCCCTTTCTGACTTTTTAGCCCTTTATTACCTTTTCAATTCTACTAATCTTACTCATGTAAAAATCTGCAAAACTTTCTGCCTTTTTCAGCAAATTTCTGCTTTCTTCTGCAAATTTTACACAATACAAACATCTGCAATAGATTCTACCACTGCAATGTCAGGATTCATGTTTAAGTTGTCTGTTTTGGTTGATGTTGTGGTTCTTTTAAGTTTCTTAGTGGTTTCTTTATATTCTGATTATTGTTTCAACTCGTTGTGGTGTTTTGGTTTTATTTTGATATGTCTTACTCCTGTCTGTGTTTTATGATTTACTTCCTGCCTGTTGTCTTCCCCTTCTGTGTGATTGCCTGCTCCGCCCTGATGTGTTGCACCTGTTCCTTGTTGTCTGTGTGTCTTTATATACCTGTGTGTTTTTTCCCTGCTCTTTGCCAGGTCGTCTTCTCCCTAACCGTGAGTCTGTTTGGTGTTTACCAGTGTCTTGTCTTTCGTGGTCTGTGTTTTCTGTGAAGGTTCTGTTGTTTTCATTAGTTTGATTTTTGCTACTGTCCTATTCCTGGATTATTTTCTGCTCGGATCCTAGCCTTGGTTTTTCCCTGTTCCTTGGATTTTGTTTTGTACTGTTGGACCATTAAACTTTATTTTAACTCTTTGCCTGTGTCTGGGGTTTTGCTTTGGAGTCTTCCAGTTCCTGGGCCATTGGCCATGACATGCAAAGATTCATTTCCTATGGGATTTTGGCAAACTCCTGCTTTTTCTGTCTTTTCTACTGCTTCTTCTGCCCTTTACAGCTTCTGCCTAGTTTAACCTTTTTGCACCAATAAAATACCCTAAGAGTCGGATCTTTATAAGTACCAAATTACTTTTTTCCAAACTTTGCAAAAAGTGTGACTTTTGAAAAATTTCAATTAATTCTAAAAATCTGAGTATAATTCAGCAAATTTTGATTTCTTTTGCAATTTTCTGTTAAATTCTGTCTTTCTTAAGCCCTTTCTGAAGCCCTTTATGTCGCTTTTTTTTCCAGCCCTTTCTGACCTTTTTCTAGCCATCTGTCCTTTTTAGCCCTTTCTGCCCTTTTCAGTTCTACTAATTTCACTCATGTACATTTCAGCTTTCTTCTGTCAATATTTCTGCTTTCTTCTTTAAACTTTACACCATGCAACCACCTGCAATTGCTTCTGCCACTGCAAAAATTCTAGTTATAGATAGAGATGGGTTGATCAGCTTTGACTGGATGTTATCCATTAGACTCAGTGATATAATGAAACTCATTTTCAAAATCATGTGGCGGGATGTATAGGCCTGGTCTATACTAACCATCTAGCACCAAAGAAACTAAACAAGGCATATAGTTTTCCTTCAATACTTTGCTGATTCCACTATTCAGCATACTCCAAACGGGAACAACCTTTCCTATAGTTAGCATCTCTAGAGATAGTTTTCACTGGTTTTAGAACAAACTGTGAAGAGTGGATCTAAAACTGAGGAAAGTGCAGCTGTGACTGGTGTTGATTATACAATGTTAATGTTGTATAAGCAAAATAATTGTGTTCCCAGAGTTCCCATTAGAACAGAGTCCCATGTCCTAATGTGGCCCTTGAGGAAAAAAAAAATGCCCACCCCTGCTCTATACTCCAGTCTAGACTTTTAAGACTTGCATGATTTAAAATAATGCTGTTTTATGTGACTAGTGCGATTTCCTGTCACTTCGGCTGACTCCATGTGCTTCCAATTCTCATTTCCATCTTCTGACTCATGACTCCATATTTCTGCTGCATCATCCATGTAGAGCAGCTGAGATGTTAGAATAAATGCCTAAAAGTAATAAGAGTATTAACATTCAAAGGAGCCACTGGAGTCAGATTATGCTGATGCCAGTCCAGCAGCGTTTTTTTTGTATTTTTATTTATTTTTTTCCCTCAAACCCTTAAAAGCAATAGTTGTACATTCAGAAAAGAGGCCACTTTCTTGACAAGTCATCGCTAAAAGATCTATTTACCAGACCTGGGTTTTTGTGTCATTGTTTGCCGGCCCTGAAGCACACAGACTCTTTTAATCAGAGTGTGATATTCATTCAGTTGAGTGCAGGTTTTCCTCACTCACTCTTTTGTATTTTATCCCCAATGAATTGATTCGCTGCCAGAAGTTGCTAATGATCAACGTTACTGATGTGTTTATTGGGAGCCTTGTAAACCCTTCTGCGGCACATTACCTCTGTCACCACTAGGGCCACCTTTCCATTGCGCTCAGTGATAAATTCCTTCAGGTTTGGTGGCAGGTGATTAAAATTATTTATTCTTCTGCTTACGTACACATTGTTAATGTAAGTGAGAACACACTGGCACTTTGCTGATTAGAGATTCTCTTGTGCTCTGGAAGAGGCAGTAGGTAGAGTTTTAGTTTTCTTTTCTCAAAACCACTGTCTTAAATTATTTACATTTACACCGTTTTTAAAATTCTTGTGGTATGAAGCCAAGCCAGTAGGAGACACTATTAATAGTATTGTATTTTTTGCCTTTTACACCCCAAAAAGGTTTGCTATTTTCAGTGAAACCCATGTCATGTTAACAGCGTATTGTGAATGTCATCCAAAAGTTAAGCAAGGTTCCTGCACTTTCCAGACTTTCTCGTTTGGTTTGAACCAGATCTTTGACTGTGAAAGCTCCAGTGGACCGTGGGTTGGACCAAACACACTTTCACATTTGTAGTGTGAACGCATGTTTGTTAATAGTTTGGACTTTCAGACCAATCTTGTGCACAAAAGATATTTGAGGTTACAAACTCACGCAAATCCATCTTGACCTGCTCCAAGCAAAGTATTCACAGTTCAAACCCTGGCTTTACCACCTTGTTGTGTCCAATGATGTGGCAGCACTGACAGGTCTGAGTGTCAGTTTTGGCCAGCACACAGTTTTGGCCCATCTTTGATACCCTTGTAACATGCAATCATATCAATACTTTATTTTGCTAATTTTGGCTTAATTATGACAAGAACATTATTTTATTTACTGTGGAACTTTTAGGTACCATGCGCAGTGGCTCAGTGGTAGAGCGGTTGTCGTATAACCGGAGGGTTGGTGGTTTGATTCCCGCTCTCCCCACAGTTCATAATGTCATTGTATAAACTGGCAAGACACTTAATCCACCTTGCCTCCAGTGGTGTTTCAGCTGTAACACTGGTGAATGGAAGCTTAAAATGGAAGTCACTTTGGATAAAATCGTCTGCTAAATGAAAAAATGTAATTAAATATTATAATTTATATATGCTCCCTCTTGCCGTCGTCATCATAAGACCCAGAATGAGCTTTTACAGCTGTACATCTCTGTGTCTCCTGATGACAAAAGACCAACAGAAGAACTTTTTAGCTTAACCAGTACAAAACTGAGGTTTTAGCCATTGGTCCTGTTGTTGTCCCAGGATGGTAACAACGGATGTATCCCTTCTGGGCTGGGGCGTGGTCTTGGATGACCGTCCAGCCCAGGGGATATGGAAAGGCCATCTCCTAGCATGGCACATTGCATGGCCTCGAAATGATGGTTGTATTTCTTGCCCTGAAATATTTTCTACAGCAACTAAGGAGCTGCAATGCCCTAGTCCAGGTGGACAATACGACGGTAGTCTCTTACATAAATTACCAGGACGTACTGTGTTTGTACTGCCTGAACAGGCTAGTGCGGCAACTACTGCTTTGGGCTCAGGACAAGTTCCTGTCCCTCAGGGTGATCTACAATTCGGGGCACCTGAATGTGTGAGCGGTCCTTGTGTCCAGACGTCTACGACACATGGGAAATGGACACTCCACCCCGACACAGTCAGTCAAATCTGGGTTTATGAAGCAGAGTTGGCACTTTTTGCTTCACAGGAGACAGCAAAATGTCCGCTCTACTTCTCTCTGAGTCCCCCCAGCCCCCCTTGCTCTGGACGCAATTGCCCATGGGTGGCCCAGCCTGCTTTTCCCCCTGATTGCCCTGCTCCTGGGAGTCCTAGCCAGGGTCCGCCAACAGGTGTCTCGCCTCTTACTTGTTGCTAACCAGGCTGTGTTTTGCAGTGGCTACCCGTTAGACTTACAGCGAGCAAATATTGTGTTTGTATGACATTTACCTTTACTGATCAGTAGTAAAAAAATAATAATAATTAAAGCATAGCGGCGATAAATAACCCCTCGCCTCCCTTGAGACCGCGGGGACACATGCACTCAAAGGATTGCATTTCGTGCTTTAAAGCGTAAACTTCACGGTAAAAGGATTCTGAGGAGTTTTCTAAGACTCTAGGCTTGGCTCTGGAGGGGCCTCCTCTAAAGGAAGGATCCTGGCAATTGGGAAATGGCATTTATTTCCCAAAGAAATGGCTGCCTCTTCACAGACTCATTACGACCACAGCCACAAATGTAACAAAAAACAAATTGATAACTTTTTTGGCACACGTGTCTAGATGGAACTCACCAAATTTGGAGCTGTTTAGATGAAAAGCCTTTAGCACAAGGGGTGTGATTTAGGTGGTCACGCATTCCACCCAACATAGTAGATTTCCTGTTGAAATTACGATATGGCTGTAATAAACTTTTCTGTTTGCCCTGAGGTGTCCTATGGATGTACCAAGTTTTGTATTTCTACATTGGAAAAATTTACTTTCATTTTCCATAGAACCAATGTATTTTGACTTTTCTAGGGGTCGCCACTGAGTCATTTTTCGTATTTTTTTTCGGGGACTTCAAATACATAAATTTTTCGCCGGGCTTGAAGTCTGGGACCAATAAAAATTACTTTTAGTTGCACGTTTACTGGGTCAAATTGAGGATCATTTTGCAGGAAAATTATACTAAAAAAACCAAATTATAATAAAAAAAAATAAAACTCGAGCAAAAACGTCAAGAAAAACACCTGTCTATTTTACATACATGTGTTTAGCTCATTTTGCCCAAGTTTGGTGTCTGTGGAATGAAGCAGCTATTGTCTGTGTTCTTTTAAAAAAGAGGTGTATTTTAAGTCGGTTCACATTTTCAATTCAAAATGGCCGCCTTCCCGTGTGTGATAGTGTGGTCCCCATTGGCTTTTTATTCATAAGCCCATGGTGGATGTGTGTACCAAGTTTCATTTGCCTACGACAAACTAAAATTTTCACTTCCCATTGACTTTTTCGACATATTTGGGACGTTGCTATGGCAACACATTTATAGATAGGGGGTGGTTGTCATTGGCTTTTATGCTCATGACATAAGAGATGTGTGTACCAAATTTTATGTCTCTATGACAAACTAAATTCTTGGGTCCCATTATAAGTTTGTAGGGGGCGCTGGAGAGCCATTTCTAAAGATAACCCTTTTATTTACATATCTTTGTGTTCAGGTCATGAATGTGCACAAACGCCTTTTTGGGTCCAACTCGATCCGAGAAGGCGTTTGAGAGTTAAGAGACATTTTATTTTCACAAAAATGGCCACCTCGTTACAGCCTTGCCACACCCATACCCGATAAGATATCAACAACAAAGTCACAACTTTGGTTGGCACATGTGTCTAGATGATACTCACCAAATTTGGGGCCATTTAGATTAAAACACAATGATTTGCATCTTTCTGCGCAAAGTGCGAATTTAGTGGCCGCGCATTTCACCCCACATGGCGGACTTCCTGTTAAGTTTAGGGTGTGACTGTCATTGACTTTTCTGTTTGCCCTGAGGTGTCCTATGGATATACCAAGTTTAATTTTTCTACGTTGGAAAAAAGTTACTTTCACTTTCCATAGGCCCAATGTATTTTGACTTTTCTAGGGGCCGCCACTGAGTCATTTTTCATTTTTTTTTCGGGACTTCAAATACATAAATTTTTGCCGGGCTTGAAGTCTGGGACCAATAAAAATGACTTTTAGTTGTTCGTTTACTGGGTTAAATTGAGGATCATTTTGCAGAAAAATTATAATAAAAAATATATACCGAATTATAATAAAAAAATATAACTCGAGCAAAAAAGTCTAGAAAAACACTTGTCTCTTTTACATACATGTGTTTAGCTCATTTTGCCCAAGTTTGGTGTCTGTGGAATGAAGCAGCTTTTTCTGTGTACTTTTAAAAAGAGGTGTATTTTAAGTCGGTTCACATTTTCAATTCAAAATGGCCGCCTTCCTGTGTGTGATAGGGTGTGGTCCCCATTGGCTTTTTTGTTCATAAGCCCATGGTGGATGTGTGTACCAAGTTTTATTTGCCTACAACAAACTAAAAATTTAACTTCCCATTGACTTTTTTCACATTTTTGGGACGTTGCTATGGCAACACATTTATAGATAGGGGTGGTTGTCATTGGCTTTTATGCTCGTCATGACATAAGAGATGTGTGTACCAAATTTTATGTCTCTATAACAAACTAAATTCTTGGGTCCCATTATAAGTTTGTAGGGGCGCTGGAGAGCCATTTCTAAAGATAACCCTTTATTTACATATTTTTGTGTTCAGGTCATGAATGTGCACAAACGCCTTTTTGGGTCCAACTCGATCCGAGAAGGCGTTTGAGAGTTAAGAGACGTTTTATTTTCACAAAAATGGCCAACTCGTTACAGGCTTGCCACACCCATACCCGATAAGATATCAACAACAAAGTTACAACTTTGGTTGGCACACGTGTCTAGATGATACTCACCAAATTTGGGGCCATTTAGATTAAAACACAATGATTTGCATCTTTCTGCGCAAGTGCGATTTTAGTGGCCGCGCGTTTCACCCCACATGGCGGACTTCCTGTGTAGTTTAGGGTGTGGCTGTCATAGACTTTTATATTTGCCCTAAGGTGTCCTATGGATGTACCAAGTTTCATTTTTCTACGTTGGAAAAAAGTTACTTTCACTTTCCATAGGCCCAATGTATTTTGACTTTTCTAGGGGCCGCCACTGAGTCATTTTTCGTATTTTTTTCGGGACTTCAAATACATAAATTTTTCTGGGCTTGAAGGCTGGGACCAATAAAAATGACTTTTCGTTCATGTCCACTGGGTCAAATTTAGGATCATATGGGGAGAAGAAGAAAAATAAACGAAAATAATCCGAGCAAAAACAATAGGCCCTCCCGGTCATCACCGGCTCGGGCCTAATTAAAGCCGCAAGCGGCGATAAAGGCCCTCGCCTCCTTGAGACCGCTGGGACACATGCACTCGGAGGATCGCATTTCATGCTTTAAAGCATAAACTTCACGGTAATGTCAAATAACCGGACCTGTGCTACTGCTGGGGCCTGCTACACCACCTTGTAATTTAGAGTTAAAGGTCTCCACAATCCCTGGTTTTCCTGGGAGCTGTCTGAACCTTTGAAAATAATAGATTATGCTTGGGCTATGGCCAGAAAGACAAAGTACTGGCTGAAGATTTGAGATGACTCAGGAATCGCTGCACCCCCCTGTTTAAAAAGGCAAAATGTAAATATAACTTGTCTAAAAGTACAAGGTTACAAGTTCCAAAGGATTCTGAGGAGTTTTCTAAGACTCTAGCCGTGGCTCTGGAGGGGCCTCCTCTAAAGGAAGGATCCTGGCAATTGGGAAATGGCATTTATTTCCCAAAGAAATGGCTGCCTCTTCACAGACTCATTACGACCACAGCCACAAATATATCAAAAAACAAACTGATAACTTTTTTGGCACACGTGTCTAGATGATACTCACCAAATTTGGAGCTGTTTAGATGATAAGCCTTTAGACACAAGGGGTGCGATTTAGGTGGTCACGCATTCCACCCAACATAGTAGATTTCCTGTTGAGTTTACGATATGGCTGTAATAAACTTTTCTGTTTGCCCTGAGGTGTCCTATGGATGTACCAAGTTTCATTTTTCTACGTTGGAAAAAAGTTACTTTCACTTTCCATAGGCCCAATGTATTTTGACTTTTGTAGGGTCGCCACTGAGTCATTTTTCGTATTTTTTTTTCGGCGACTTCAAATACATTAATTTTTCGCCGAGCTTGAAGTCTGGGACCAATTAAAATGACTTTTAGTTGTTGGTTTACTGGGTCAAATTGAGGATCATTTTGCAGAAAAATTATAATAAAAAAATATATACCAAATTATAATAAAATAAAATATAACACGAGCTAAAAAGTCTAGAAAAACGCCTGTCTATTTTACATACATGTGTTTGGCTCATTTTGCCCAAGTTTGGTGTCTGTGGAATGAAGCAGCTATTTTCTGTGTTCTTTTAAAAAAGAGGTGTATTTTAAGTCGGTTCACATTTTCAATTCAAAATGGCCGCCTTCCCGTGTGTGATAGGGTGTGGTCCCCGTTGGCTTTTTTGTTCATAAGCCCATGGGTGATGTGTGTACCAAGTTTCATTCGCCTACAACAAACTAAAAAATTTTCTTCCCATTGACTTTTTCCACATTTTTGGGACGTTGCTATGGCAACACATTTATAGATAGGGGATGGTTGTCATTGGCTTTTATGCTCGTCATGACATAAGAGATGTGTGTACCAAATTTTATGTCTCTATGACAAACTAAATTCTTGGGTCCCATTATAAGTTTGTAGGGGGCGCTGGAGAGCCATTTCTAAAGATAACCCTTTTATTTACATATCTTTGTGTTCAGGTCATGAATGTGCACAAACGCCTTTTTGGGTCCAACTCGATCCGAGAAGGCGTTTGAGAGTTAAGAGACATTTTATTTTCACAAAAATGGCCACCTCGTTACAGGCTTGCCACACCCACACCGGATAAGATATAAAAAAAAAAAAGTCACAACTTTGGTTGGCACACGTGTCTAGAATACTCACCAAATTTGGGGCCATTTAAATTAAAACACAAGGATTTGCATCTTTTTGCGCAAGGGGTGCGATTTTAGTGGCAGCGTTTAACCCCCACATGGCGGACTTCCTGTTGAGTTTAGGGTGTGTCATTGACTTTTCTGTTTGCTGAGGTGTCCTATGGATGTACCAAGTTTCATTTTTCTACGTTGGAAAAAAGTTACTTTCACTTTCCATAGGCCCAATGTATTTTGACTTTTGTAGGGGTCGCCACTGAGTCATTTCTCATATTTTTTTTTCGGCGACTTCAAAAACATAAATTTTTCGCCGAGCTTATGACTTTTCGTGCATGTTCACTGGGTCAAATTTAGGATCATTTGGTCACAATAAAAAAAAAAAAAAATCGAGAAAACAATAGGCCCTCCCGGTCATCACCGGCTCGGGCCTAATAAATTTTGAGAACCCTTTTGTCAGGGACTAGATGTTATTTCCTTGGTATTACAGGTTATTGAGTACAGTATCACTGAAAGTGGCATTAGACCTGTCCTTTTCTTTTGTGTTAGTAGCGCTCCTGGACGCCTCCAGGGCTGCCTCTGTATGTGTCTCACACAGGGCACACTTGTCAGAAGGGCGATGGGCGTACGTTAATGATGGGCAGACAGGCTTTGGTAAGTGGTCAGACAGCCGCGAGCAGATGGACTGATGTAGCCTTTAGCGAGCTGAATGTCACTGGCTGGCATTTCCACCCCGTGCCTCGCGGATAAGAGCGCTGGAGATGGCCTGGAGCTAAGACCACTCCAAACAGGATGTACAGGAATCAAATGTCTATGTTATCAGGTTTGTCGAGTATAGAAGCCTCAATACATTTCACTGCAGCTGCTGTTTCCCTGTACAGAGAGCATATGTGCTGTCGCTGGTCTGATGATATGCAAACATTTGTCAGTAGGTGTGTTCTGTTTAAAAAAAAGATGTAAACAACATCTCTGTGCATCACAGAAATATTAAGTATAAAGCTTTAATATTCGGAAAGGTCCAGGTGAGCTAAACTAAGTTGTTCAGGGTTAAGAGGGTTAACTCACCTATGTTGAGTTAACATATGTGTTATAGAATTAGTTTAGAAGGTATGTATAGACTGGGCTACCTTTTTAGAGCAAAGAGGCATTATTAGATTTTGTAATAACATTTTTTTTAATCTTTTTTTAAGACTATTTTTCACTCTAAAGTAATTAAGAGTAAAAAAATTTCCTGCAAATAAATTAATTGTAATTTAGTAGATTCTTTGTGGTATTTGGAAAAGGCCCTTTTCCATAATGTTTTAGATGTGTCTTGTTATGTGTTGGGTTAAAATTTAAAAAATATACATTCTTTGGAAAAAGCCATATGCTTTGGTTGAAATATTGCACATTCTTCATTTCCAAAACATTAAAGCTAGCATTAAAGTACCCCAGTTAATTAGAGGATGATTTTATAATTTCCGTACATATCATTTTACATGAGCCTGATTGTTGTATCAGTGGGCATCATTTGCTTCCAAAGAACACAGTATAGAACTGCTACACTGTAGAATTTCTTTTTGAAAGTCTTATAAGAGTAGGGTGACCATATTTTCAAACCTAAAAAAAAACAGAACACTTAAATTTTACTGCAAATTCAACAACAGCATCTTAAGAAATAAAAAATTATATTGCAAAAAATCTGTACATGTCAGTAAAAAATCACCGTTAAAACTGTTTGACAAACAGCCTACAAAACGCAGTATATTTATTACCAGGTACTTTTCTCAGACAGTTGTATTGTTACTGGGGCTCATTTTTATTTTTGGCTGATGGTCAAAAGAGGAACGCTGGAGAAACAAAGCAATCGCCTCATGCTTAATAGCTTAATCATTATTGAGCTACAGACCAGCGGAACACTCTTTTTCAATTGGTTATTGCCATTGCTATGGTAACCCTGTGACTGACGTTCAGACAGAAAAGTTGCAAGCACAGCGTGCTGCTTTGGCTCTGACATTGGTTAAAATAGGGACATTCAGGACAGGGAGAGGGAAAACCAGGAGTGTTTTTGTGGAAATCAACCGGGAGGGGGCTTAAAATGAGACTGTCCTGGGTAAATTGGGATGTATAGTCATTGTATATAAGAGGTCTAAAATGTGAGTCAGCAGAAGCTACTGTCTTCTGATTACCGTCTCAATTGAGCCAATTAGAAGCCGAGTAATATCTCCATTCTGAAAATGTGCAACATGGTAAACGCAAGTGTTTAGAACAGCAGGCAGAGGAAAGACGATAAGTGTTTTTTGCCTCCCCGCTTTAATTTGGAGAGTGCCGTCGGCAGTAGCAATAACTGTAGATTAGTAGTAGGGGGATTTCTCTTGGGACAGGGGCTACGGAGGAAATCGTTCCAGGCCATTCCTCTGCAAATGTTTTTCTTTCCAAAGGCCAGATCTCCTTGCCTCATTGTCTTCGCAGCCCCCGTATTTCCCCACTTTTACGGCTCTTCTGAGGGACAATTTGTGCGCTGGGCCCTGCTTTTATTTGCTAGTGCTCGGGGAAGGGTATGAGAGGATGTCAAATGAAAGCCATTAATCACCCGGCAGGCTATAAGAGATAATTGTGAAGGGAAAGTGAGGAAGACGTCAAGAGGTAGGTGAGAGGGCCAAGTCTGGAGAGAGCAAACAAAATAAATCAGAAAGCACAGCGTGGGGATTCTTACATACAACAGCCTGCAATTTCCTCCGTCTGCTGGCCCCCTGTGGCCTTGCGGTGGGATTGATTCGAGTGCTACGGAAAAGTGAAATATTACCGTCAATTCATGGCTTTTGGAGCAGCCATGATGCCCAGCTGAAGCCCCTGTGTTTAAATTAGCGGACAGAACTGCGGCAAGGCCAGATTTAAGATCACGCTGACAGGGGACAGACGTGTACTTAAGACATGAATGGTGGAGAACAATTGTCGACAGGGACATTTTAACCACTGTACAGCGAGGTGCAGTAAGAGAAAAACACGGCTGAAACCTGTCTCAACCGTCTCATGCACAGGCTACGATTATAGTGGCAGACAGTAACTTTCTTCTATGTGTTTTTTAATATAGCAGCCGGTTCTGTAGTCAAGTTACCCGTTTGAGTCCAAGTCCCTTTCAAGTCCTCAGTGTTCAAGTCTGGGTCCAAGTCCAAGCCACCAAAGACTAGTACCAAGTTTATTTAGTTGGACAGTATTGTTTTGGGGTTTTTTTTATCCGACCTCGGAGAAAATAAGCATTACATGAAGTTTTTGTTGCCAAGTCAAGAGGCTTTCCTGTTCTAGCTCGTCTATAGTCCGTGTGACTTTCACACCTGAATCGTTTACTCCGAGTCCTCGATGTTGAAGGGGTCTCGACGCGTGTATTTGGTGTGTATGTGAGGTGCGTTAGGAGCATTCACACTTATGTGACACTCATGTGCATGTTGGTGGTTTATTATGTTTGTGGGAAAAATACTTCCCTGCCTTTTCTCTTTTTAGTTTTCTCTTCTCTATTGGTAGCTTCACTTTTTTTTTTTTCCTCTCCCTGACGGAAGCTCTAAGTGTTAATGTCTTATACAGTCTGTAAAGCCTTTGAGTGTTTGCAAATACGTCTACCTCTGCTGTGTTCCAAGGTTTTCTAAATTAATCCTAGTCCTAAATGGTTAGGTAAGTACTGGTAGGGACCAACCATAACACCTCGGCCATAAGGAAATCATGAAACTCATAACTGTGTTGCCTCAGACAGAGAGGTTATGAGTCAGGCCACCTCCTCTGTTCAGAGGTCTGACAGTAAAACAGAACAACCTAATACTGTGGGATGTTGTATATTTGTGTTTTTTATTGCACAGCCGTATTATGATGCAGATACTACCTTGTTATTTATGTTTTTAGCAGTGATGGTTAGCCTGGCCAGGCCATCCTATAAGGTTTGATTTCCACAGGGCAAAAGAAATAGACACACAATTAGTCTGAATTTATGGGACAGAACCAGTATTCACAGGGACCAACAAAATTTGAAAAACATCAGAGACTTAATCAGAGAAACAGCATTGCATAAAGCCCGACCCATTTTTGTTGATTGGTGGGTTGTACTGAACTCGATGGAAGCCCTGGTCATTAGTAGAGGTTCCAGACCCACTTTATTTTACTAAGAAAGTAAAAGGTCTGGCTAGACAAGAGATGGTGCCTTTGAACCAGCTTTTGCAGTAGGGCACATAATGGCAGAGGAGTTAGCATATCTGCTTCACAACAAGAAGGTAATATCTTTGCTCCATCAACAGTGAAGTTAGCTAAAATGTAAAAAAAAAAAAAGAAAGCAAACTGTTCATCTTTTGTTCCTCATACATGTCAGTTGTAAAGTAGAGTGGCCTGTGAGATGGGTTTATATCTCTGAGAGGGACTGGTTTATCACCCAATGAGAAACTAGAAGTTAGTATCAGTCTTGTTAAGTAGGTGAATGGCTAATGTTGGAATCACTGTGGGCCTTTAGCATTACTTAACTTTTCTGAAGTTGATGGTCTTATTGTTGTGGTGGAACTGTCTGTCTGGGGTTTAACTGTCATGATCCTTCCAATGCTGTGACTCCTCATTCCCTCCTCCCCTCTGTCTCTGTGTTACTGTGTTTGTCTTGTTGTTTTGATTGTCTATCCTTGCAAGGTCCTGGGCGGTTCCTCATTTGTCTCCACCTGTTAACCTGACTCCACACATGTTAGTCATTCTCCAATCACCACCACCAGTACAAGAATCCTGCAGACCGCCACTTCAGTGCCAGATCGTTCCGTCACATTCAGTGGTAGTTATTTTGTTCAGGCGCTCTTAAAATTGGAACGTTTGGATTTGTTATCTCAGCATACATACCTCCCTTTGTTTCTCCAGAAGAGTGCAGTGATTGGTATATCGGAGAAACACGACAACAGTTTCACAAGAGGAAGTATCAACACAGAGGCCTCAAAGAGAATGGGCAGTCCTTTGAGGAATCCCTGGCCAGGATTTGGTCATCAAGGAGGCCAGATGGATTGAGATAGATATTTTTGTTAAAATGGGGCACAATTAGTCACCTATTTACAACTGTGTGTTAAAGCCTAGACAGAGATAGTTCCACCACAACAATAAGCCATCAACTTTAGAAAAGGTAAGTGGCCCACAGTGATTCCAACACAAGACATTCAACTGCATAACGAGACTGATACTAACTTCTAGCTTCTCATTGGTGTTAGACACTTGGTTAAAGCAGTCCTTCTAAAAGGGATATAAACTCATTTCACAGACCAGTCTACTTTAGAATTGACAAAGTGTCTTGGATGAGAACAAAACAACTACTGTTGCCAAATTATGTCCAGATGCCTTCTTTGCTGACTTGTAGCATTATGATTATCGGGATGACTGAGAACCCCCACAGACAACAAAGTTTCCCAATTCACCTTTTGCAAAAGACATACATGTCAATAAAGTCACATAGAAAGAGTTTCTATCTCATTCCAAACATAGTAAATGTAAGAAGCTGACTGGACCCCGTTGGAAAAAATAGCCTTCATTTGCTGTAAGAGCTATGGTGTCATAGTGGGCTTCTGTGTAGTGACCATTTTGCTACATGTCCTTATCTTGTGAATTAGAACATTCTAACGTAACATTAGCTTATAGTTATTGTTAGATGGACCCATAATCTGTGATTTTCTGTTTTTTTTTGTTTCTCAGGAAATAGCTTCTAAACTAAAACCTCTGTCTTTTGCTGAGCCGCCTTCCATCTCTGTTGCTCTCCATCTGATTTTCTTCCAGCAATGGAAGCCCATGACTGCAAAAAAGCAATTTTTTTAGTTGATTGTGCCCTGTGTCTTGCATCATGAGAAACCGGTGGAGGGATCTTTTCTTTGTATGCTGCTGTCATTAATTTTAACTCCAGTTATACTTTCCATTGACAGGGATGTGAATAGATCATGTTGGAGTAACAACATTCAAACCGCTGAGGAGTAATGTTCTTATGCCGGCTGTGTGCGAACTGCTGATGAAGTAAAAGACTAATTTCCATAATTACCACACGGCAGACAGACACATACCGAGCATGTTGACAGGCTTCAATTGCAAAAAACATTTTAATGTGCACCGCCAAACCTTTCCCCATTGTTTCCTCATATTCTCAGGACATTTACAGCGTGTCTGGCATTATTTGCACAGGCCCTTGAAGCTGAAAGGATGAGGATCAATCACTTTAATTCCATTTAGTCCAATTTGATAAACTTTACAAGCCTCAGGGGATAGGAATAGGTGGCCTAAAATCACACAATATATACAGCTTATCAGGTTTTAGTGTCCCCTGGGAAGAGTCTGCTGTGTAGTGTTCATCTGTCCTCATTTTTTCCAGTTTCCATCAAGTTCTTTGTGTCTTAACCCCACACCAGTGTAATAACTAGAAACAGAGAGACATGGGTAGAATTTAAACTAATGATAAAAGGAACTGACATAGCACTTTGTTATCTAGTGGTACAAAACCTCCCAGTTGGGGCACCTAGGTGAGTTACTCTGGTAGAGCGCCTAACACATATTTGAGCAACCCATGTTTCCTATCTATCTATACGGTCTCTATTAGACTAAAAAGGCAACAAAAAATAAATTGTGTGTGTGTGTGTGTATATATATATTTTCTACTTCTTTATTCAAGTTATCCAAAATAGCAACCATTAATAGTAATTTAGTGTTTAATAATTAAAATACTAACTGAATCATTCAACTTTTTATCTTTGTGTTCCAAAAAAAAGTGGTCATTTTCATTCTATCCCCAGTAACTGTGTCCCAGTTATTCTTAGTGCCTTCATACTGATATTAAGGGCTTCTAAAAGGGCTCCTAATAAATTATATAATAGTTTTGGCAAACACATTTTTTATTTTGGATCCAGTTTATGGATCTTTAACTTCTTCAAATCTTTGATTTACACGCTCTGGTGTCAGAAAAAATGTATTCGAATATCTACTTTTTAGTCTTTCTCTTCACTGGCCTCACGCCCTACTCTGTGCTCTTTCTCTTCACTCGCCTATGTCCTACTCTGTGGTCTTTCTCTTCACTCGCCTATCGTCCTACTCTGTGGTCTTTCTCTTCACTCGCCTCTCGTCCTACTCTGTGGTCTGTCTCTTTCCTTGCCTATCGTCCTACTCTGTGGTCTTTCTCTTCACTCGCCTCTCGTCCTACTCTGTGGTCTGTCTCTTTCCTCGCCTCTCGGCCTACTCTGTGGTCTGTCTCTTCACTCGCCTCTCGTCCTACTCTGTGGTCTGTCTCTTCACTCGCCTCTCGGCCTACTCTGTGGTCTGTCTCTTCACTCGCCTCTCGTCCAACTCTGTGGTCTGTCTCTTCACTCGCCTCATGTCCTACTCTGTGGTCTGTCTCTTCACTCGCCTCTCGTCCTACTCTGTGGTCTGTCTCTTCACTCGCCTCTCGTCCTTCTCTGTGGTCTTTCTCTTCACTCGCCTCTCGTCCTACTCTGTGGTCTGTCTCTTCACTCGCCTCTCGTCCAACTCTGTGGTCTGTCTCTTCACTCGCCTCTCGGCCTACTCTGTGGTCTGTCTCTTCACTCGCCTCGTGCCCTACTCTGTGGTCTGTCTCTTCACTCGCCTCTCGTCCAACTCTGTGGTCTGTCTCTTCACTCGCCTCTCGTCCAACTCTGTGGTCTGTCTCTTCACTCGCCTCATGTCCTACTCTGTGGTCTGTCTCTTCACTCGCCTCTCGTCCTACTCTGTGGTCTGTCTCTTCACTCGCCTCTCGTCCTTCTCTGTGGTCTTTCTCTTCACTCGCCTCTCGTCCTACTCTGTGGTCTGTCTCTTCACTCGCCTCTCGGCCTACTCTGTGGTCTGTCTCTTCACTCGCCTCTCGTCCTACTCTGTGGTCTGTCTCTTCACTCGCCTCTCGTCCAACTCTGTGGTCTGTCTCTTCACTCGCCTCTCGTCCTACTCTGTGGTCTGTCTCTTCACTCGCCTCTCGTCCTTCTCTGTGGTCTTTCTCTTCACTCGCCTCTCGTCCTACTCTGTGGTCTTTCTCTTCACTCGCCTCACGTCCTACTCTGTGGTCTGTCTCTTCACTCGCCTCTCGTCCTACTCTGTGCTCTTTCTCTTCACTCGCCTCTCGTCCTACTCTGTGGTCTGTCTCTTCACTCGCCTCTCGTCCTACTCTGTGGTCTGTCTCTTCACTCGCCTCTCGTCCTACTCTGAGGTCTTTCTCTTCACTCGCCTCTCGTCCTACTCTGTGGTCTGTCTCTTCACTCGCCTCTCGTCCTACTCTGAGGTCTTTCTCTTCACTCGCCTCTCGTCCTACTCTGTGGTCTGTCTCTTTCCTCGCCTCTCGTCCTACTCTGTGGTCTGTCTCTTCACTCGCCTCTCGTCCTACTCTGTGGTCTGTCTCTTCACTCGCCTCTCGGCCTACTCTGTGGTCTGTCTCTTCACTCGCCTCTCGTCCTACTCTGTGGTCTGTCTCTTCACTCGCCTCTCGGCCTACTCTGTGGTCTGTCTCTTCACTCGCCTCTCGTCCTACTCTGTGGTCTGTCTCTTCACTCGCCTCTCGTCCAACTCTGTGGTCTGTCTCTTCACTCGCCTCTCGGCCTACTCTGTGGTCTGTCTCTTCACTCGCTCTCGGCCTACTCTGTGGTCTGTCTCTTCACTCGCCTCTCGGCCTACTCTGTGGTCTGTCTCTTCACTCGCCTCTCGGCCTACTCTGTGGTCTGTCTCTTCACTCGCCTCTCGGCCTACTCTGTGGTCTGTCTCTTCACTCGCCTCTCGTCCTACTCTGTGGTCTGTCTCTTCACTCGCCTCTCGTCCAACTCTGTGGTCTGTCTCTTCACTCGCCTCTCGTCCTACTCTGTGGTCTGTCTCTTCACTCGCCTCTCGTCCTACTCTGTGGTCTGTCTCTTCACTCGCCTCTCGGCCTACTCTGTGGTCTGTCTCTTCACTCGCCTCTCGGCCTACTCTGTGGTCTGTCTCTTCACTCGCCTCTCGTCCTACTCTGTGCTCTGTCTCTTCACTCGCCTCTCGTCCTACTCTGTGGTCTGTCTCTTCACTCGCCTCTCGGCCTACTCTGTGGTCTGTCTCTTCACTCGCCTCTCGGCCTACTCTGTGGTCTGTCTCTTCACTCGCCTCTCGGCCTACTCTGTGCTCTGTCTCTTCACTCGCCTCTCGGCCTACTCTGTGCTCTGTCTCTTCACTCGCCTCTCGGCCTACTCTGTGCTCTGTCTCTTCACTCGCCTCTCGTCCTACTCTGTGGTCTGTCTCTTCACTCGCCTCTCGTCCTACTCTGTGCTCTTTCTCTTCACTCGCCTCTCGTCCTACTCTGTGGTCTGTCTCTTCACTCGCCTCACGTCCTACTCTGTGGTCTGTCTCTTCACTCGCCTCTCGTCCTACTCTGTGGTCTGTCTCTTCACTCGCCTCTCGTCCTACTCTGTGGTCTGTCTCTTCACTCGCCTCTCGTCCAACTCTGTGGTCTGTCTCTTCACTCGCCTCATGTCCTTCTCTGTGGTCCGTCTCTTTCCTCGCCTCTCGTCCTACTCTGTGGTCTGTCTCTTCACTCGCCTCTCGTCCTACTCTGTGGTCTGTCTCTTCACTCGCCTCACGTCCAACTCTGTGGTCTGTCTCTTCACTCGCCTCATGTCCTTCTCTGTGGTCTATCTCTTCACTCGCCTCATGTCCTACTCTGTGGTCTGTCTCTTCACTCGCCTCTCGTCCTACTCTGTGGTCTGTCTCTTCACTCGCCTCTCGTCCTACTCTGTGGTCTGTCTCTTCACTCGCCTCGTCCTACTCTGTGGTCTGTCTCTTCACTCGCTCTCGTCCAACTCTGTGGTCTGTCTCTTCACTCGCCTCATGTCCTTCTCTGTGGTCTATCTCTTCACTCGCCTCATGTCCTACTCTGTGGTCTGTCTCTTCACTCGCCTCTCGTCCTACTCTGTGGTCTGTCTCTTCACTCGCCTCTCGTCCTACTCTGTGGTCTTTCTCTTCACTCGCCTCCCGTCCTACTCTGTGGTCTGTCTCTTCACACGCCTCTCGTCCTACTCTGTGGTCTTTCTCTTCACTCGCCTCCCGTCCTACTCTGTGGTCTATCTCTTCACTCGCCTCACGTCCTACTCTGTGGTCTGTCTCTTCACTCGCCTCTCGTCCTACTCTGTGCTCTTTCTCTTCACTCGCCTCTCGTCCTACTCTGTGGTCTGTCTCTTCACTCGCCTCTCGTCCTACTCTGTGGTCTGTCTCTTCACTCGCCTCTAGTCCTACTCTGTGGTCTGTCTCTTTCCTCGCTATGTGTGTGTAATGTGGTGACATGATATCCACTCAGGCTAGCTCCTGCTGGGGCCTGGGCCTGGCACTAGCCCAGTGCCACATCTGAAGCATTTGTCGTCATCTCTGCCACATCCACCTCCCACAGCTTTGCCTGCTCCGATGACCATGGCAATTGTGCATTTTCCTCAGAGAAATAGAAAATAATTAGTATTAATTTCAGCCTTTGAGAAATGCAATTTATTTATTTTTTGTTGAGTAGTGTACAGGCTCTCTGTTTACATTTTGAGAATGTGTAGGTTTATGTGTCTTACCGCTTCTGTGTCTGATCTGCTGTGCACCGGCAGCTGTTTGCATGTCCTGGGAGAGCGGGTGGAGGGTGGTGTGATCCTATATGATCCTATGTAATCCTATTTTTGTAATATGTTGAGCTGTCCATAGAGCAGCGGGTCGTACGAGATATGTCTACGTGTGATTTAGCTTAGCTTTTGAGATGTAATGAGCTGACGTGTCAGTCATAGATGAGAATAAGTTTATGTGTATATGCCACTAAGTGTACAGGACAGAGTGTCCCTGAACATTTATTAGATGTAGTGCAAAGAGATGTCTTTGTCTTGTTTGGATTAGCATTTAGGCAATAGGAGATACAGCTAAAGACATTAAGTCATAAGTGTCTGACTTAATGAGCTGAATCATGACTAAAAGTCGCTCTAACTCAAACCGTAAACAAGGGTTCTATTGTAACTGTAAGGATTTATTATTAGGCCCGAGCCGATGTTATAGGAATTCTATATCCTTATATTATCCAGAGAGACATGTAGACAGAGTATATTTAAAAAGCAAATGGCCAGGTTTAATTCTTGCAAGAATGAAGGAAAAGCACACAAACGTGTATCAAGGGTACAGAGTGAGGTTTGCTTGGGAAAGTAAACAAAACATGAGATTTTATATCACTGCAGTGAAAGCTGTAGGAGGCGTATCTTACATACCCCCTCCCCAGCACAAGCTCCAGGTGCAGAAGCAAGTTATGTCTACGGCTAGTCATGCCTAGTTCTTGCTTGGAGTAGCATGAAAACATAAACAGATTTGACATGACCTGAAGAGAACTATGAGCACCCAGTAACTATAAACAATACAACCAAATATGAAAATAAAAATTATTACAACAGCGCCCCCTACAAACTTTTAATGGGACCCAAGAATTTAGTTTGTCATAGAGACATGAAATTTGGTACACACATCTCTTATGTCGTGATGAACATAAAAGCCACCCCTATCTATAAATGTGTTGCCATAGCAATGCCCCAAATATGTGGAAAAAGTCAATGGGAAGTGAAAGTTTTAGTTTGTGGTAGGCAAATGAAACTTAGTACACACATCCAACATGGGCTTATGAACAAAAAGGCCAATGGTGACCACACTCTATCACACACGGGAAGGCGTCATTTTGATGTGAACCGCCTTAGAATACATCTCTCTTTTAAAAAACAGTACTTTGTTTTTCTCGCCTTAGCCCAAGCATAATCTATTATTTTCAAAGGTTCAGACAGCTTCCAGGAAAACCAGGGATTGTGGAGACCTTTAACTCTAAAATACAAGGTGGTGTAGCAGGCCCCAGCAGTAGCACAGGCCCGAGGTGATGAAGCAGGATCCAGCCAGAAGAAGATTCAAGCAGTAGCACAGGCCGGGTTAATGGATATTATCGTGGAGTTTACGCTTTAAAGCACAAAATGCAATCCTCCGAGTGCATGTGTCTTTATCGCCGCTTGCGGCTTTAAATATTAATTTTATTATTAGGCCTGAGCCAGCAATAACTATGGGGGACAGTTGTATCTGCTCGAGTTATTTATTTATTTTTCATTCTTCTGCTCTCCAACTGCAAATTTGACCCAGTGAACACGCGCAAAACGTCAAATTTATTTGCTCAAAAATTCAAGCTTAGCGAAAAATTTTTTATTTTAATTCCCCAAGAAAAAGCTGTATGTGGATAAGCATAAGAACTTGACCAGGAGTGAGAGCATTCAGCAATAATATACAATTTGCTTTACACTTTGTGACTTTATAGTGGGGCAATACTTCAGAAGTCCATGAGACCAGCGGAGACACCAGCACAATAGCTGCATTTAAACATGAGTGGCCTATAGTGTTGGACAAAGTACATTTTGTGAAACATCCCTTTGTTAACAACAGCCTTAAGTTTTAAAACCATGGTTGAAGTTTTTTTCTGAATGAAAAATGTGAACGTCTTGCTGTGTCACTCGACAGAAATTGAGACAGGGCAAATACATGCAATCTCAGATCTTTTTTACTATGCTTTTTCACTTATTTGTTTTTTGTACTGAAAGACCATTCAATACAATTGCATCACAGATCTCTGCTTCTGCTCCCTGAGTTTGCATTTACCAACATTTCTCTCTAGTCAGAATAAAAAAAGTGCTCAAATGTAGCAGTTTTCTGTCCAAAACCAGTCACCTTCAGCAGACTCTAAAGAAGCTTTCTTGACAGCATGACACTAAGAGGCATTATTGGATATGATTTAACAGAAACACGTCACCAAAGAGATTAGTGTGTCTGTTTTCAGGACTCAAAAACTTTCTCTAGGGTTCTTTTTTGCCCTTTGTTTTCCTGGTATGCCTCTGCTATTTGATGCTGAACTTTAGACTTGGATTTAGAATGGCTGAAAACTGAACAATGCAGAACCATGTTTTACATATGCTAAGAGCCCATGATCTATTATGTTCATTAATAAACAGAAAGCCAGCAAAATATACCTGGACCTTGGACATAATATACTCAATGGATTGGACCAGACTGTGGGGAAAAATTGGTTCCACTTTGTTCTAATCTTGTCTCTAAATGAGAACAAGCTTGTGTATTGACCACTCGTCTTTTCTTACTAAAAAACTTGGCATATTTTCTGGCCCATCATCTTCACAGCGGCGGATGGCTAAGAATTGCTGTGCATATGAGTCAATGGCAGCTCTGCGGAGATATAAGAGCCCGTCTCCCAGTTACTGTGCGTTAGCTTGCCAGGCTTCAGACACGTTGGACTGGAGATGTTGCGCAACAAAATTAGAGAGCGTTGTCAGTGTCTGCCAAACTTGTCCCAGTAAGATATGCAAATGCCTCGGTGAGCCAAGGAGAAAGGTGGCAAATATCAGGGAATACAACACTCTCAAGCAAAAGAAGTGCAAATTGTCATCTCACGGTGATCATTCAGAGTGCCACTGTTTCCTGACACTGTGATTGTGGGCTGTTGAATCATTTTGCTTTGCCGCCCCCTGAAACGGAGCTGAGTTCACTGAGCTGAGGCTTTTGATTTAGAGCCCAATTAACAAAAGCAATGGTGAGGCCTGGTTTTATGCTCGTACAGCTCATTATGCACAACAGCTATGCATTTCAAGCACATACTTCACATAACTTGTAATTACATCATGATTCCCCTTTGAGAGTAATTACATGAAAAGAGCAGAATCATGACTAAAAGTCACTAACTTTAACCGGAAATAAGGGGTCTATTGTATTTTTGATTATATTCTTTATTTGTTTATTATTAGGCCCGAGCCAGCGATAGCTAGGAGGGACAGTTGTATCTGCTCGAGTTATTATTTATTTTTATTCTTTGGCTCTTCGCAAATTGCAAATTTGACCCAGTGAACGTGCACAAAAAGTAAAATTTATTTGTCCCTATATCTCAAGCCCAGCAAAAAAATGTATTTATTTGAAGTCCCCAAGAGAAAAAAAAAATGAAAAAGAAAATTGTCTCAGTGGCAAAATACAGTAGGTCTATGGAAAGCGAAAGTGAATCTTGGCACACACATAAGTCATGACAGGGCAAATATAAAAGTCTAGTCACCCTAAACCAAACAGGACCTCAGCCATTTTAGGTGGAATGCACAAACCCAAAAATTTTTTCAACAAGGGTTAAAACTTGGGCAAAATGAACTAGACACAAGGGCAAACAAAAGTTATTTATTTTTTTGATAAGTTTGTGGTTTTGGCCGTAACAAGCCTGTAACGAGGCGGCTGGTTTGTGTATAAAATCTCTCTCATTCAAACATTATCAGATCTGCTTGGGCCCAATAAAGCTTTTGTGGCCATTTATGACTTGAACATAATAATATGGAAATTAAAGGGATGTCTTGAGAAATGGCCCTCCACTGCCCCCTACAACTTTATAATGGGACTCAAAAATATGGGAAAAAAGTAAATGGGAGTTAGAAAAATTTGTCCTCCAGGATTGGCTCTTCTGTGCTGATCCATCCTCTTGTGAAGCTGTTGTTTTGTTTCCCCGACATAACAGTCACTGCACTCTTCACTGAACTGCATAAGCTACATTACTTTGGAATATTTGTGCGAGGGGATCTTGTCTTTAGGGTGGACCAGTTTTTGGTACAGATTTCCTGGTTTAAAGTGGACTGTAAAGTTATGTTTGTAAAAGATCCTTAAAAAGTCTCTTTTAAATTGGAGACAAAATGTCTTTATCTTGAAGATGACCTGGATGACTGAGAACCTTCAAAGACAATATGGTTAGTTATTTTATTGACACATATGAGATAGCAGTTTGGGCTATGAAGGACGAGATGCGGTCCTTCTGAGGACATGTGTCCCCGCGGTCGCAAGAGGAACCGAGTGCCTTTATTGTTGCTTGCAGCTTTAATTATTAGTTCTGTGCCAGCCATGCATGACAAGAGACTATTGTAATCACTGTGCAGCACTCACCAGTTATTCCCAAGTGTCCGACAAATGAATGACGCGTGAAACGAGGATTCTGTGCACTATGCGGGCATATATAGGGACCTGGCATACATCTAATTGCTTACTTATGAAATGAATGGTGGTCAATGGGCAAATGGCCATTGAAGGAGTCACTCATGATGAAACACGACTACAGATCCTACAGACATATGGGGAACGGAAAAAGCTTTCTGAAAATGTATAGTTTAATGAGAAACTCACCAAATATTGCTTAAAATTCAAGTATGTGTGAAATTATTTTTTTTGTATTGATTTCACTTTTTTTAAACGATACAAGTTTGCGCGACAAAGCACTGTACAAAATTGAAAATACATTATGCCAACGGGCCCCTGACACAACCTTTTTTGTCATGAAAGTGTATTGCTTCATCCGCGGGAAAAAAGAAGATGACGCTGGCTGCCAGCAACCCCCTCGCAAAAAGAGAAACTGTTTTAAGAGCTGTACAATTGACATAACCATTACATAGTTTGGGATCAAAACAGCAATTTTCGCCTCAAGGCGAATATTTTACAGGTATGATAGTTGCAAGCACATACATAAAGTTTCACTTTCAAAGTGTATGTCAATATTTCAGCTCAAACAGTTAAAAGCATGGTCTGCGCATGAACTGCAGCGTCTCCAGCAACACAGAGCTGCCTGTGTGGAGAACTGTCTGTAAATAACGCCAGGAAAAAACTATATCCGAATGCAGCAGTTTTTATTATTATTTATCATCATTATAATCATTATTATTTTTGTCTTAATAATAATGGTTATATTTATATAGCGCCTTTCCAGAGCTCAAGGACGCTTTACATATCAATTATTCATTCACTCCACAGTCACACACTGGTGGTAGTAAGCTACATCTGTAGCCACAGCTGCCCTGGGGCAGACTGACAGAGACGTGGCAGCCATTCCGCGCCTACGGACTCTCCGACCAACACCTTCAACATTCTTACACATTCATACGAGGCAAGGTGGGTTAAGTGTCTTGCCCAAGGACACAACGACAGTATGAACTGTGGGGAGAGCGGGAATCGAACCTACTACCTTCCGGTTGAAGGACGGCCGCTCTACCACTGAGCTACTGCCGTCTTCATTTGGGAGCGGGCTTGAACGTGCTGATAAACTCAAACTTTGCCCCAAATTCTGGATTGGTGATAAATAATTTCTTTAGGAGGTCCCATACAAAGCCATGAAAAGGGGGCTTTACAGCACACCCTACAAAAAGTTAAACTACATTACGTCAGTGGGAAGTGAAAGTATATTTTGTTTGGCCTAGAGTCATAAAATGTACACAGCAAGCACATTCTACACAGTAAGGCAAACAAAACATATTTTGACCCCATAAATTATACTCCTCATGCTACTCCTCCTCCATAAGGCTCTCCATTTTGTCAGCATCATCTACAGAAGTGGGGCATCAAAAGTAAACAGTTTTTGAGTAAGTCGTTTTGCCGTGACATTGCTGCGAAGTTTGTGGTTCTTTTGTGATTTGCCAACATCCGATATTTCGCTGTTGGATCAAGTTGGAGCCAGTGATAACAATAACATCCATGCCATTTACCATTAAGCCCTGGTGGTCGCAAGGGGGCGAGGGCTTGCAGTTTTTGTGTCCTGAAATTAAAATGCATTCTACATTGCATATCTTGTTATTCTAAGACAAGGATCTTATAAATACAGCAGAGTAAATTATAATTTGAAGCTCATTAATGGTCCATCTGAAAGAGGAGCCCGGGCAGGTCTGCTCACAGCTTTTCCTTTCCGTGTTTGTGTGTCCATGCAGCACAGTCAACAGTAAAATTATGAGTGAACAGTATATAAATGCATTCAAGTGTAAAAACTGCAATTGTTTCTGGAATAATTAACACTATCACTCAGAGCAAGAAGTGCTAGAGCTTTGTTTAACCCACACAAAGAAAATTACTCTAATTTTCACCAACAAATTCTACATTCAGTATAATCAATTTTTTCATTAAGTTTAAAAAAAAATAAAAGATCCATGTTTTTTGCTGTTGAATGAGTTTGGGTCTGTAATAGATGCAATTACTTTAATGATGTGCATTTCCACTTTTTTAACAAAATAACTGAAAAAAAAAACAAAGAGCATCCTATGATCAAACAGAACAAACTAAAAAAAATATATATAAAATTAACTGTGTGCAGCCTCACTGCAAACTACCTAGCCTCTTCTTCACACAATTACCTGTTAAATATTTCCTCACCTGCCTGGAAGGCACCATGAGCCCTCTGGGAAGGTAGAAATTGGTATTGCCCCATTAAACACAATAACCAGAAGGATTAACTGATCAACAATCCAAAACTCAAAACCACCAACATATTCAAAACAATAAAATTGAATTTACAAATTCACAATACATAGATTAAGCTTTAACAAACTCAAAACATTTGTTTACCGCCCACTAAAAATCCACAATGCAGAAGCCCAGGCAGGCCAGGTGTCCTCACTCTCTCTATTTTGGAGCTGCTGGCCCACTGCACCTCCACTTAACCACACTCACAACAGAATCCCACATCAATCCAAAGCAAAAACAAACCATAAATAATAACTAAAGTCTAAATCATATTACAAACAAAACAAATAGGGCTCCAGTGAAAGGGGGATACACTTTTTTCTTCTTCAGACAAACCAGTCAGTTGTCAAGTGTTGACAAAAGTTTGAGTTGTCCAGCCTGTAGCAGACTTGTACCTGTTACACTGTACTATTTAGTGCAGCTTAATACAGTTTGTAATTTATTTGACTCAACGCAACAATGTGTAACCTTTTGCTACAAAATATAGATCTGGAAAATCATAACATAAAAAAAGAAACAAATGACAAAGTGTGCCTGATTTGACAGATACTCCACTATGAAACTCACAATAAATGCAAATACAGTGGCAAGAAAAAGTATGTTAACCTTTTGGAAAATTATGGTTTTCTGAAAGATGTGTTTTAAAATGTGATCTAATCTTCGTCTAAGTCAAGTGTATTGACAAACAATGTGTCTCAAATTAATTATGCAAAATCTGATCTGATCTTGTCTGATCATGTATTTTATTGAGAACAACCAAAAAACCTTATAGTGCTCTATGAAAAAGTATGTGAACCCTTGAGTTAATGACCTCAAAAAAGCTAATTGGAGTCAGGTTTTAGCACACCTGGAGTCTTGTTAAGATAACATACTGTGATGTGTGAACTACAGCTACTTTGACTGATTAAAAAATAGGTTTCAGAGGAGCTACGATCAAGAATTGTTGCTTTCCATAAAGCTGGAAAGAGTTACAAAGTTATTTCAAAAACTTTAGAAATTCACCAGTCTACAGTTAGACAAACAATCTACAAATGTAGACACTTTGGGACTGTTGCCACTCTGCCAAGAAGTGGGCGTCCAGTCAAAATGACACCATGCGCACAACAAAGACTCATCAATGAGGTAAAGAAACAATCCCGAATGACAGTCAGAGATTTGAAGGCATCATTGAACTTGCTAACATCTCTGTGCATGAGTCTACAAAATTCTGAACAAGCAGTATTTTGTAGGTATCAGGTATCCACGGCAGGACGCCACAAAGGAAGCCACTGCTTACTAAAAAGAATATTGCTGTACGCCAGAAGTTTGCAAAAGAGCACAGTGACACTCCGCAGCGGTATTGGCAAAATGTTTTGTAGACTGTTGAAACTAAGATTGTTAAGATTGAACTATTTGGAAAAAGCACACAATGCTACATCTGGCGTAGAAAGAACACGGCATATCATCATAAAAACATAATCCAACTGTAAAGTATGATGGAGAAAACATCTTGATTTGGGCCTGCTTTGCTGCATCAGGGCCTGGCCAGCATCAATCATTGAGGGGAAGATTAATTCCCAAGTATATCAGACTGTCAGAGTCCACAGAGTTCACTCCAGATCTTCCCTGTCACTGTCATCAGTCACACCTGTCGGCACACCTGAATTTCATTTCCTCATCAATCTGCTCTGCACTTAAGCAGCCAGCGCACTACTCGTCTCTGCCATATTGTTCTACTGACTCCATGAGTGAACATCCAGCTCCTGGGTACATGGGGCTGCTACTTATTCTTAATAACCTGTACCTGTTACCTGGTTCGGCTACCTGTTCCTGCTAACCCAGTCCAGTTACTTGTTCCTGCTTTCTGGTCCTGCTACCAGTTTCTGCTACGCTGATCTGCCACCAGCAGTAGTGCAGCACTTCCAAGAGCTGCGAGGGAGTTCCAGAGCGCTACGCTGGGAACCCGAAGGCTGTCTACCCTTCCTCACCAACTGCTCCATCTTGTTCGCCCTGCAGCCCAACGGAGGCTGCCAAAGTAGCCTTCACAGTAAATCACCTGACTGGTTGGGTCCGCCTATGGGGAACAGCGTAGGAGAGACAAACGGCTGCATGCTCCAGCTTTCAAGCCTAGCTTACGTGTTTGGAGTGGAGACTCCGAGCCCACTGTCTTCTTTAAGGCAGGGGTCACACACTGTTGCTGACTACTCCATTGACTTTCGCACTCTAGCCAGTAGGAGTGGATTTAATACCCCTGCGCTGCTCCAAGCCTCCGGCTTGACAAACAAATGCGCATCCGCCGGAGGGAACAGTCATCCTGGGGCCACCTTTGACAGGATCTGCTGGACCATCTTCAACCCCAACTAGTCCCGGCCACTACGCCGATAACCGAATCCCTCCGGATGCTTCCGAGCCAATGCAGGAGCCATCATATTTACCAAGCTAGTATTTACCAAGCCACCGTAACGCCTATCATTAGGTCTCCATCAGGGAGGGAGACAAATGGAAGACGGCGTTCAACACTCCTTCTGGCCACTATGAATATTTGATCATGCCCTTCGGACTCACTAATGCCCAGGCAGTGCTCAACATGCTCAACCGGCTCAATCGTGTTTGTCTATCTTGACAATATTTAGATTTTTCTCCAGGAACGCCACCGAACACATCCACCACGTCCAGTCCATCCTACAGAGCCTTCTTGAGAACTCACTCTTTGTAAAAGCACAACCGTCTCTTTCCTGGGCTACTTCTTAACCGAGGGCCCCTCTAAGGTCACCGCGATTGTAGACTGGCAAACACCATCCAACCGGGAGCAACTACAACGCTTCCTGGGCTTCACACTTTGTTCGAGGCTACAGCACCTTGGCTGCTCCTTTGACCACTCTCACCTCTGCTAAGGTCCCTTTCCAATGGGCGGGAGACCTGGGCTGCCCAAGTCGGAGGGGAACATGGTTCAACATTCTGTCAATTATAGCCTGGTTTTCGAAGATGGCACACCTCCTTGCACCAGCCAAACTGCCATTCGCCAAGCAGACAGCGGAGCTTATGCTCCAACACATCTTCTTACATCTGTCTTCTGGAGGTAGTTCTGCTCACTACTTGGGGCCACAGTCAGCCTCTCATCTGGTTTCCATCCTCAATCCAACGGGCAGACTTTATTTAGAAAACCATAAAATTCAAAAAGGTTTACATACTTTTTCTTGCAACTGCAAGCAGTTTCAAACGGCCCTTCCCCTCTTGCAAACGCCAGAGCTGAGGACCACTACCTACATTTAATAAATTGCCAATTAAAACCAGTGTTTTAAACTGTAAACACTGATGTGGTCTTTTAAGACAAAGACGATAAATATCTATCTATGCTGCTAATGTGAAGTTAATAGAGAAATGTAATATTTATGGTCACTTTGTGCCATGATAGGCCGCCTCGGACTGAACATTGGACATGTCTGCTTTAGAAGGCACTGGGATTTTTTTCTTGCAATACGACAGTTGGCTACTGTAGGATAAACTGTTCAGTTTTTACAAATAGAGGCTTATATTTGCATATACAAAAAGTACAAATCAGAAGTCCTGGCTCTGAGCTTTTAAATGCTTTTGAAAGGCTTTGTGTTGTTGCTGGAAGGCAGTACATTAGTGTGACACCTGTGAGAAATGGTTCCTGCCTGAAGGAAGTTGTTGAGACCACGCTCACAAATACTGATTGGCCGCTCAAAAACCACTTACATAAACTCACATTTACATTTATTTCCCAGCTAGATGCTCAAAGTCTTCAGTTGGAATGTATCTCATGTGCCGTGTCAAAAAGTAAAAGCAGTGATTAAATTCACTGCTCACTTTGCACCACCCCTCAATGATAATTTTATGAGTTATTTTGTGCGGGTGATACTGCCTCGGAGCAATATTTGTAAGAACATTATGTTTGTGATTAGGAGAGGATAATTTTTCTTCTTTTAGAGCTGAGAGAGCTTAAGCACATTCAAATAGAATATGCTGCTGCTAAAGGGAAACAGTTAATGTCCTGAATCTACCCTCAGAACTTCCAATAATTACTTTTTTTTCTCATTTGCTTTAACCATTTTAATGAAATTTGTATCCAGTCGTTTTGTATTATCAAATGTCAAGCCTGAACTTCAGAGTGAACAAGTGAGGAACTCAACTGCAAATTGCTTTTGTCCAAATCAAAATAGTTGTGTGTCACTCCATAATGGCTCTAATCAGAGTTAGGCCACATCTGAGAATTTAATGTAACAGAATTATTATTATTACAGCTTTTTAAAATTGCTAAAAAATTAAATACCATTCTCTGAACCAAACTGCTTAAAAACATTTATCAAACTGCATGGACATTATTTTGTAAAAACCTTAAACACAGTTTACAAAACCCTTTCACTCTTTATTGCAAAACACTGAACACATTCTTGCTCAATAAAACACATATGAATCAAAAAGTTACCAACATGGCAGAAGTTAGACATGATTAACACTGCAGTCTCTATTAACACACAGCCACTCAAAACAAAAAACACACGCTAAAGAATTGTAAAGATGGTTCTGAAACACAACTGAGCTTAATTTTCTATCAACTCAAAAGGACCAAATAACATTTTATTTTTATTTTTTTTTGTAATTGCACGTATTCTGAAACTTGGGGCCAGTGTGGCAAATCTTTACACACAAACTCCAAAACTAAAAACTCAATAGCGACAGAACATCTCAGAACATGTGCAAAATGAAACACAAAATGACACACTATCAATCACCATGTTTCTAAATCTGTCCATCATTGAAACATCTATAGAGTTATTAACATTTCTACTAAAGACAGGCCGATAAACATTTTCATCTGTAGTATGTGGTAAATGTGACTGTGATGTAAAGACATAAACAAATGTTTATTTACAGCACATCACAAGGTAAACATTAACAAACTTACAAATACAGTTCTGACATTACTGACTCTAATCTCTGATGTGGATCAGGGCCTTGTCAACATCACAAAAATGTCTTCTCTGGACAAACATCGGGGGAAGCTGCTTCCATAGCCTTTATAAGACTGGCTTCTTCAAAGAGCTGATGGTCATGTTCTTTCCAGCACCAGGCAGAGAAAAACTTCTCATTGAGGTCAAAAAGGGAGAATATGGTAAAAGAACAAAGTGTATTTCTAGTGAACAGGCTCTAATTGCATTTCAGTCAAAATCAGACATTTCTTGTTTGTTTAGAGTTCAGCTAATTAAAATTGAAAATTAAGTTTTGTTAGCAGAGAATGAAAATCTATAAACAGTCTTAATAATGTTACAGTTTTTCACATTTGCTTAGACTCTTAAGTCAAAATAAATACACAAATTTCAGAACTTGACACTAAATGAGCAAAAGGTCATCTTATAGTGACTCAACTGCACACAAATTCACAGCATTACACATTTTCATTCTCAGTTGCATTGGCACATTTCTCAGATGCTTTAGTTATTTTTGCTTGTTTTTTTTAGAAAAAGCAAATGCTTTGTTTCAAATAAGTTTGTATAATCGTCTGTTATTTCTTACACTGTTAGTTGCTTTTGTAATTCATAATGTAACATAATGTGTCAGTACAATTGGAGTGCTGTTGATTATTTTACCAACTTTTCTGCGACTGAGACAGACTGAAACTTTATCCAATAATAATAGCTACAATTGTTTTTTATTCAAGGTGCACAAACAAACAAAATGCTAATCCATTTTGATGGCTATATATAAACATTTTGTTTTTATTTTGATAGCTAAGACCTTTCCACTGACAGTATAATGTACTTTTGTTTACTGCAATTACTACATGATGTTTTGCTGTTTGTAGGAACTGTTATGAGAAATGTACAAAAACCTTTGGAAAACGTAGGTTCTGATTTGAGAAATGTGCCAAAGCAACTGAGAAAAACTGTAAATTGAGAAAAGGCCACAGTTAACTCAAGCTCTGTGTACCTTTATTTAAAACTTCATTCTATCTCATAAGTGTTTCACATAGAGCCACAAAAGTAAAACTTAATTCTCCACTGTTTACAAAAGCTATACTTATCTTATAACGGCCTGCTGCTTTATGATTAATATCATATTTTCTGTTTTGCTGCTAGTTTTTGACTTTATCAGATTAACATGGGTCTTGCAGAAAGACTACACAATACACACATTTTCCACACCCTCAGTCTTGATTATATTTTAATGCAGTATGTAACGACTCTCTGTCAGCATACTAAGTTATTGTGTGCTCTATTTGTTTGGATAGAACCCAATGTGTTTAGAGTGTCAGTAAATGGGAGTGTGTGATAGAATATTATTTTAATCTAGTTTGACATCTGAATTGCATTATGAAGAAAAACAGATTTTATTGAATTACAGTTGCATAAATAAAATTATTTTTGATGACTAATCACCAGGGCTGGCACTCCCCATAAGAGAATGGAAGTGTCTGGTTAGGGATACTCGGGTAAGTGTCTATTGTCAGCACAGTTCAGCTGAATTTTTAATTGCCCATCCAAGCCCAACTATTGACAGTCCATGGTGGAGAAGGAATTATTTTTCCTCAAGGGCCAAATAGAACATGGGACTCTGGTGGAGGGCCGGACCAACACAGTGAACTCGTGCTCAATAAAAACACATTTCTTTTGCTTATACTTTAGGTTTGAATTATAGACAAAACAACATGTACTATTAAGACTGTAAATTCAACATCACAGTCACAGCTGCACTCTCCTCAGGTTTAGATCCACTCTTTACAATTTGTTCTAAAACCAGAGAAAACTATCTCTCGCTGTGAGTGAAGATGCTAGCTTTAGGAAAGGATGTTCCTGTTTGGAGCATGTCACATAGTGAAGGAAAAATATATGCATTGTTTCATTATCAATAAAATATTAGTAGATGCTTGCCGCGTCTGATTAAACAGCCCAGCGGGCCGCATGTGGCCCCCAGGCCTTAGTTCCCCACCACTAGGTTAGAGACACTAGACTAAGGAGTGGATTCGGACACCTTCTATTTATGTTTTTCTTTTTCGTTTTGTTTTGCTGTGTAATAAGACCTATCTAGCACCAGTATAGCTACCTTCTCTGTCTTATCGGCAGAGGTGGAAAGAGTAATACAATTTTGTACTCAAGTAGAAGTACTGTTACTTCATTGAAATTTTACTTAAGTAAAAGTAAAGTTACCAGTCTAAAAATCTACTCAAGTTAAAGTAAAAAGTAGCTCATTAAAAATGTACTCAAAGTAAAAGTTACTGCGTTACTTTTTTTTAAACAGCTGGGGTGGGGGTAGTGTAGTTCAAAAAAAGACAAGATAATATAAATCCCCTGTACCTTGTGACCTTCTGGACTTCATTGAGGAGAGGAAATCTTCATCTGATGAATGTTACTCAACTTGCTCCACCGCTGCCTCTGCCATCTGGTCAAGGTGTTGTCTTACATAGACCAGAATTTCAAAATGCATATTTGATATTTCTGTTAATACAGAAACTGCAAAGATTAATTTAACTACACTTACAACATTATTCTACAACGTCTCAATCGTTCCTGTCAGTTTAGCGCGTTTGTTCACCCGCCCATCAATCAATCAGTGAAGGAGTTTCCGGGGCGCAATTTTTTTTTTTTTCCCCATTTTATTTTATTTATTTATTTTTTTGTACTCAGTAACGGATATGATTTAAAATGTAACGAAGTACAATACTTCAAACAAATTATACTTAAGTAAAAGTAAAATTACAGATTTTAAAAACTACTTTAAAAAGTAGAAGTACACAAAAAAGCTACTTAATTACAGTAACATGAGTAAATGTAATTCGTTACTTTCCACCTCTGTCTTATCGGTAGCCGGTTCTTCCTTGTGGACATCAGAGTAGACCAATGGGAGCGAGCATTCGAGAGGTTGAAACTCTGAACTCTGAAGAACTGTATACCTCTAGAACCAAGAAGAGGGCAGGCAACATCGTCAGAGACACCTGTGAAATGGACTGTTCGAAAAGCTGCCCTCATTTAACAAAAACCAACAGGCACTGGCACAGTTTCATTTGTTTGATCTAATGACATTCTACACTGAACAAAAACGTCAACGCAACACTTTTGCTTTTGCCCCCAGTTTTCATTGAGCTGAACTCAAAGATTGAACTGATTAGAGAGCATGATTATTGTTCAGTTTTTGGTGTTTTTGTCACCAGTTCTCTTCTTGTTTGTCTCCAGGTCTGTCTGGCACACTTTGATCAAGCCATACCAGAGATCAGTTGGAAGTGCTCCAAAACCTTTATTTATTTATTTTTTTTGAAGGGGTCTCGGAGCATGTTTGGTGGCACTGATGGCAGCATTCACACTTGAACCGTGCTGACGTAGCAACCGCACCAGAGACTGAACTGCATCAAGCTCAGCAAGTGTGAACACCCTTATAAATGTTTAAGAACTAAAGACCCTCCTGATGGTGCAGTGGAATAGACACTTTCTCCTGACAAGCGGTGTAGACCAACAACCAAAAGTAGAATCTGTAACTCAAGAAATCTCTCTATGCAAAAATGTAAAAGGCCAAAGCTGCCAGTATGTGCTAAAATAATAATCTATTAAAATATTGATAATAAAGACTACAGTAGACAATGTCTTGTTTTTTCACATATGATTGCACACACAATAAAATATTTGATAACAAAATACTTTTTGATAAAACCAAACAAATAAAAAATTGAAAACTTTGGGGTTATCTGTTGCACAATGCTGGTTATCAACTTTCACTCTCAACTCAGGTTTACACCCTTAACCAATGATCCCTGGGTGTGTCTGTGTAATAAACTGATAATGGCATTCAACCTGGCGAGAAAGGGGGCAGGTTTTTGCATACCATCCTTTTGACCACAACTTTAACAAAAGCACCGAAAACCTTTCAAATTATTCTTATGAGTATAAATGTTCAGAATGACTGCACCATAATGCAATACTTACTGGTGTGCTGTCGAGCAGAGAAGGACAAAGCAGAGCCGAAGAATGAAAGGTTATGAACAATTCTGTAACAAAAGGCCGTGAACCTTGGAGATGGCAGTACAATGTGTCGGTGTTAAATGCTTTTAAAGGCCACCACGCACTGCTCTACGTGCTGAATGCGCTTCTCACTATGAAACCTGTTTCTGGTATGTGTCCAGTTAATTGAAAACCAAAAAAAACAAGTCATTGCAAAAGACTGCATGCATGCATTCTCTTTGTGAATCTTTTCATACAAAACAATGATAAAGACAGCAACCCAGATAAAGAGAAAAGCCTAAATTAGAGAAACTATGAAGTTTCTGATGAGATTACAACCAAAGCATGTTCCGTATTAATAAGAGGAGTTGTAAGAACAGTGGAGACAGAGCCTGTGCATCAAACCAGTGACAAGTCTGAAGAGCTGCTAAATCACTGGATTAAGTGTTTTATTTTATAATGAAAGTGTGGCAGAAAGTGAAGCAGAACATTCTTCACGTGAATTCAGGAGCTTGTGCCAGACAAGCTAAAGTAATTTTATAAAGCATTCCGTTCTATGGAATGTTATGGAAAATGTTGTGATATGGACTCTATATTATTAATATAGAATTAATACAAAGAGCTGAACCTTCAAAAGTACAGTTTTAAGACAATATTTGAATCTTTTAGGTAACAATCGGCTTCAGAGAAGGCATCTGTCGTAGTGTAGCGGAAAAAAAGTAGAGCCCAACAAAAAGTAAAACATTCTGTGTTTTATATGTTCTTAAACCCGACCAATATTGGTTTTGACCATTTCCCTCTGTTCGCTCTTGTGTTTAATGGCCCATGACTTTGGGTTAGGTTTAGGTTAGGTCTTTGAATTGAAAAATTTGGTCAAAACGTCCTAACTACTGCTAAACATGCTTTCACACTACAAACAAACCTGACCTTGGTTCAGTTTGATCCAGCCCAGGGCTGTGCATAGATTGTACTTGGACGTTCCAACATGACAACGACCCAATGCACAAGACCAAGTCGACCTGTCATTGGCTACAGCAGCAGAAAGTGAAGGCTAATTTTATTTATATACAAACCCGATTCTGAAAAAGTTGTGACACTGTACAAATTGTGAATAAAAACAGAATGTGGAAGTTTCAAATTTTCAATTTTTTATTCAGAATACAACATAGATAACATTTTGAAATGTTATGCCAGATATTGGCTTGTTTTGGATTTCATGAGAGCTACACATTCCAAAAAAATTCGGACAGGTAGCAATAAGAGGCCAGAAAAGTTAAATGTACATATAAGGAACAGCTGGAAGATCAATTTTCAACGTATTAGGTCAACTGGCAACATGCTTGGGTATAAAAAGAGCCTCTCAGAGTGGCAGTGTTTCTCAGAAACAAGATGGGCATTCCCCCAATAGTGGAGCAATATGAAAAAGGGGTTTCTCAGAGAAAAATGTGTGTGTAAGGGTCGAGGCCGGAAAACCATACTAGATGCCCGTGATCTTCCAGCCCTTAGACGGCACTGTATCACAAACCGGAACACAACATGGGCTCAGGAATACTTCCAGAAAACATTGTCGTGAACACAATCCACCGGGACATTCGGCGTTGCCGACTAAAACTCTATAGGTCAAAAAAGAAGACATATGTAAACATGATCCAGAAGCACAGGTGTTTTCTCTGGAGCCAAGGCTCATTTAAAATGGACTGTGGCAAAATGGAAAACTGTTCTGTGGTCAGATAAATCAAAATTTTAAGTTCTTTTTGGAAAACTGGGACGCCATGTCATCCAGACTAAAGAGGACAAGGACATTTGTTGTCCAAGTTTTCATCAGTGCTCAGTTCAGACGCCTCTCTGATGGTATAGAGTTGCATGAGTGTGTGTGGCATGGGCAGCTTACACATCTGGAAAGGCACCATCAATGCTGAAAGGTATATCCAAGTTTTAGAACAACATGTGCTCCAGACGTCGTCTCTTTCAAGGAAGACCTTGCATTTTCCAACATGACAATGCCAGACCACATACTGCATCAGTTACAACATCATGGCTACGTAGAAGAAGGTTCCGGTTCTCCCACTTTTTAAGGGACCAAAAATAATAATTAGCAATCATAAATCAAACTTTCACTTTTTAATACTTGGTTGCAAATCCTTTGCAGTCAATTACAGCCTGAAGTAAATTGTAAAGCTGAACTTACATGTTAAAAATAATTTTTGGGATTTACGATTCTGTTTTCACTTTTGGATCACCTTTTTCAGTTTTAGATTATCTTTTTTCAGGATAACATTTTTGCCCTTGTTCTGGCGTGGGGATCAAATACATTTAGTCGTGAAGCTACATGAAGTGTCTTTTCACCAGTGTTACAGCTGGAAAACCACTGGAGGCAAGGTGGGTTAAAAAAAACTGTGTGACATGACTAGAATAACAAGAAATGAGCTAGAAGAAAGCAGAACCAACAAAAGGCAATTTTGATTGTATTGGACAACCAATATAGTATAACTTTTTGTGACATATTTACAATTAATTGGACTGTAAATAATAAAAAAAGATAGACAACATGCAATAATGCAAGTGTATAATGGATATGGACCAACTTGTGTCAACAGCTGTGTAAAGATAGACGAAGACTGTGTCGATCAATGGTTTCATGAAATTCTTGCTAGAGGTTTTTTTTTTTCCACAATCCTGTTGAACTCCATGAACACCTGCAAAATAGAGAAAAATATAGAGAAAAACTAAATTATTCTGTGGTTAATTTAGTGGTTAAACAAACAAATATTTTCTAAAAATTATTTGTTTGTGTTACTCTGACGAAAGTCATGATGAAAGTCAGATGTTCTCAGAGTCCGGGGAGGTTCATAAGCAACTAGCATGTCAGAAATAATTTCTGGTGCTAAACCATTAAAAGACTTGTAAACCAGCAGTGCTGTTTTAAAGTCTATTCTCTGAGCAACAGGAAGCCAGTGCAGAGATTTTAAAACTGGCTTAATGTGGTTGTACTTCCTGGTTCTGGTGAGAACCCGAGCAGCCGCGTTCTGAATAAGCTGCAGCTGTCTTAACCCTCGTTTTGAGAGACCAGTGAGCAGGCCGTTACAGTAATCTAACCTGCTGGAGATAAAAGCATGGATAAGTTTCTCTAAGTCTGGTTGAGACATTATCCCTTTGGCTTTAGAAATGTTTTAAAGGTGATAAAATGCTGATGATGTAATTGACTCAATGTGACTGTGGAAATTCAGGTGTGAGTCCATGATGACCCCTAGATTTCTAACCTGGTTTTTAGATTTTAGAGAAAGAGACTCGAGGTGGCTGCTGACACTTTCTCTTTGTTTCTGTGGCCCAAAGATGATTAGTTCAGTCTTGTTTCTGTTCAGTTGGAGAAAATTATTTTGCATCCACACATCAATCTGTTCAATGCAGTGACACAGTGAATGGATTGGTCCATTTTCACCTGCTGTGAGTGAAATGTAAATCTGAGTGTCATCTGCATAATTATGGTAGGATACTCCACAGCTGCGTATTAACTGGCCTAAAGGAAGCATGTAAAGATTGAATAATAGGTCCCAAGATAGACCCCTGTGAAACCCCACATGTCAGGGCCATTTGGTCTAAAGGTGTGTAAATCAGCAAAAACCTGGAAGAGCCTCTCAGATGTAAAACAAGTCTCAATTTTAACAATGTTCAAGGGGAGGTTAAAAACCTTCCTCTTTAGCTCCGCCTACACTACAACTTAAAGTGTTTTTTATCTGCACTTTCTTTTAATTTATTTTTTTATTTTTCTTATGTTTCTTAAATGTTTCTAAATTTTGTAAATTGTCTTTTATTCCTGTAAAGCACTTTGAGTTACCCAGTGTGTGAATTGTGCTATATAAATAAAATTTTATATTTTAAAACTGTTCTTCCAACCAGTACAGCGACTCGTTGAGCCTTTTTCCTGGACACAAGGTTGCTTATCAGTGCTGCCCCAACACTTTCAAACTGGGCATTGTTTGCCTATGCTATGTGAAGTCATACATGCTTTCTAGCAATCTTTCAAGGATCTCATGTTTAAGATCTTTTGTTACTTTAAGGTGTGTTCCATCCCTAAATACATATACATTTGCTTGCCTGAGTCTATAACCCACATCAACGGAAACATTTGGGACATCAAATAGTTCTGGCCACTGTGTTTGTTGTTCCTGAGATGACTGTGAGAGACTGTTTCTCCTGTACTGTGTGTGTCAGCCAAGCTTTCTGCTAATGCTGAGACAGGTACCAGCTCAAGTACAGGAAGAACTTTGATTGTTGGTTTTTCAGGAAGATATATCTGACAGGTTGCATAGTTAATAATTAAATTCAGGATCTTTCTATTGGAGACTGCAGCTGTAATAAAGTCCAAGCAATTCTTTAAACTCTCTTAGGTCACCTGAATATTGTTCAGGGTGATCTTTCTTATATCTGCCTCTGTGAGAATGACCCACAATGTCATCTTCTGGTCTGCCAACACTTAAAAAAAAAAAATCTTATTAAAATATGCATGTTCTAGATAAGATAAGTATGGCATTAATGAGCAAAATGAAGTATAGTGGAAGGTTTAATGACATTAATATTTCTGAAAGGTGAAGTACATATTTAAGAAACAGTTTGGCACAAACTATGAATAGAACAAAAACATTTAGGCTAGAAATGACACAGAATTTAGTGTTTTCACTATTGAATTGTTTCCAAATTTGTATGCTGGAAGAGGAAAAACATCATTAAGCTCATTTAGTTGCACCACAGAAAGAGTGGAGTTAGTGCTTTTGCAGAGCTCAAATGATCTGAAATGTTGATGGTACCATGCAGTCATCTTTTTGCAGATATATAGGATCTCTGAGTGGATTGTTTGAATTTAGGGAGACCTGAGCATGGACCAACAAAGAGCATCATATTAGCACAATATTTTATTCCATTACCTCTACAGAGACTGAAGATGCAACAAGAACTGATGCAAGGTGAGGAACTCTCTGGCAGAATATTTGTTGGACATTCAGGGTAAGATGTGATCAATGATGAAGTAACGTTGTCCATTTAAACTGAGGGCTTGAAAAATGAGCTTGAGTCTAAAAGGTAAGCCATTAGTGATGGGAAGTTCAGTTCATTTTACTGACTCAGTTCTTTAAGTCTCGTTCAGCAAAATGAACGAATCTTTTTTCAAGTCATTTCGTTCATTTCAGCAGAATCTAATTAAAATGTTGCATATTACAATTTTTAATACATTTAGTACTTTTGGAATAAAAACTATAATAACTATAAGCTAATGCATTCATGGCCAAACTTTGAAAAATAAATTATAAATTCATTGCAGCTTACTTCAGGCAGAGAGTTCAACTCACCTCTTAATCCAAATAGTTTTTTTCCTTTGTCACTTCATATTTAGCTTAGCATTAATTCCGTCAACATGTCTGGTCTGGGCCGTGACAGCCTCATGTAGCTGTAGCTAATACATCCGTCCGTCCGGAAACAGAAAGGAGTCATTCATCTCGAGTCGTTCGTTCGCTCGTTTCGTTCGTTCGTTCGTTCGTTCGTTCGTTGTTCGTTCACCAAGTCCCAGCTGGGACTTGGTGAACGAACGAACGAACGACTCGGGAGATGAACAGTTCCTTTCTGTTTCCGGTAACTGCATACTCTTTCTCTATGGGGCTGGGACTTGGTGAACGAGCTAACGAAGCGAAACAAGCGACTCGGAGATGAATGACTCCTTTCTGTTTCCTGTATGAGATGTGGTGCAATGCGCATGCGCGGGTCTACACAAAAATGAACGACTCGCTCTCTGAGATGACTAGTCGTTCCCGAGTCATATTAAAGACTCGTTCAAAAAGAACGAATCGTTCATGAACGACTCATCACTATAAGCCATCCTTCTCTGATGCTTTACAGCCAGTGTAAGAAATTGTGAGCACAATGAATTAAAGAATTTATGCTTCTCATCAAAGTGCATTGTCCAGACATCTGAAAGTTGACCAAATGTCTTAATCATCATAAAGTGGTGTTTTGGGCGTAATTTGAAATCAGGGAATGTAGTTTGCAGCAGTTCCCTGTGTTCTGACACTTTGCAAGTAAGTGTATTGACTCTTCAGTGTGTTTTTCTTGCCACCAACTCAACAATGTCTTTGAGGAGCAACAGAATGTTCCATGCATTGCCTCCTTCAGGTACTTTATGGCCGATAAGAAGTGGGAGGAGTCTGAATAGAGCCCAGTTCTCATGGCCATTTTTACCTATGTTCTTTAGGTAGAGAAGACATGGGCAATAGGCTGAGGACTGTCTGTGGCATCATTAAAGGCATATGCAAATGTTTTAATAGCATGTTTTAGTGTTTCTAAGCTGAAATATTTCTTAGAAATCAGGTCTGAAATGGAGAGTGACAACTCAACATGAACAATGCCTTCCAAAAAGGCATGCAGGATGTCAGGGGGGTACCCATGAACAACATTAAAGTGCTTCAGACTGTCAACACACATTTCCCTTTCACACCATACTGTTTAGCTAAAGTGGGATCTTGACATACCTCCTGTACATGCTGGTTGTGACTTTCTTTGACTTTTCTCTGATTTGAAAGGTGCCTGAAGAGACGGCAGTGTCTTGAATGACATTCCTTGTCGCCAAGCAAAACCTGCTGAACTTGTCCACCACAAAGCTCTTGAAGAACCCTGCCAATGAACCAGCAGCCACATATACCACTGTGCCTTTGATACAAGCTCAAACTCAACTTAATGTAAAGCGCTTTGGGTGCCTACTACAGTAGGTGGAAACGCGCTATATAAAAATATATATATATAATTAAAATAAATAGTTTTTCAATGTACATGCCATGTTGCTCTAAATAAACATGATCTTGAATGAGTGGATGGACAATTTTAGCATAGCCATATTCTTTTACATTAGTAAATGCAATATAGTGTGTAGAATAGAATAGTGTGTAGTGTAGAAATGTATTTTGATGGCAGATTAGCTAGCACTTATTTTGTGTTTACATTTACATTTAGTCATTTAGCAGACGCTTTTATCCAAAGCGACTTACATTCACCAGTGTTACATTTACAGTTGACGCTTTCATTTAAAGCGACTTACATTAAGGTTCCATTCTCCAGTGTTACAGCTGGAACTCCACTGGAGGCAAGGTGGTTTAAGTGTCTTGCCCAAGGACACAACGACAGTATGAACTGTGGAGAGAGCGGGAATCGAACCGCCAACCTTCCGGTTGAAGGATGACCGCTCTACCACTGAGCCACAACCACTTTCTTTCTTGATGTTCCTTAAGGGTTGGACACATTAAAATCATTTGTGTAAAGTCCAACAGCAATTTTCCCTTTTCCCTACAACTTCCCCTTTAAGCAGCTTGTTTTCTTTACTGTTTGAACCATCTCTGTATGTATTGTACTCCTGTGGCACAGGCTTCTGTAGTGGAAGAGCTTTGTTTAAAATGTCTGCCCTGTTCAACATTTTCTGGAGCATTGCATTTCAAGGAACATATACAACAGTCGATTTTATTTCTTTACCAATAACATACTCTACTGGTGTAACTGTCGCCGCCCTCGGCTCTAGGTTCGTTTTTCACCACAGCAGTTACACCACAGAGAAACAAGAGGGGACTGAGTTCAAGTTTTAAAAGTCTAAATTTTATTAAAAGTATTAAAATAAAATTAAACAACAATAAGAAGCCCAGTGTATCAGCTTCTAAAGTCAATCCGGGGTTGCAGGAAGCCCGGGAAAACTGCGGAAGAGCAGTCGTTTGGGAGAGCAGTTTCTGAGTTGTAGGCCTCGCTCTCGTCCGCGCCAAGGCCGCCGGGGAGTACTGGCGTTCCCTCAGCGGTTTCCGTGGACTCCGAGGTCCCAATACGCCGCCACAAAACTATAACACACACGAACGTCGGCTTAGCGACCACACTAATATATTCTATTAAATTACACAGCATGCAACAAAGAAATACGGGACACGTCCCTTGACTTAGCGTTTAGAGGTGGCGTTGTATAGGTCCCGGATCCCTTCCTGGTCCGCGCAGGTACGGCCGGCCGCTCCTCGAGTCCGGTCTCTCCTCCAAAGGGGAAGCGGGCACTGTGGACAGGGAAGGCGGTCTTAGGCAAACAGTAGTAAAACAGCTCAGATAAGCGTAGCCTCCACACAGTTATGGGCACTCCCCTCTACTTAGCTGGTTAGTGAGCGTTGTATGTGGTGGGTTCCTGCGGTTTCTCTGGCTTTCCGTTGCCTTCAGTGGGTCCAGCCCTCCGTGCTGCTCGATATCCTTTCCTTCTCCGTTCCTTTCTCTCCGTCGCTGTCCGTTCTTTCTGCGCTCTGTTCCTTTCGGGTTCTCACTCCTTCCTGGTTCTTCCTCTCCCTTTCTGTCTCGCCATTGGGCCTTTTAAGCCGGGCAGGGCCACGCTCTATTGGCCTCCCCTGATTATTCAGGTGCGATGGGCGCTTCTCCTCACGAGTTTCCCCGTGCGTCACCAATTTTTAAAAGGGCCGTGTGTTCACCCAGACACATAGAATGCTTGGTGAGGAGGAGTCGGGCACCCCGTGACATTTTCCCCCCACCTTTGTCCTTGGTCGTCCCGACCAACTAGGCTTGGTACCTTCGAGGCTGAGTACCACGCGTGGTGCGCTGTGAGCGCCTTAGGAGTGGAGGGGGCGCAGGAGGATCAGGTGGGACCTGCAGTGGTGCAGGTCTGGGTTGCCCCGCCGGGGGGGCCATCGGGGGAACAACGAGCCTGGGTAGCCAGAAGGTTGGCGGGGGTGGCTCTTCCGGCTGATCGGGCTGCACAGACGGCTCTCCTTCCTGTAACATAGTAAGGGGGCAAGAACGAAGGTTGTTACGGTGCACTGTACGCGTTGGACCTTCCTTACCCTCTGGCCGGATGACGTAGGCTGGGTGGTCGGTCCTGAGCTGGTGCACCACCACGTATGGTTCGGGCCCCACCTTGCGGCCAGTTTACCCGCTCTCTCCTACGGAAGTTCCGTATGAGTACCCGTTCTCCCGGGAGCAGGGGGGCGAGTCGAGCATGGTTGTTGTATCGGGCCTGGTCCCAGTCCTGACGCCGCTGGATCCGCTCGGCGGCCATCCGGTATGCGTGGTCCAGGGCCCGTTGATGGTGCTTGACCCATCCGTCCAGGCCCTGCCTCTCAAGGGGGGGTTCCAATTGGGTCACCCAGTCAACTGGCAACCGTGCGTGTCTGCCAAACACGATGTAATGGGGTCAGGCCAGTGCTGTGGTGGGCGGTGTTATTATAGGCCTGGATTAGGGCGGGTAGCTTGTCTGGCCACTGTCTCTGTTCTGAGTCGGTCAAGGAGTTCAACAGTTGCAGCAAAGTCTGGTTGAACCGCCACACGCTCCGCTCCCTTGGGGATGGTAGGCGGTAGTCCGGTCCTTTCGGCTACCGTACAGCTGGCAGAGTTGCTTCATCAAAAGGCGATTCGAAGGCGCCCGGTCCGACAGGATCCTCTCGGGACAGCCGAAGGTCAGGATCAGATGCCGGTACAAGGCCTTCGCGGTGGTTTCTGCCGATTGGTCCCTCGTGGGCACTGCAAAGGCATATTTCGAGAATAAGTCAGTCATAACAGGATGTACTGGTAGTAGTCTCCTGGCCTCCCAAGGAGAGGTAGTCGACTCCCACCAGTTCAAACGGGTAAGATGTGTGGATGGGCATCAGAGGTGCTCTGCCGTCGGGGCCGGCCTTATGGCGGACGCAGTGGCGGACGCAGTGGAGACAGCCCCTGCCCCACTCTTCGCCATCTTTGTCCATCCCGGGCCAGTAGCAGCGCTGCTTCAGGGCGTTTGCGGTCCGGTCTCGACTGGGGTGGCCCATTCCTTCATGATAGGCCTTCCAGACCCGCTGGGTTTCCTGCCTGGGCACGATGGTCTGCAAGATCTTCAGCCCCGTCCCCGGTTCGTCCCACCGCCTCTTCAGGATGCCCCTTCCACCTCAATTCTGTCCCACTCCCTTAGCAGCGCTTTCAGGTATAGAGAATCCCCCTCACGTACCTCTGGTCGGGGCCTCTGCTGTTCTTTCCGCTGTCGGAGGTAGTGCAAGTCGGGGTCCGTCCCTTGGCACTGCTCCCACGGGGTCTCGCCCCAGTCGTTACCTGCAAGGCTCGCGTCGGGCCCCGTCCACTTCAGGCAGTCTAGACAGGGCGTCCGCGTTCCTGTTCTGAGCCCCAGGTCGATACTTCACCGTGTATTTAAAGTTAGCCAACTGGGCCACCCACCTCTGTTCCACGGCTCCCAATCGGGCTGTATCCAGGTGCACCAGGGGGTTGTTGTCGGTGAAGGCGGTGAATTCGGCCCCATACAGGTAGTCTTTAAACTTTTCGGTAACCGCCCATTTCAGGGCCAACAGCTCCAGTTTGAAGGAGCTGTAGTTCTGGTCGTTCCTCTCAGCCGGTTGGAGACTGCGACTCGCATAGGCCACGACCCGCTCCTGGCCATCCTGTACCTGGGCCAGCACCGCCCTAGACCCTCCAGACTGGCATCTGTGTAGAGACGGAAGGGTATCGTGAAGTCGGCGTGACGCCAGGACCGGCGCATTTACCAATGCCTCCTTCAGGTGGTCGAATGCCTGTTGACATACTGGGGACCAGGTAATGGGGACTGGCTTCCTTGGGCGGTGCCGTGGGTCAGTGCATGTAAAGGTGCAGCAATTTTCGAAAACCCGGCTATGAACCGCCGATAGTACCCGGCAAACCCAAGGAACGACCTCACCTGCTTCACCGTCTGGGGTACCGGCCAGTCCTTCACTGCCGCCGTCTTGGCTGGATCCGTGGCCACCCCTTCCTCGCTGATCACATGTCCCAGGTAGGTCACCTTCCGCTGGAACAAACAGCACTTCGGGGTTGAAGTTTGAGGCCGTGTTCCTCCAGTCTCTGGAACACCTCCTCCAAATGGGCCAGGTGGCTGTCGAAGTCTGTGGAAAAGACAACCACATCGTCTAGATATATAAGTAGGAAGTCGTTTACCAGATTACCCAGGCAGCGCTGCATCAGCCTCTGGAAGGTTGCCGGGGCGTTGCAGAGGCCGAAGGGCATCCTCTCAAATTCGTAGAGGCCGACGGGGGTGGTGAACGCTGTCTTCTCTCGGTCTGCTGGGTCCACCTCCACCTGCCAGTACCCACTCGCCAAGTCCAGAGTGGAGTACCATTTGGCAGTTAAGTAACCCGTCAGGGATTCTTCGATGCATGGAAGGGGTAAGCGTCTTTGTGGGTGAGGGCATTCAGCCGGCGGTAGTCTACGCAGAACCTCCATGAGCCGTCTTTTTTACGCACCAACACGATAGGTGCGGCCCAGGGGCTCGAACTCTCTCGCACTACCCCGCTTTTAAGCATGTTCGTCAGCAGGGACCGCAGTTCGGGGTAGAGGCTCGGTGGCACCGGTCTGTACCGTTCGGCTGGGTGGGGCCGTGCCCGTGGGGATTTGGTGTTTCACCACCCCCGTGTGGCCGAAATCCTCGTCGTGGCGGGAGAAGACCCGTTTCCACCGGTGTAGTAGGTCGGTCATCTGTCTCTGTTGGGCTTCGTCCAGGCCCTCCCCCTGCAGGGTCATCACTGCGCGAGTCCTCCTCCGCGTCAGCCCTGTGGGTCACTCGTCTCACCTCTACTTCGACGACGTCTGGTTCCACGCTGTTCAGCACCAGCTCCTGCTCGTCCTGGACGTCCATAGCATCCACCCCCGTGACCCAAGCCAGTGGCTCCCGCTGGGGGACCTCTACGGGGTAGGGGTTCGGGTTGCAGAAGCGACACGGCGCCTTCCCACTCCGCGACGGTAGCCAGCGCCTCCCGACCCGCCACTCGTAGTCACTGTTGGGAAGAGGTTCGATAGTTACGGTACCATCCACAGTTGGGTTGTTCACCTGTAGCCACAGGACCATCTCTGTGTGTGGGGGGATGATGACCGGGGATTGTCGTGAGCCTCGCCGTCCCTCCATCACCGGGCGGGGACCACTGTCGGCGACTCGCTGGCACTCGACGAAGGCTTTGCTCCAGACTTCGCCCTCTGCTGAAGTCAACGTCGTCTTGAATGCCGCTACTCCCGGGTGGCTACCTTGGGTTAATGAGGACCACAGTCCTTTAATAATATTCATACCCAGAATACCTTTACCTGGGCCCAGGCAGCTGTCGTCCACTATCATAATTCCCTTCTCTGGGACATCCACTCCACCAACCCGGCAATCCGCGATTACGTAGCGATATAGGGTATCCGTAGTCCATTTGCTGCACGTAGGGTCAGCCACGGGATCTCGGTCGTCGTATTCATCTGGGTTGTCCCCAGATATTTACGGAACAGGCTTTGGCTCATCATGGTGACCTGCGACCCTGTATCGAGCACAAAAGGGATAGCATAGTCATTTACATACACCACCACATCTGGACACTCACCGACCAGAGCGGCCTTCCGCTGCGGTGTAAGGCCTCCGTGGCCCGGTGATCAGTGTCCGCCGCGGTCTGTAGTCCAGGCCTTTGATTAACTGCCCCCACCGTGTGGCCCTCCTCCGTAGGGGCAGCTAAAAATCCTGCGACCTCCGGGAGCAGTGGCGTTGCAGGTGTCCAGGTTGTCCACAGCGGTGGCAGACCGGCCTCCTGTTCGTCCCAGCGGAAGGCAGAGTTACCGGGAACTGGGGTCCGGTCCGGGCCGGGCCGGGGCTGGCTGTGCTGACCCAGTTGTTGCTTCAAATCCTCTGCTAGGGTGGCCGAGAGTGCCTTCATTTGTGCCGTGAGTTCGCCCTTCATCTCTTTCAGTAGTTCCGCCCTTAACTCTGATCGGATCTGGTCTCTCAGCTGCTCCGACCTCACCCCTGCAGGCCTTGGCTGCCCCCCCATAGCCACGTAGCTGGCGAAGGCCGGCTCATCATCCTCCTGTAGTTCGCGCTCTGGCTCCGTGCCTCTTTACATGCGGCTTTGAATGATAAATCGTCCCGCCGGCGCATCTGGCGGCCGAGCTCCTGCTTTATCGGTCCTTTCCTCAGGCCCACCATCAGCTGATCCAGCAGGAGGTCTTCAGCGTCCTCGGTCCCATCCCCGTCTCGCTCCTGCCACCTATAGAACGCCTCCCGTAGGCGCAGAGAAAGGCATTAATGGGCTCTCCAGCCTTCTGTTTACAATTAAAAAGTCTATACGGGACTGGGTTTTAGACGCTGGTTGGGTATACAAAGTCTGTAAATAGTCCAGGACTTTAGTACTAGTGGCTTTTTCTTCTGGCTCTACTAGCTTCAGTTCCCTCTTTGCATCTCCCTCTAAGGCCCCCAAGACAAAATCGGCCTGTTGTTGTGGGTTCAGTTCTTGGGCCCTCAGCATCGCCTCCACCTGCGCCCTCCATTCTCCAAATTTAGCCGGTTCACCCCCAAATTTTGGCACCCACGCGGCCCCCATAAACCACGGGACCATAAAATTCGCATTAATAGCTGGGCTGTTACTCAGCCCCTCCTGTTCCATTTCTCTGTGGTAGTGGTGATCCTGTCAACTACGCCAAAAATGTCGCCGCCCTCGGCTCTAGGTTCGTTTTTCACCACAGCAGTTACACCACAGAGAAACAAGAGGGGACTGAGTTCAAGTTTTAAAAGTCTAAATTTTATTAAAAGTATTAAAATAAAATTAAACAACAATAAGAAGCCCAGTGTATCAGCTTCTAAAGTCAATCCGGGGGTTGCAGGGGAAGCCCCGGGAAAACTGCGGGAAGAGCAGTCGTTTGGGGAGAGCAGTTTCTGAGTTGTAGGCCTCGGCCTCTCGTCCGCGCCGCGGGGCCGGCTTCGGGGAGTACTGGCGTTCCCTCAGCGGTTTCCGTGGACTCCGAGGTCCCAATACGCCGCCACAAAACTATAACACACACGAACGTCGGCTCAGCGACCACACTAATATATTCTATTAAATTACACAGCATGCAACAAAGAAATACGGGACACGTCCCTTGACTTAGCGTTTAGAGGTGGCGTTGTATAGGTCCCGGATCCCTTCCTGGTCCGCGCAGGTACGGCCGGCCGCTCCTCCGAGTCCGGTCTCTCCTCCAAAGGGGGAAGCGGGCACTGTGGACAGGGGAAGGCGGTCTTAGGCAAACAGTAGTAAAAACAGCTCAGATAAGCGTAGCCTCCACACAGTTATGGGCACTCCCCTCTACTTAGCTGGTTAGTGAGCGTTGTATGTGGTGGGTTCCTGCGGTTTCTCTGGCTTTCCGTTGCCTTCAGTGGGTCCAGCCCTCCGTGCTGCTCGATATCCTTTCCTTCTCCGTTCCTTTCTCTCCGTCACTGTCCGTTCTTTCTGCGCTCTGTTCCTTTCGGGTTCTCACTCCTTCCTGGTTCTTCCTCTCTCCTTTCTGTCTCGCCATTGGGCCTTTTACCGGGCAGGGCCACGCTCTATTGGCCTCCCCTGATTATTCAGGTGCGATGGGCGCTTCTCCTCACGAGTTTCCCCCGTGCGTCACCAATTTTTAAAAGGGCCGTGTGTTCACCCAGACACATAGAATGCTTGGTGAGGAGGAGTCGGGCACCCCGTGACATAACCACTGTCAAATTCTTGCTCACATATGCTGCTCTCCTTTTAGTGGTTGATTAAGACTTCCTTGCCACAAAATCTTGTTATGATATTATTGCTGTCTGAGGCAGCCCTTACTAACTGTCTCACAGTTGAATCATATTTATGTATTGTTTTAGAATTTCTTTGACTGAATTATGCAGCAGTGGCTGAGACAGTTCACATACCTGTACCTCTTGTACAGAACTTTCAGGAATGTGAAGGACAGTGCAAAAAAAAAAAGACCCGCAAGGTTGTGCTCCAACTGCTTCCCTAAATCATGAACCTCTTTATTGCTGGAATCCTCACTGTCCTCTAAATCAGGGGGGTCGTTTGGAGGTATATGTTATTCTTGGGCGATTCGATCAGTTACAATACCAGAGACTAATTCTAGCTTGAGCATCCTCCAGTTATCTGTTCTGTGCTTTTTAATGTGCATTAAATGTGGAGCACACATCAGTATGAAAGTTACAGCCTATCTATAGACACTAGACTTTGTGATTTACTTTTAAATGTTTTACAGCACAGGTGAGTGAAAAAATCTGTTTCTATGCAGGGCCCAGAAAAACCACATAACTCACAGTGAAAGGTTACTTGGGCAATTTTGCAGAGCTGAGCATCGTTTGAGTGAATCTTAGACAAGTGGACCGTAAGTGCATTAATGGAGTTAAATGTGCACAAACAATTTTGATGTAAGCACGGAAAGGGTACAGTTCTGCCGTGTTTTAACTAACTGTATATACTATGGACAACCTCCGCCCATTGGTCCCCTATACATCGATATTGTCGTTATCACAGGGCAATAAAATGGCAGTTACATCCGGGATTTTTGGCTTTTACTTCATAGTAAAACAATAGTTTCCAGATAGCAGAAACGAATGTATTATTCAAAAATTAACCCATCCCCTCTGACTTGTCATGTAGTAAAAATGTAGCTCTAGAGACCGGAGCCATCTTTTGTACTAGACTGTAAACAAGATTTTTACACTATTTGTAAAGTTGCCATTGGCTTTCTCCTTATATTTCCGCTTTTGGAGCCTGCCCTCTGGTTGGCGGCGATATATCGCTGTATATCGCTTTATGGTGGCGCCCCTACTTGAGGACCTTTTAAGGGGTTCCATGAGAGAGGCTTGGTTTTAACCTATAAAGTTTTAATAGGTAAGCCCGTTTATCGCATATAAATTTACAAAACCTACACTTCCACTGCATCTTCACAAAAACCTGTGAACAGAACAGAAAAAAAACGTTTAGATTAACAAATCGGCCGCAGATACAATTACACTTTAAAATGTTAATCATCATCTGCTAATGACACCGTCTTTTAAACCGTTACTCTACTAAAAATAGAACTGTTACCTTAATACACAAACGAGACATATGCTAACGTTATCCACAAGCACGTGCACATTCACACATGCTGATATAAAACAAAGTATGCCAACGAAATGCAAACATTGTAGCTAAACTGTAAACATACAAAACACACTGGCTAATGTTATAAACTGTGACTTGACTAAAACAGCAAATGTAAATGTTTATGTTATAGCTAATCTGAGAACCGTCAGGAAAAAAAAATTATAAAAAGGGCACATTAACACTACATAATAATCTTTGGCGTTCATAACATCAGTCTGGTTTTTGAGTAATCACTTTTGTCAGAAAGATATCAGATAACAGATAATCACCTTTTCACGTTGATTTAAAAAAACTGTGAGCTGTGAGCTATCTCATGTTCATTGCACTCAATATTAAACAATATAAACAACTAATTTGATTTAGTAATGAAATGGTTATTTAAAAAAAAAAAAAAAAGAATAAGTGATGACTATTATAAAAGTTTAATTAACACAAAATCTGGGTTTAGAGTGAATATAACAGCATTTTCTGAACATGCACATTATGAATGGAAGTTGGGTTCTGTAATGCCTTTCTCCAACAAGGTCCAGCTCCACAGCCCTGTATTTTATTAATGCCTCGTAATGCTCAACTTCCATAAAGTTTATCTCTAAACTATAGAAAACCTTTTTTTTTGACAGTTTAAATGTCAAACTGAATGTTTGAAATGTCTAAAAAATATTTTTTCATTCTATGAATGCAAAAAATATTTTACAAATAACTTAAATGGTAAATGCACATTTATTTTTAAAGTGCTTTTTTGTATCTGGCTGCACCGAAGCACTTTACTTGATGCTTCCATTCACCCCATTCACACTTTTTCGGCTTGGGAGCTACTTTTAAATCGACCACATCACATTGCTCTAACGCATTGGTGTTCATATTCAATTATCAGCTGGCTTCGGTAACTGTACTGTAATTAGGTAACTGGGAATTATATCAGCATTTGGTATTGAAGAGTGCACTGATGCAAGTATTAAGTTGGTGAAAAGACACTACAGTACATCCCCAGTGGCTGTTCACATTTGTACTCCTGCTTGTGTTATGTAATCCCTTTGATACTAACCTTTTGTTTATAAAGCAGTCATGCCACACACATCTCAAATATACTGTACTTTCCAGGACAGTCCGGAGCCAGAAGAACATCAGGTGTTGTGTTCACAGCTGACCCTGAGGTGTACCGCTACATTCTCTCCAAGCTCATCTTGTCATTTCTAATACTTTCAACCTTCTCATTGATTCTAATTAAAATAGATTTTACCCACCGCTGACATCTTGTAGTACAGGTGTGCAAAAAGCCTCTGGGATGACAGTTTAATGCAACATTCATGTCGTAGGCCAAAGATGTTAGGTAGGTAAGTACGTATCCGCTCTACCCCGGGGAGTAGCTTTTATTTTGGCCCGGTAAATATTACGTGAAAGTGCAGTTAACCCGAGTGGTGAAGGGTTCTCACTACTGCGGGTCCTGAGGTGATCTGATGGCTCCTGGCGGATAAGACTTTATGAATTCATCAGGACATTTCCCTCCATGTACCGGCTTCCATTTCTTTTTGAGCAATTTGATGTTCTAAGCTCTCAGCTGTCACTTTTTACAACAAGGCCAGAGGCATAATACAGGTCTAAAATGTATGAATGTTTTAAAGCAATGGGTTATTAATAACCTGCTGTGCCTCCTTTTTCTTTATATTTTTTAAGGAATTGTAAGACAATTGGGAAATTCAATGGGGATACAATACAAGCTCTTTGTGACCTCTTGATTTTTACCAGCCCGTTAATAGGAAACTTAACACCTAAGTGTCCTGCTTAAAAAATTAACTTGTTTTATATTAAAAGATATGGTTTCTCAATACATCTTTTTATACAAATTTGTTCAGTTTCTTAAAAATGGTCTGTTAAAATTGAAATTAAATAAATCTTTTCTTAAACGTTCATAAACCTCTGCAAAAGTATGCAACCTCTGCAAAAGTTAAGGTCAGTATTCCTATTTAAGGAATACTGACCTTAACAAAACTAACAGCCTTCTATGAGAAAATTATTAAAAGGGTTCTGAGCCCCAGTAAAGCTTTGTGACTAGCTACGCCCCTGTGACAAGCCCCTCATTCCCAACTCCTCTTACAACAAGTCACTCCTCTCTCTTCTCCCTGGTCCGTTTTCCAGGTTTCTTTTGTTTTGTTTTATGGAACAGCCCTCTGTGCAAGTCAGAACCAATTCAAACACATCTAACAACACACACTGGCCACTGATTTAAGTCTCCAGACATTAAAAATAAGACTGAAAACAAAATCATTTTATCTTAAGACCCCATACCCCAACCATCACATGCAGTCTAGTCTAGCTGTTATAAGCCCAGGTTCCCCTAATATCCAGCTTCATCACAAAAAAACAAGGAACTGTCTTTTTTCTTTTGACAACCCTCCAAAATTGTCTAGCCCTGCTTTAATCTCCGCCATCCCTCAGCTCTTCCAGTCCACTTCAGTCCAGCTGTGTGCCTGCTCCAGTCCAGCCTTACCCCTGTCACATCCATCTCCGCTCTCACCGCGCTCGCATTTAACGACGCGCGCTCCGGCACATGACATATCGGACTTGGACGTGACGTCACGGCATCGTGGAGCGAGCGCGAGCAGGGTCGTCCGCTCGTCAGTGCGCGAGAAGCAGCGGAGAGGAGCAGCGGCAGGAGACGCGCTGCCCCAGCCTCCGTCTCATTACAAGCCCCTCATTCCCAACTCCTCTTACAACAAGTCACCCCTCTCTCTTCTCCCTGCTCCCCTTTTCAGGTTTTTTTGTACCTTACTTTGCTTAACCCCTCGGCGCCTGAGCCTCCTCGAGGAAGATGTGAGAGGATAATGAGGAACCCCCGCCAGCGGTGACTTGTCTCTTCATCTTCCTCCACTCCCAGTTTTTTTGTACGCGCATGCTTTTCTAAATTCTGAGAGAAGGGGCTCGAGATTTTTAGCAAGGATGATGCACGCTCCGTGGCTAGTTTGTGCTCTCCGAAGCCCGTTTTTGACGTCTTTAAATGAAGGGAACATAAAAGAATTTCGTCAAGGCAAAGTTTGAAGGCAGCTCTCCCGCTTTCCCGCTCCGTGCTGAGGGATAGAGCGCTGTTCTTTTGCTGTAACACTGACAAGACACTCAGAGAGACACTCACTCGGGATTTGTGGGGACGGATTTTGATGTGCACGACGTTCAAGGGCTTCGACAATGTCTGGAGTAAGGTCCGTCACTTGAGCTGCGAGTTTTTTTTCTCAGCGGTTGTGGACTTTGGAGGAAGGAGCCCAGCTCAATGGGAGTTTACCTCTAGGACTGAGTCGGTTTTTCCAGTCGAAAAAATGTGGATAAAACCGAGTGTTGTGCGCAGGTAAGACCCCGTCTATTTTATCAGTTAACAGCTAATGACATGCTAATTAGCAAACACAAAGGGAACGTGTTGTCGTTTTTTTTCTCTTTTTTTTTCCCGACGCCACAAAGAGACAGCCTTGTCATTTTTATTTATCTACGCCACATCAAGTTCTCAGAGAAGTGGAATTGGGGATTGAGTATCCTTATTAATATCTTTTTCTATCGCGTTTAAAGTAATTAAAATGACTGTTAAAAGTCTGTTTTTTGGTTTTTGAACAGTGTGTTGTCGAGGCTGAGTGTCGGAAACGCTCTTATTTGTGATGTTTTAAAGGCAAAATGAGGTGGAAAATTTGAGTCGGTGAACGCTGGGGGGCGCTAACAGAACGGCAGTGATGAATACACAGAAAGAGTTCATTTAGTATCTCAGAATATTACATAGCCTAATAAAATGTTAAGACAATTAAGTCACTCATCTTGTTTCTACACATTGTATTTAATGTATTGCCAAATGAAATAGGTTTAAATTATAGGCTATTTGGCAGCTATTAACAGAAACGAGTCCTTCTTTTCTAAATCCAGTGGAAATCAATTCTGAGTAGCCCACAAACAAGAGGAAGACAAAATTAATATATACATTTAATTATGTTATCAACCCTGATGTCAGTCAGTTGAGTAAAGCCCTGATTGATGGTTGTCACAATTAAGTCAACATTTGGTTGTTTTTTTTGTGCTTGATCTTGTGTGAAAATGTATCTTGTCCTAATCCTATGACAATTAGAGGGTCTGAATTTTTATTATTTCTGATTAATTGCCAAGCTGTCACTGCTGTTTCACTCAAATAAAAGGCATTACACAAACCAAAAATTGATGTAAATGCAATGCAAAAATTTAAAATCTGTTGGAAAATAGTCTTTGAAGATCAGTAGGAAAGTGGCTGGCAACCTGCTGCGTCTTGTCCCTGTCTCTTCCCCTGAAGACATTTCTTATGCATGCCATGCACTGACCTCCCAGGCTAATGGTAACGCATGCACACAGCAGTCGCAACAGATAGACATGATAATAAAAAAAGACCTGACATTACATCGAGATGGACTGCTCAGAGGCTGAAAGGAACCAATTGTCTTTTTAAGAGATGTCCCTGTGACTGTTGCCATGACGCAAATGTCACGGCAGCGCAACGGTAACGGCTGTCAAGCACCGGAACGTTTGATAAAACACGGTCCGATTCATGTCAACACCTGTTATTGTGTCTGGTAAACATCAAAGGAAGGCGATAACTATTAGGGCTACTTTTGCCTCGATACAATCCCGTGGTTGTGATATATAAAAAAATATATATATTTATTGCTTCTGTATATTAAAATATACAGAAGCACTAAATTAAATTAAGCACATGGCTAATTTGCATAAAATGAAGCATGTTTCACACAGGTGCTAAGCTGTTCATATATAGTTATAGTTAATTTTCTGCCATTTCTCAAAACCTAAACTTTAAAGGAAATATGAAAAAAAAAAAAAAAAAGTGATTCATTTGACTTATTACCCAGCCCTAAGTAAGAGTATATTGATGCTTGTTAAAGATTGACTTTTGCTGTATTTATGAAATTCTCAGGAAAGTGTTGCTAATGAATTCTGGTTCAAATTTGTTGACTGACTTTGCCTTAACACTGTTTATAATGTGGAATTATATTGGAGTGACCTGGACTTAATATGGCATTGACTGTTGTAACAGTGTAATTCAACAGTCAGGTACACTAGCCAAAGCGACATTTGAGAATTTATTAGCATTTAAATTGGAAGGATGGCTAACATTAAATTGGAGTTAAGGGCTCTGTCGAACACTAAACATTACTAAATTAAAACTAAATTGAGTCCTGAATAGCAACATTATTATTCCAGGCTTTAAAGACAGAACAATTTCCTACCTAGGAAACAGGGAGCACATTAACAGCATTATATATTAATAAACTCTTTATAATAACAATTTACGTTAGGAACTTTAATCTCAAAATATTGTCGCACATGAAATTGTAAAAGTAAGTACATACTGCTTGAAGACACCATTTTCCTCATCCTTTTGAGAAAAAAAAGTCAATGTTGATGAAATAATATCTATTTCTATTTTTAGTTTATCTAATCTAGTCAATATCTTCAGATGTCTTAATCCATTTTGATTGTCCTTCTCATCTTGAGTCGTTTTTTTTAAATTTGGGTAGCATTTGTAAAAGCCCTTGTCATCAGCAATTTTTGTAGGGATTGGAGTTAAATGGAAACATCACCGGGTCAAGAATTCAATACAGAACTTTAGTGGAAATATTACACATTTTGTTGACCATATTTAACCCTAGAGTATTGTGAGCCAAACCTCATTGATGATGACAAATATGTGCTCCAACATAGGCCACTTTTTACACCAATTCCACCAGCAACACCAACCTGAACTTTGATAATCAAGTAATTCTAAAGACCATGATACAGCACCGTTATGGGACTTGGTTCCTAAAAAACTGAAAAGAGCAGAATTTTTAACATTTGTATTTTTAAGTAGATGGGTGTTTAGTTGAAGATGGGTTTGTGAAAGATACAGGTTGTCCTGGTTAATGGGCTTCTGAAACAAAAAATAGGGACTCACCTGGGTCAATATATTGTTTTGGTTTTGGTATGGTTAACTCCTAACCTATAAGTTTATGATTTTCCAAAAGGTAAGAGTGTGTTCAGATGGTTCAGGTACTGGCCTTCTGGTACAGTCATTTTGTATTCAAACAGTGACTCATTGACCTGGTGCATTCAGTCAGTTTGTCATTGATGAATTCACAAAGGTCTAATAGATTCATGGACCAAATCTCTTCTTAAGTAGCCTGGGGTAGCCATATCCACTTTCTTTATGAATGAAACCCTGTCCTTTCTCTCGGCTGAAGCAGAGCCGGACCAATCACAGCCGGGGGGTGAGCAACGTCACACTCTCTACGCTGCGGCGCTATTCTAAAACAAAGAAGATGGCACCCTCAACAGAAATAAAAGTTTGCTGCTGCACTCTCGTCTGTTTTAAGTGACCTAGACATGTCTTTAAAATCGCAAGAATGGAAGCTTTAATAACTTTTCTTCTAAAAAAAGGACGTTTTTGCAGTACTCCCAACTGGATTCGGAGAAAGTTTTATATATCATCTTGCTGTCGTCATGTCCGCTTTGTGTGATTGGTTTATTTGGCACCTGTTTGCTACGACATGGTCCTGCCCCTGTGAAAGAGGCTGCTGCTGTTGCATTACCAGGTTAGTTCTATGTCTAGAAAACAAAAAAACAAAGAAAAACAAAGAAATAGTCTGATACCCAGGCTACTTCTAAAGCACACATCTTCTGAAAACAGTTCTAAATAAAATAGTTTGAACGGTGTAAAATGTTCGGCCTGTGTGTGGTCTTGCTCCATATTGCATAACCTCCTCTAGCCCAGTTATGTATTCATTCATACGCAAATGTGAGTGAGTGCCTAAACACATCCCAGTGAAAGGCTGAGTGGAACAGACACAGCCACGGACAGGAAAACCTGGAGAAATCACAACTAAAAACAGCCACTGAAGGGATTCCCCGAGGAAGGTTAGCGCCAGGCCTGGATCTGCAGCTCTCATGGACACCACAATACATCTTCTAGTCCTGTATGGTGCTCTGTTATTAAGTTGCTAACCTACACAGGTCTGGGCTAAAAAAAAATAATAAGCTTTTATAAATTGTTATGGCCTTACAGAATCACAATAATGCAGATACAACTTGAAAAAACTTTTAAGTTCCTGGTAAATTGGACATTAGTTAAATAATGTAATATCATAGAAAATAAAAAAAAGTAAATGTTACTATCTGATAGTTTTTATTTTTTTTTATTTTTTTTTACATGATTATTGTTTTTAAAACGACAAACAACCAGTTATTGTCCCATGCCTAACTGTAAAAATAAAAAAATATAGGTTTATTTGTAGCCCTCTCTGTCTTCACAGACTATGTCTATTGTCCTTTAAAGCAACAATTAGTGTCTCGTCACAAAGATACTAGTTCATATTTATGTTTTTATATACGGTAATTGTGCAGGAGTGAAGGACATTTTAGAGTGTGCTTAATGAAATTTGTGTCTCTAAACTTTGGTGGAAATTTAGTTTGAAAACCGACTGGCTTGAGATGAAGCTACATCAGGTATATGCACGTCTGTAAACAACTGGGAATTTTATGTTTAACATCTGGGGCTGCTGTAGTTTGTAGAGTGGAATTTAAACCAAACAGTTATAATAATGCCAGGTAATGGCTACATAAACCCTAAGAAAAACACAGCAAAGGATTTCTTAGAAATTGGGGGAATCCTAAATTTCCGCATTGTGAAACTCCTACTGATAAACTATTAGGTAAGTGTGGTGTCATAGTTGATCTTGTCCAAAAACCAGTGTGAGTTTGGCTGTACTAGTCTCCATCAAATCTCCCTCTGAGGTATAGGTGCCATCTTAATGGTTTCTCTGAGAGTTATTAGCAGGGCCTTTGTGGAGCATGATTAAGCTCATTTACAGTGTTTTGTCTCTCTGGAGATGAGTTTGTGCCCAGCAGAGTGTGAAGCCCACCAGGACCCCAGCAGGCTGACTATGAAAAGAGCTGAGAGAAGCTGACCGCTGTGGAGACTAACACTAACCACAGGTGGATGGACCACCAATGGCTTTAATTACATCACATTACACCCTTATGATTGTCTCTGCACACTAGCAACACAAGGAACAGCATGTGACTTTTCAGGATGTGTAGCAAAGAAGACAACTGATGCTGCAAACTCACAATGGGCTTTAACCTTTCCATAAATATATTATATATGAAAAAGAAAAACAAATAGGTTCATGGGAATCAAATTAAAACGTGGAAAAATATTGGCAAAGCACAGGGCTACTACAGATTTCTGTCAATTGGAATAATTAGAAAAATATTTACGTCAATTGCAAAAATGAGGGCAAGAGTCATCAATAATATATACAAATTGATACGTGTCTAAATAGAAATTGTATTTTAGCACATAAAGAATGTGTCTTTGGTTTTACTTTTTTTTACTCACTTGTGTGCCTTTCCCTAAACCCTTAGTGAATTATGAAGTGTTTATTCTCTGAGGCTGCTGTTTGTTATGTTTAGTTCAGAGTCTGTATTTTTTACCATAGTTTAAGTAAACCCTCGCTATGCTCAAGGGCATGTTTTCCCTTTCTTGTTTAGTCTTCATTTTTTGGTATGGTATCTTGTTTTTACACTCTTTATCTGTAAAGTTTTACTGTAATCCTGACATTGTAATGCCTTTCCCAAGAATACCAAATAAATCTAAGTCTCTACCTTCTAAATCCTGAGTTTTGGGGTGTTCAACCCTCCTAACCCCCCAGGGGCAGCAGATCTTTATTACATAAAGTTTCAATGGAGGCCTGTTTCGCTTATCCTTGCAATATGCGAGACATTAAAAAAGATGAACACCACATGGTGTTGGTGTGTTCAGATTGATCTAAAAGAGTGGTGTGAATATGAAAAAATATGTTGTTCGTGTGTGAGTATGTAGGCAAAGCAATTTTATTTATATAGCACAATTCATACACTGGGTCATTCAAAGTGCTTTACAGAAATAAAAGACAATTTGGAAATACATAGACAAGATATAAAATAAGAAACATAGGAAAAAAGGGATGAAAAATTTCAGATGTCTTTACTGAATTTAGGCGGCGCTAAAGAGGAAGGTTTTTAACTTCCTCGAGAACATTGTTAAAGTTAAGGGTTGTTTCACTTCATCTGGGAGGCTGTTCCAGATTTTTGTTGCATGAAACTTAAACGCTGCTTTACCATGTTTAGTTCTAACACTGGGCACGAGCAGAAGGCCTGTCCCAGATGTTCTCAGAGTCTGAGAATGTTAATAAGGAGCTAGCTTGTTATAAATATATTCTGGTGCCAAACTATTAAGAGACTTGTAAACCAGCAGTGCTGTTTTAAAGTCTATTCTCTGAGCAACAGGAAGCCAGTGCAGAGATTTTGAAACTGGCGTGATTTGGTTGTACTTCCTGGTTTTGGTTAGAACCCGAGCAGCCGCGTTCTGAATAAGCTGCAGCTGTCTTAACCCTCGTTTTGAGAGACCAGTGAGCAGGGCGTTACAGTAAACTAACCTGCTGGAGATAAAAGCATGGATAAGTTTCTCTAAGTCTGGTTGAGACATTATCCCTTTGACTTTGGAAATATTTTTAAGGTGAAAAATGCAGATTATGTAATTGACTCAATGTGACTGTGGAAATTTAAGTCTGAGGCCATGATGACCCCTAGATTCCTAACTACTAGATTTTTAAATTTTAGAGAAAGGTACTTGAGGTGACTGCAAAGATGATTAGTTCAGTCTGGTCTCTGTTCAGTTGGAGAAAATAATTTTGCATCCACACATCAATCTGTTCGATGCAGTGACACAGTGAATGAATTTGTCCATTTTTACCTGCTGTGAGTGAAATGTAAATCTGAGTATCATCTGTATAATTATAGTAGGAGCAGTGTATTAACTGGCCTAAAGGGAGCATGTAAAGATTGAGCAATAGGGGTCCCAGGATAGACCCCTGTGGAACCCCACGTCAGAGACAATTGGTCTGATATACCCTTACCAACCGAATCAAAGTACTTCCTGTCTTCAAGATAGGACTGAAACAATTTAAAGGCAGTTCCAGTGATACCTATCCATTCCTCTAATATTTGTGACAAGATTCCATGGTCTACTGTATCAAACGCAGCACTCAAGTCCAACAGAACTAAGACAGAGACTTTGTTAAGTGAAGTCTTAGTCTGTGATATGACCTGAATCCTGACTGAAAAGGATCAAAGCAGTTGTTAAGCAATAGAAAGTCAGTAAGTTGCTGATATACGACTTTTTTAATGACTTTTCCTAAAAATGACAGGTTTGATATGGGCCGATAGTTGTTGAGCACTGTAACATCAAGACTGCTCTTCTTTAGAGAGGCTTAATTACAGCAGTTTTAAGGCCCTTGGAAATGTTCCAGACTGTAAGGAATTATTGATTATATCAGTGAGTTGTGGTAACATACTTCTTAGTACTGGTTTTAGAAATCTAGAGGGTAAAACATCGAGGCAGCAGGTGGATGAACTCATTAATGGGTGTAAAATGTGTTTCCTAGATGGCTGCAGTGTTGTTTTATGCTCTTTAGATGTATTGCATGTTTAATTCCTTGAACCTTGTTGTTGAAAAACATTGCAAACTCATTGCATTTAGTGGTGGAAACTAATTCTGGAGGAAATGGAGTTGGATGGTTTGATAATCTGTTCACTGTAGCAAACAGGACACGAGAGTTGTTACTTCTGTTGTTGATGATCTCTGAGGAAAATATTTTTCTTGCTTTTTGCAAAATTTTATTGAAAACATGCAAAATCTCTTTGTATACCTCATAATGAATTAAGAACTTTGATTTAAGTCATTTTTGGCATTTTCTTTTTTTTTTCGCATTTTCTGTGCCCTGACAGAATGAGCATTGCTCCATGATGCCTTTTGCCACTTTCTCGCTTTAATCTCAACAGGAGCAATGGCGTATATACCATTTAAAAAACTCTGGCTGTATCAATCACATACATCAATCACAGTGACAGATGAAATATAAACAGCCTTAGTAATGACCAGGTCCAGAGTGTGACCTCTGTCATGCTGACAAAGACCAAAAGTATTAAGAATAGTAGAAAGTTTTTTGGTATTCCACACAGACATTATCCACATGCACTTTAAAATCACTTGTGATGACTATTTGTTCAAATTCCGAAAGCATATCAGTAAAATTGTCAATAAAATAATGACATTGTTGGGGCAGTTTGTAAAGAACTACATATAATATAGATGGAGAACACCTCCACTCCATGAATAACATACTCAAAAGATGAAAACTTCCCAAGTTTGAGCTTCTAGATAAGAATATTATCCGTTTTTGTTTTCCCATATTTTGGATACAAATGTGAAATTGTTTAAGTTAAAAACATAAAATCAAGCTTATATGAAGTTATAAAATTATTAATTAAAAATATTTACCCAATGAGTACCCAAAGTTTTAAGTCTGTTTGAGCAGCTATTTTCTAGCTGTAGCTATTGAGCTAGGGAGGAGTGTTCTTTCCCAGGGCCTCAGGTTGATACAGTATTGTTCAAATTAATAGCAGTACAATGTGACTAATCAGAATAATCCAGGTTTTTAGTATATTTTTTATTGCTAAGTGGCAAACAGTAGGTGCAGTAGATTCTTAGAAAACAAACAAGACCCAGCATTCATGATATGCACGCTCGTAAGGCTGTGCAATTGGGCAATTAGTTGAAAGGGGTGTGTTAAAAAAAAAAAACAGTGTGGCATTCAATCACTGAGGTCATCAATTTTGTGAAAAAACAGGTGTGAATCAGGTGGGCCCTATTTTAAGGATGAAGCCACCAGCACTTGTTGAACATGCATTTGAAAGCCTGAGAAAAATGGGTCATTTAAGAAATTGTTCAGAAGAACAGCGTACTTTGATTAAAAAGTTGATTAGTGTAGGGAAAAACCTATAAAGAGGTGCAAAGAATTGTAGGCTGTTGATCTCCAAAATTATCTCCAATGCCTTAAAATGGAGAGCAAAACGAGAGAGACGTGGAAGAAAACGGAAGACAACCATCAAAATGGATCGAAGAATAAACAGAATGACAAAGGCTCAGCCAATGATCAGCTCCAGGAGGATCAAAGAGTCTGGAGTTACCTGTAAGTACTGTGACAGTTAGAAGACGTCTAAAGCTAATCTATTTTCAAGAATCCCCCGCAAAGTCCCTCTGTTTAATAAAAAGGCATGTGCAGAAAAGGTTACAATTTGCCAAAGAACACAGCGACTGGCCTAAAGAGAAATGGAGGAAATTTTTTGGACTGATGAGAGTAAAATTGTTCTTTTTGGGTCCAAGGGCCACAGACAGTTTGTGAGACGACCCCCAAACTCTGAATTCATAGAACACAGTGAAGCAAGCATCATGATATGGGCATGTTTCTCCTACTATGGTTTTGGGCCTATTTATCGCATACCAGGGATCATGGATCACCAGCGCCCCCTCCCGTCTTACATCAAAGCCACGTTTGAGATCTCCCCAGAGTGGCTCAATGAAATTGAGTTAAGGAGACTGAGATGGCCAGTCCCAAACCTTGACTTTATGCTGCTCTAGCCAGTGACAGGTCGACTTGGCCTTGTGCTTTGGGTTGTTGTCATGTTGGAACGTCCAAGTACGTCCCATGTGCAGCTCCCGGGTTGTTGAGTGCAATTTTTCCTCCGGTATTTTCTGATAACATGCTGCATTTATCTTTTCCTGTGCCTTTGTAGCTCACACATCCCCAAATCATCAGCGATACACCTCCAAGTTTCACAGTAGGAATGGTGCACTTTCCCTGTCGATTTGGAACACGTGTTACTCATTTATTTAAGCAGACCTTCATTTTTATATTTTGTTTTCTTGTTATTACTCCTTTTTTATTTTGTTTTCTAAATTGTTATAGTCCTTTTTATTTGGTTTTCTTTTGCTCAAAAATCTTGAAGATCTCTGTCTTCTATATGGCCCTGTTTCCGTATTAGACTCCCCTGCACTATAAACCTGGATAAGTTGGATTTACTTCAAAAATTTTAAGTTTAATGTAATAAATTCCAAGTTAATTAATTTAAACTCAATTGTAATCTTTCTTTCTCTAGTCCAGTTAATATATTTTATAAGTTTATATAATATTTTTTTCTGTTTTTAAATGCGTAATAAAAGAAAATAAAGTAGCTAGAAACCAACATATCTCAGCCATTTTTACTTAATGGAGAGTAAACATCACCATAAATAATTTTCATTCATTCATTTTCTACCACTTAGTCCCGTTAGGGGTCACGGTGACTGGAGCCTATCCCAGCAGCTTTAGGCCTGAGGCGGGGTACACCCTGGAAAGTTGCCAGTTAGTCGCAGGGCTGACACTTCACAACCTTGGTCATTATCCATTTTCTGCAGTCACAGAACATTATACATTCTGCCACACACATAAACACATAACTACTACAAGATATTTTATTAAAATTAACCATAAAATAAAATTAAATAGATACAATGCCATATGTCCAAAAGGGATTAGGCAGAAGCGTGAACTTATCCAACCCAACCCCTTATTAACAGTTTGTCAAACTCTATGCGGAAAACACCAAAAACATCAACTCACCATAATTTATTTTCATTTTAACTTTAACAAGTATCACATTAAACTATAGTCCAGTGCAAAACATACACTCAAACTCTTTATATGTCTTAAAAATTTAATTATGTTTTTGAAACTTTTTAAAATGTTACAGCTCTACTTATTTTCCTCAAGTAAACTATTCCACAATTTTACAGCATCAATAGAAATACTGAAACTTTTCTTGTTGTTTTCTGTTGTTTGACATTTAGTTTTAAAACACACTTTTCCCTCTAAGATACCTGTACCTTCCTTCTCTGTCTGAAAATAGTCTTTGTAGGTTACCCAGAAGAATTTTTTATTTCTTGCATGTACAGTATTTGGGCTGTCTTAAACTTTATCAAATCCACAAATTTAAGTATTTGGGTCTTAAGGAACAGATTACAGAATGTTTGTATGTTCTCTAAATCCTCTATTATTTACTATTATTTTTTTTTTGTAGTTTTGTAGGTGTTAGCCCACACCTCGACCCAGTAACTTAAGGAAAAAATAATGAGAAATATAATGTTTGCAAAGCCCTCTGTTTCAGCACATGCCTTTTTTTGCCCAGGACTGATTCACACCTCGCCAGCTTTGTTCGAATATTTTTTATGTGTGGTTTCCATGGGATTTTGCTGTGCAATATCACACCAAGGAATACAAATTCATCCACTTGTTTTATTTCTACATTATCTAGACTTACTTGCAAGTTTAGTTTAGTTTTTTTATACCATTTGCAAACATCTTAAATTTAGTTTTATTTGTGTCACACCATTTCTTTCTTTATTTTTTTATTTCCAGTGTGATCTGTTCCAAAACCTGCTGCAAATCTTCTCCTGAAGCAAAAATGTTTGTGTCATCTGCAAATGACACAAACATACATGCATTTGGAGACATTACATACAGTATATCATTTATATACAGTTTATACAATTTTGGACCTAATATATGTTGTGGTTTGCGTTAGCTTGTACACACAAACATCCATGGCTCTGTGGGCATCTTCTCCGCTCAGCCATCTTCTTAAAAAATGAATGAAACTTCATTACCTTTTGTTTAGTTGTTACCGACGGCGTCACAGATACTTGTCCAGTTCTGCCATCTCCCTGATGACAAGAAACTCTTGCTTCTTCTAGAGTTCCGAGGAGTTTTACAAACACGCAGTTGTTTACCCACGTATTCTGGATTTTGTTTTGTTTTCTCAAGTAGCGTTCCTTCCTTGCTATATCCGCATTCTTTTTTGTCAGATGATTGTTGACATAAACGTTAGGCCCTTTAAGTTTCCTTCCCTGCTTAAGCAATGCTTGTTTTTGTTTTCTGTTCACAAAGCGCATTATAATTACTTTCCTTGTATGTGTGTATTCAACTAATTATGTTTAAACCATGTACTCTGACATCATGTTTTATCTTTTTCATTAATAAACTGTTCACTGTATTAATATCATACTACTCCTGATTATAATAAACAATACAAAAGCATAAACTAATAAGGCACATAATGTGAACGCATGTATAATTATTTGACTAAATAAGTACATAAAAGTACATATCAAAAACATGACACTACAGTGTATGCACAGGGAATGTAAAATGTGACTGATGAAATGATCTTTTGCTTTAACCTCTGTTTTTTTTAACCAGGATAAAAACTCATTGAGTTAAAAAAAATCGATTTTGCAAGACTGTCCTGGCCAAGACAGCAGCATAATAAAAAATGAAACAATACCACAGTTCAACAAGCACACCAACCATAAAAAAAAATAAAAAAATAAAATAAAATAAATAAATGGTTGCAATTCAATAAAAACCTGTTTCAATGCAGTGCTACAAACTAAAAAGCTTTCTTTACCATTTTAGGGCAAAATTTAGTTACAGATCCTGTGAGCGCAGGCTGTAGCTGCTTGTTTCCCTTCGCTCTGTGAACTCCTGCAGATAAGGAGGGAGCAGCCCAAGTATTGATTTATAAATTAAGAGATAAATGTTTCAGTCTTCTGAAAGACAACGCTGTCCAACCTACAGAAGAACACCGTGATGAGTGAGGGATTTGCAGCTTGTAATGAAATGTAATGCACTGTGATTTTGTGAGGTTATAGCTCTAGAGGGAGGGGTATAATCATTTAAGCAAAAGTATTGTCTTAAATAAAAAAAGATGCTGTTTCTTATTTAAGCAAAAGTATTGTCTTAAATAAAAAAAGATGCTGTTTCTTATTTAAGCAAAAGTATTGTCTTAAATAAAAAAAGATGCTGTTTTTTTTTTGATAATTTGGTCTGGACAGATGTCAAATGGCAGACGTTTAGGCTGAGCTGCTGTGTGAGCTCAGTGGCCTTGTCCTTGATGGGAACGAGGAGTACCAGGAGGATAAGATAAGACCCAGCTGCTGGCCAGACTTCTAACCGAGAGAAGGGATTTGGGCAGAGGAAGGGAGACAGAAATTTATAATTTATCTATTTTGATCTTCGGTAATTTATCTGGATCATAATCAATCAGTTTTGGTTCTCAGCGTCAACTGCATGCGTCCATTTCGTGGAGTAACCTTGATGTTTCCTATCCATGGTCAGGCCCGTAATTCCACGTAGCAGCTCACCGGTCTGCTTCTCGGTGTTGTTTACTCTTTTCTGTATGTCCACAGTCCGTGCTGAGATGTCGAGTCAGCTCCTTGGACTTTGCGTCTCTCACGTCCTCAACGTCCTCAACGGACAGAACTTGCCAGTTCTTCTGGTATTGTACTACGCTACATATTATCATATTTTATACTACACACGGTGTGAGTAGTGTAAAATATTCAGTAGTGACTGAATAGGTTTAGTCTTGCTTTGTTCCAGTATTAGTCCTGGTTCAGTCTTGCTTTGTTCCAGTATTAGTCCTGGTTCAGTCTCGCTTTGGTTCAGTATTAGTCCTGGTTTAGTCTTGCTTTGTTCCAGTATTAGTCCTGGTTCAGTCTTGCTTTGGTTCAGTATTAGTCCTGGTTTAGTCTTGCTTTGTTCCAGTATTAGTCCTGGTTAAGTCTTGCTTTGGTTCAGTATTAGTCCTGGTTTGGTCTTGCTTTGTTCCAGTATTAGTCCTGGTTCAGTCTTGCTTTGTTCCAGTATTAGTCCTGGTTCAGTCTTGCTTTGTTCCAGTATTAGTCCTGGTTAAGTCTTGCTTTGGTTCAGTATTAGTCCTGGTTTGGTCTTGCTTTGTTCCAGTATTAGTCCTGGTTTAGTCTTGCTTTGTTCCAGTATTAGTCCTGGTTCAGTCTTGCTTTGGTCCAGTATTAGTCCTGGTTCAGTCTTGCTTTGGTCTAGTATTAGTCCTGGTTCGGTCTTGCTTTGGTCCAGTATTAGTCCTGGTTCGGTCTTGCTTTGGTCCAGTATTAGTCCTGGTTCGGTCTTGCTTTGGTCTAGTATTAGTCCTGGTTTGGTCTTGCTTTGTTCCAGTATTAGTCCTGGTTTAGTCTTGCTTTGTTCCAGTAATAGTCCTGGTTCAGTCTTGCTTTGGTCTAGTATTAGTCCTGGTTCGGTCTTGCTTTGGTCCAGTATTAGTCCTGGTTCAGTCTTGCTTTGGTCTAGTATTAGTCCTGGTTCGGTCTTGCTTTGGTCCAGTATTAGTCCTGGTTCAGTCTTACTTTGGTTCAGTATTAGTCCTGGTTCGGTCTTGCTTTGTTCCAGTATTAGTCCTGGTTCAGTCTTGCTTTGGTCCAGTATTAGTCCTGGTTCAGTCTTGCTTTGGTCCAGTATTAATCCTGGATCGGTCTTGCTTTGGTCCAGTATTAGTCCTGGTTCAGTCTTGCTTTGGTTCAGTATTAGTCCTGGTTCAGTCTTGCTTTATTCCAGTATTAGTCCTGGTTCAGTCTTACTTTGGTTCAGTATTAGTCCTGGTTCGGTCTTGCTTTGTTCCAGTATTAGTCCTGGTTCGGTCTTGCTTTGTTCCAGTATTAGTCCTGGTTCAGTCTTGCTTTGGTCAGTATTAGTCCTGGTTCAGTCTTGCTTTGTTCCAGTATTAGTCCTGGTTCAGTCTTGCTTTGGTTCAGTATTAGTCCTGGATCAGTCTTGCTTTGGTCCAGTATTAGTCCTGGTTCAGTCTTGCTTTGGTCCAGTATTAGTCCTGGTTCAGTCTTGCTTTGGTCTAGCACATGTGTGACTACAATGGTTGTTCTAAATTTGAATATTATTCTATTTGTGTGTGTTTTTTTTCCCTGTAACCCAGAGAAGACCAAAGCCCAGCCCTTCAGGAAAGGCCTCTCTCCAGCCCTCTACTCTTTTTTGATGAGACCATTTAAACTGTATCTGTAAGCCATTGTGTCAAACTTACTGAATCAGTAGAATCTACCTCAAAAGGACAATTTAATTCTTTTCTACATCTTAAAGGCCGTTCAGAGGAATGTTTTTAATGTTCATGTTTTATTATTTTAATAATTTCAAGAAATGTTTTCAAGTCAAAATTTTTTGCTACACATTTTTGCAGTGATAAAATGTATTAATTTTGAATTTTATTGTAATGCAATCCTGAGTTTAATAAAAGTTGATAGTTTGCACACTTGCATTCCTGGTGGTGATTTCACCAGAATCTGTCTATTCTTAAATTAAGAAAAGGTTTTTTGGTTTTTGGGGCTGGGTTTAATATGGATTTCAATTTATTTCAAAATATACAGACTTGTTACAAGATAATATCTTAGTCACACTGCTCTAATAAGGCTCTATTAGTTCAAGTTATTCTTGTTGTAAGTCTTTAATTTACAATTAAGAACACAAAATAATTAACCTAATATTTAGTATATATAAGTGTTTTGATCTAAAAAAAAATATTTTTAGAATAGTTTAACCCTTTTGAGTATTTCTTAGGGTCTGCTTATTTCTAAATAAAAAATATCTTATTTTAAGATTTCTTTCCAAGTCAAATTAACTCGCTGCATGGATAGATACTTTCACTAGTTTTAGGTAATTTATTCTTGAAATTAAGTCTTTATATCTTAAATTTGGAGTGAGGTGGTAATGCTGCATGGACCGGCTCATGCTCCCGCTCACTTCCGGGTTTTTTGATAAAACCCACTCATCGGCTTATGTTTAGGCAAAATTAATTCACAGTCCCTTTTACTGATTTACCTTTCAGACACATACACTGCATCCAAAAAGTATTTACAGCGCTTCACTTTTTCCACATTTTGTTATGTACAGCCTTATTCCAAAATGGATTTAAAAAAGCACATGTACATAAGTATTTACAGCCATTGCTCAGTACTTTGTTGCAGCAGCTTTGGCACTAATTACGGCCTCAAGCCTTTTCGAGTATAATGCTACAAGCTTGGCACACCTATTTTTGGGCAGTTTCTTCTCTTCTTCTTTGCAGAACCTATCAAGCTCCATCAGGTTGGATGGTGAGTGTCAGTGCACCATTTTCAGAATCTCTCCAGAGATGTTCAATTGGGTTTAAGTCTGGGCTCTGGCTGGGCCACTTAAGGACATTCACAGAGTTGTCCTGTCCTGTTAACTTGGTCGAACCTTCGACCCAGTCTGAGGTCCAGAACGCTCTGGAGCAGGTTTCCATCAAGGATGTCTCTGTACATTGCTGCATTTATCTTTCCGTTGATCCTGACTAGTCTCCCAGTTCCTTCGGCACGGTGGCAGAGTGGTTAGCACTCTGGCCTCACTGCAAGAAGGTCCTGGGCTCAATTCCCATCCTGGGCAGGGCCTTTCTGTGTGGAGTTTGCATGTTCTCCCTGTGTCTGCGTAGGTTTCCTCCGGGTACTCCGGTTTCCCTGTTTTACTCTTGTACACCGCTATTGCGCTTAATTCATTTCAGTAAAACACAAGCGTGAAAGGTCCCTGTTAGGGCTGAACGATATGGACAAAATTTCATATCTCGATTTTCATGCCAGATATCTCGATATCGATACAATACGATATGACTACGTGTTCGGTGAAAACCAAGCATTTCTCAGAAAAATAAAAATATCATAATACAAAAAAATGTGGAAAGTATAGTTTTATTTTTAAGAACAAGTCATCAACATTAACATAAATTACCAAAAAATAAATTACAAATCAAACCTTTTACTGCAGCTCTGCTTTAACAATAAATAACAAATGCAGCAGCTGGTGGAACATTGAAAGTGCATTGAAGTGCAACAACATTTATATTCTTCAAAAGATCACATAACTGTATGCAGAAAATGCATTTGCTACTAACAGAACAGAGGTAGTTACAGGCAGCACAACTTCTACAGATTCTTTGCCAGGAACACTATACAGCATACAGCTCAACTAACGCGTTTGTTATAAAGGTGTTTAAACAACAATATACTTCCACTTGCATGTATTTGACAATCGGAATATCAGATATTTCATGTTATAGCTAACACATTTGTGAATATTCTGAATAAAAAAGGAAAAATGACATAATAGGCAGATCATCATTCATTCAGCGCTGTTGCAGCTGCGGTGTGTCACGTGACAAGCAATGATGCGTCACCATGGAAACGCCGCCCCCCCCTCACAATATAGTTCCCACGTCCCTGGTAGTGTGTGCGTGCTGGCTTTAGCGGTGCATTCAAGGGCACTCGTAAAACTGATGTTTGCTGTGACTGCCAGAGTTGTATGCAGGGCGAGCGCGGAGGGGGGAAATCTATATTGTCTATATTGTTGCTTTTTTCGATAGTAATATCTTGAAAGTTCATATCTAGATATAGATACGATAACGATATATCGTTCAGCCCTAGTCCCTGTGAACAGTGAGTTTCTCAATATATATGACTAGTGAGAGTCTGACGATGTCTCTACCTGATTTTCTGCCATTTATATTATATTTAAGGTGCGTTTATTTAGTTTATTGTTTAGACATGACGCACATCAATGACTCGTGTAAAATTGCGTATATTAATAACTGCTGTTATTCTTGAAATATGTTATTTGTCATCTTGAAAATATATTACCATGTAGTTTACAGTTGATATTAACCATTAAAACATCTAAAATGACCAAATATCACTGTGCTTTATCCTCTGGCATATGCAACTTGACCTGTCAATCTAAAAAAAAACTCTGCCCGTTTATGCCATGTCCAGCCTTCAAATAAACTGTCATGTCCCAAACTAGTCTGTTAATGTAATGCCACGGGAGTTTGCTGCCAGATGCCAGGACTCTGAGAGAGCTGCCGTTTCACCTTCTGACCGAGGGAGGGTGAACTCCGAGGAGGTTTCTACGGTTCCAGTCGTGTCTGTTCCTGGTCCTGCTGGTTCGTCATCTATCGAGCCCAGACGTCCTTCTTCTCCGGCTCCCTCCACAGTCGTAACGTCCATTGCTCCGGGCCCTGCCGCGGCCCAGTGTTTCCTCCCTCTGTCCGCGGTCAGCCCTTCCGTTCCTGTGGCTCTTGTGGAAGGGTCCATGCCGGGGGTGCGTGCCAAGCTTTCGCCGGCTGAACGGCAACGCCGCCTTAGTGAGGGGTGTTGTTTATACTGTGGGCATTTCCTCGCCGACTGTCCTGGCAGGAGGGACCTGCATACGTGCCGGAGTGGTCCGCCAGCTCTGAGGAGGAGAGTTACAGCTCCGTTGGCTCCAGCTCCGTCGGCTCTAGCTCCGTCTGTTCCAGCTCCTTCCGCTCAAGGTGCGGCTGAACCATCCGCTCCAGCACCGTCTTCCCCGTTCGCTCCAGGACCGTCTTCCCTGTACGCTCCAGGGCCGTGTGAACTGTCCGCTCCAGGACCGTCTGACCTTGCTCCAGCTCCGTCAGCTCCAGCTTCGTCAGCTCCATCTGCTCCAGCTCCTTCTGATCCCGCCCCAGCTACAGGATCGTCTTCCCCGTCCGCTCCAGGACCGTCTGAACCTGCCCCGTCTGCTTCAGAATCGCTTGACTCTGCTTTGTCTGATGCGGTTTCCTTTGATGCAGCACCACCTGATTCTGGTCCACCTGATCATGTTCAGGCTGTTCCCGAGTGTTTTGCACCCGAGTTTCCTTTCTTCAGGTGGTCGGGGTTCGAGTGGTCTGACGCTGTGCTGTCTGTGCCGCCTGACGCTGCACCGCCTGACGCTGTGCCGTCTGTGCCGCCTGACGCTGGGTTGCCTGACACTGTGCCACCTGACGCTGTGCCAACTGACGCTGTGCCGACTGACGCTGTGCCGACTGACGCTGTGCCGACTGATGCTGTGCCGCCTGACGCTGTGCCGCCTGCGCCACCTGTGCCGCCTGACGCTGTGCCGCTTGAAACTGCCCCGCCGAACCCTCGTGTGTCTCCGCCGGATCCTCGTGTGCCTCTGTCGGAATCCTTCGCCAGTACCACGGTGTTTTTTGGTCCCTGCCTCCAGATCCCCGCCGCCCTCCTGGCTTGGGAGCGAGGAGCGCTGTGGGTATTGGCTGGACTACGAACTCTTTCTGGACTGTCGCCGTCAAACCCGACAGGATTTGAAGCCGCCGGTGTCGGCCTTTAAGGGGGTACTGTCATGTCCCAACTCCCAAACTAGTCTGTTTATGTTATGTATTTAATTTACTGTGTTTTATTGTGAAGAGTGTTTCCCCCGGTCTGTCTGGCAGATTTACTTCCTGTCTTGTCTTTTCCCTCCGTTGTGATTACATGCTCCGCCCTAATGTGTTCCACCTGTGCCTCATTGTGTTCCCTATAAGTTCTGTGTGTTTTCCCCTGTCCTTTGCTGGATTGTTGCTTGAAGTCACTTCTAGTCCCTGAATTGTAGTCTCAGGTCTTGTTCGGAAACCTCAGGTCTGAGGCCTCATGTCTGAACTCTTACGTGTCAAGCCTCCGGATTGTAGAATCAGGTTTGCCTGAACCCTGATATCAGAACCCTGGAGTGGAACTTATGTTTTGATGACTACCTTTGTTTTGTAGGATTTAGTTTCGAGTGTCATTGCTGGTGTTTTCAAATCCAGAGTTTTTGTGTTTGACCTTAACCTTGTTTTTTACTACACGTTTTGGATTTTGCTTTTTTGTTAATAAACCCTTTTGAACTGTCTGCCTTTGTGGGGTCTGCATTGCGAGTCCTTCGGCCTGTTCCAGTCGTGCACCCGTGACAGAACAATGCATCAGCTCTGGACACGCCCGAAAAGAGGGCACCATCCGCCAATGCATTTTACTTCATGAATATCTAGCCGAATGAAATCTTTTTTTATCAGACCAGATAATGTTGTTTCTCATGGTTTGAGAGTCTTTCAGGTGCCTTTTTGCAAACTCCAGGTGGGCTGTCATGTGCCTTTTACTGAGGAGTGGCTTCTGTCCACCACTCTACCATACAGGCCTGATTGGTGGAGTGCTGCAGAGATGTTTGTTCTGTCAGACCATCGGGTTCTTGTTCACCTCTCCGACTAAGGCCCTTCTCCCCTGATTGCTTGGTTTGGCTGGCGGCCAGCTCTAGGAAGAGTCTTGATGGTTCCAAACATTTTCCATTTACAGATGATGGAGGCCACTGTGCTCCTAAGAACCTTCAATGCTGCAGACATTTTTCTGTACCCTTCCCCAGATCTCAGCCTCGATACAATCCTGTCTCAGAGGTCTACAGACAATTCCTTGTACTTCATGGCTTGGTTTGTGCTCTGACATGCAAACTGTGTGACAGTTATATAGACAGGTTGGGCATTTACAAATCATGTCCAATCAACTGAATTTACCACATCTCAAGGATGATCAGTGGAAAAAGGATGTACCTAAGCTAAGCTAGCAACCTTCTTTTACATTGTCATTATGAGGTATTGTTTGTAGAATTTTGAGGCAAATAATGAATTTATTCCATTTTAAAATAATTCTGTAACAAAATGTAGTAAAAGTGAACCGCTGTGAATACTTTCCTGATGCATTTTAGGTGATATTTAAGGGATCATTCATGGCCTTTTACTTTGGAAAATCTGTACACAGTGAATCACTTTAAATGTTGGTCCGGTTTAGAAAATTATTTAAGAGGTTTTAATTGCTGAGCTGTTGGAATGCAAAAATAAAGTCACAAAAAAATGTTGGCTTTATTCCTGTAAGTTCCTGTAAGTGCCAATTTTGGATACAGGTGTGTGAATATTTCTTTTGGTACTAGTTCTCAAATTGTATAAGTCCTCACAATGCAGTCTACAAGCGCTCACGTTTTACCTACATAATGTATGTTTGTGTGTATATTTTTAAAAAATTACGATTTTTACAATGCTACAGACTTTTACAGACTTGTTCCATCTCTTAGCAAATTTTAACTCTAACAGAGGTCACATAACTTTCTTTTTTGGGGGAATATTAGACGCTATTAGCTTCTGCAGAGCCTTTGTAGTTATTATTCAAGCTGCTGTGGGACTGCAGCAGCGGATCAGAAGTAGGAAATATGTGCCGCAGACAAATTTTAATAACAATAGAGCACATAGTTAATGGTCTGTTTTGAGCAGCTGCCACAAGATGATAATGTTTGGAAGGAATTTCTTTGAATAAGAGAGATGTGTCATATCTTTGCTCATGTCAAAGATTGTCAGACTGTTAATGCTGTTCATATCAAGGCAGTCTCTCCAATTATTGGACTTTAGCACCAGCCTGTGATAAATTAACCTGCTTTTCTTTTTCCAAATCAGAATATGAAAAGCTAATCGGCTGAAGCGCAGATTGCATTGTGTCCAGGAGTGTGGGCCAGGTTTTGCTGCAAATGAGTTTTAAATGAAATAATGGAACGAGCTATGTCGCCTCATAATTCATAAATATCCAGCAGTGCAGCATTCATCAAATCTGCAGTATTCTTCTCAGCATTTTGTGCACCTATGACATTTTCAATTTGCAGTTTATTGGGTTTAGTGGAGCAAAAAGAGCGTTTATCAAATGAATTACACATTTCTGTCCAAAGTTCATTATGAGTTGGAATTTGTTGAATAAATGTCACTTGGGTATTCTTTTGAGTTCTGCATGATTAGACTGCGTATGTGGATTATACTTATGCAATATGGAGTATTGCTGCTCATTTAGGATTTTCTTTGACTAGACAGAGAAATGAGTGGAGTTTGGTCATCAGTGCGTAACAAGACAATATCACCGTCATTTTGCACAGATTATCAGTGTCACAGGTCCACTCTGGGTGAAACAGAGCTTCGTGTTCTGTGCACTCTTACCTCTTACCCCAGCTTGGCATTTAGGTGCATGGATGCTTTAAAAAGGGGAACAAGTAGGTGCCCAGCTGAAGGCTGAGGTGGTGTATAAAATCTGTGCAAACTAAAAGTGGATGGCAGTGTAGTTCCCCCCCATTATTTGGGTCATTATTCTTTTTGTATCAGATTTAACAGTGTACACTGTGGGGGACAGGGCTAAAGTGTTTATAATAGATCTGTAATATGCACTTTACAGTCCTGGATTTATTATTAGATTTATTATTCAATTTTATTAGACATTTTTTTTAGTTTCCAAACAGCGCACCCTAATACCTGCAATTTTAGAGAAATAAATAAAGCAACGCAATGACACATTTTAGTTTTAACTGTATCACAAAGTGGGGTTATGTTAGATTCACAGTGTTGTTTTAGTGGCTATAAGTAGCTAAAACATACTAAGTTCTAAATCAAATTTAATGCCATGTTAAAGGGTAACTGAACCCCAGACATACTTTTTTTGGCTGATGATCTGTATAAATGTGGATTTATTAATACAGTTTATAGTATATAGTCCTACTTTCAACAAAATACTAAAAACTTATTTAATTCCACAAAATGCATGAGTGCTTCCATCGTCAGGTTGATAACTGCCAAAGGCACTTCCTGGTCTGTGTGAGGTTATCAGTGGCGTGGCGTGCTTAATTTTTCTTGAGGAAGCCAGACAGGGGAGGGGGTGTTATGACATATTTGCTCTCTTTCTCTCAATCGTAGCAGAGCTAATTTAGAGCAAATCAGATTTTTTTAACTCCTTCCTCTCCTTTTTTCCTTTTATCAAATAAACTGGAACCGAATTGGAACCATATAGATTTATGGAAACCAGTCCACTTAATGCAAACACCGTATAAATAATAGAAGCCTATGTTTTAAACAACATAGTTTTGATTGTAGGCATACAACAACAATACAAGCACATTAGCACCCATGGCCCTTAAAATACGGGAACTGTCCGAGGTCCTTTACAAAAATAACAAATAAACTGGACTGACACAGGCAGTTTAAAGGCATATAAACAAGAACAGACTCTTCCATTCAAGTGCTCAGTTAATTCAGTAGCCAGTAATAACAAACGGTGTTATATTTTTTCTGTCGCCACGCTGCGTCTTTCCACTTTGACATCTCCATATGATACCTGCTCATTTCTTTTTGCTGATTGGTCAGTGATCTGTGTTTCTATCATCTTTCTGCAACTTATCCAGCTCCAGAGCAAGCTAGCCTTTCAACCTAAGTTTCCAGAGATCTACCTGTGAGCTCAGAGTGGCAACGTGTTTCTCCGCTCATTTAACACAAACCCTTTAGAGTGCGGTGTTTGATACGTGATAAAATGACGTAATAAAATTAATGTAATTACAGAGAAATTGTAAGTCGCTTTGGATAAAAGCGTCTGCTAAATGACTAAATGTAAATGTAGAAATAAAGAAGAAATTAATGGACACAACACAAAAGATAAACTCCATCTATAATTTATATCAATGTTTTTTTTGGTCTGAAAAACTGAGGAAGCCTGGCTTTCCAAGGTGCCTGGGAGGAAACGCCGCTGGTCATTATGTTCCTAAACCCATCCCCACCACATCTTTCCTATCAGGTAAACCCACCTCTACAGCAGTCCACCGCACCTTTGGTACCACCAGGTCTTTGTCAGAACAGAACTACATCACTGCAGCGTCCAAACTTGTTCACACAGAGACAGAGACACACACAGGCTACAGATAAAATATCAAGTTTAGAAGAACAACAATGTAGCTTATGATGTGTTCATGTGTTGTTAACTCCTAAAGTCAGTGTGTTACCGTTGATTTTCATTAATTACTCTATAATTACTGCATACACCAGTAATCTTCAAATGAGCACGTTAGCTTCTTTTCTCTTTACAACAAAGTCTTAATGCTGTTAAATACAAGGACACATGAACAACATAAATCTGTCACTGTGGGTCTCAGGTTCCGCCCGCCGCTCAGTCCCACCCTCAGCCCTCAACTTGTCCCCTCGGTCTGTGCTGGGCTCTGCCCACTTTTTCAGGACTTTTCAAATTTTCTTTGTGGGAGGAGTTAAGCCCTGAGCAGGGGTTGAGTTACCCTTTAAAGCAACCCTGCGTAACTTTTAGTCCGCCACCTTTATTTACAAGTAGAGACGTGTAAGACAGCAAATTAGGAAATAAATACATGTCTTTTGAAACTGTAGGACCATTTTAGTGTTATTGAATGTGAAGGTTAAAGCAAAGACATCTGGACTTGGTTAAACATAATCTAATATCTACAGAGAAAAAATATATACAATGAAATAATGTTAATGGGTTACTGTTGCGGTAATAAACTAAATTAATTTGCGTTTTTAATGTTGGAAAATGTTGAAAATACCAATGTTACTAAATCCAATTTAACCTTAAAATACACTGTGTAAACAATATCTTAAAAAAAAGCCTTTTCTTCCAGCAGGGGCTCAGAGAGACATGGGAATCAAACTGCCAACCTTGTGGTTACTTGAGTCTCTGTCCCTCCTGGATATTCAATGGTGCTCCCAAAAGATGATATTGGTCTTTATTGAAATGAACTGCATGATGTCAACATGTTCACTGTTTATCAGTTTTTAACTTATTTAAAATGGCTTTAGATCTTATTTGATTGAAGCAGTTGCAAGTTGCCACTTTGACACTTTTTGTGTCCGATGACTGTGGATTCTAAACTTTGTTTTTTGTGGGCTCCTTTTCCTCTTGCTGGGCCCTGTACTACTGGCTTGAGCCTGCTACTCCGCGCCGGGTCCTAAGCTATTGCTAGAGCCTGCTACACCACACCGGGCATCTGTTACTACTGGGACCTGTCACACAACACTGGGCCTGTACTACTGGCTTGAGCTTGTTTCACCACACCAGGATGGGCCTCTACTGGAGCCTGCTGCACCACAACCGGTCTGTGCTACTGCTGGAGTCTGCTCTGCTACACCCTATTAGGCCTTGTATTGACTGGCGTTTGTACTATCCGGCAACTGGGATCCCAAGTTTTTTTTAATGCTTTGAATCTTAATAGGAGTACCCCCACTTGGTTTTCACCTTTTACAGAAATGTGCATTCTTTTGACATCTTGCTTAAACCATTTAACTGGTTACTGACTTTTTACTGACTTTTTACAGTCAGTCCTACAGCTGGACAAGGCACAGGAATAACAATCTCTTGCTGGTACACAAATCAGTAAAGAAAAAGTGTGTTATTATACTGCTGCTGCTTCTATCAGGGAATGTTGAATCCAGCCCTGGTCAAGAACCTTTATGTTTTAGCACTCCTGATGATTTCAAAGCTAAGTGTGGCCTTGGAATTGCACATCTAAATGTCAGAAGCCTTCTCCCTAAATTAGATTTGGTAAAAATCGGTGTTGACAGATTAAACACTGATATTCTTTTTTTTGTCTGAAAAATGGCTGATAATGACATTGCTATCCAAGGTTACACTGTTTTTAACTGTGACCGTCCCAGAAAAGGTGGTGGTGTTGCTCTTTACGTAAGGAACAAATTCTTTGTAACTGTTCTGTCATTGCTGTCTATTAATAAACAATTAACTACGTTTTTGAATTTCTCGCTTTGAAATTTACGAAGAACTTTATGAGGGCCATCACGACTGTAGGCTGTTACAGACCTCCCTTAGCAACTAATGATGTTTTTTTTATCATTAACTGAACAGCTAGCAATGTCAAACTTTAATGTGATTCTCCTTGTCTGGGATTTTAATTTGGATTGGCTGACTTCTTTTTCTTCTTTGTTATTGATAAAAATCTGTCCTTCATGCAACATATTGAGCATCTTGTACGTAAACTGAAGCTAAAACTCAGTTTCCTTTTTGGAAACAAATCCTGTTTCTCTGTTTATAAAAGGCAAAACTTAATTTCTGAAACTTTGTTACCATTTACCAACTTCTTTTTATGAATGCATCTGATCATCTTTTGAAAAAGCTGGACACTGTCTATCACTGTGCCTTACGCTTTACACAAGGTCACCTAGATGATACTGTAACTGAATAATAAGATTACAATTACAGTACATCTGTTGTAATGGCCTCAGAATATCTTGATTGGCTTACAGTGCTCCTCCTTCTCTGAACAGTAGCAGTGGAAAAGAGTTTTGGCTCTCCTCGAGGCAGTCTCAGTGTAGCTCTCTCTGTGACCCCCCCTCCCGAAAACACTCATTATTCTGGGTCAGCCTCTCTTAAAGCTACCCGCTATGAGCTTGTCCTCATTCGTTTAATCTGCTGCAGCGGAGAAAACAGGACAAACAAGACCATGTTATTCATACACCCAGCAAACACTAAATACAAATTAAAGGCAGTCATCTGTGTTGTGTCAGTGTTGTGTTTGAGGTCAGAATGGTCTTTAGGGAGAGTGGGCTTTGGGGAGATGAGACAACATATTGGACACCCCAAGGCTTCATGCTCCTATTTTTGCAGCCTGTAGTAATATGCATTATCTTGTGCTCTAGTATTGCGACTTGTAGATGTTGTCCATCATTCATCTAATAGCTGTACACTTTTTGATTGCAATCAGGCCTTAGAAGGGCATGATTATAATAAAGAAAATTGTATCTTGACTTTCTTCTATAGGATTGTATTGTTTGATGCATTGTCCATTTAAAATAGAACTACAAAGAGGACTGTGGAATGCTTCTGTGCAAATGCTCACATTGTGGCACTAAAGCAAAGGCTACTGAGTGTTGTAACTGGTTCTGTGAAATGTAATGAAAGAAAACTATGTCCAAGGCCAGGCTAGATAACATTTTTCAGGAGTCACACCCTTCCTTTCTCCTCCTCCTCCTTAGCTCTTCAGGAATTTAAAGGACAAAGATGTGAGTAAACTGAATCAGTTGTGCTATAAAGGCAGCTGGTACCTGGCATTCACAGTGAATCCATAATCCAAACAGTTTATTTTTGACTGTGGTGGTAGAGTAATCACCCCTCTTTTGTGCAGTAAATAATGCATCCAAAGCACCAACACCTCCAAAGCTGGTCTGAATGTGTGTGAAACGCAGCGTCATTTACGCAGCAAATTTGAGCCTTTTCCTTCTGGCAGAATGGCCTTAGCTCTGTCATATTTTTTGGACGTCTCATCTGTATGGCCCTCTTTAAGTTAATTGATAGCATCTCTGTTAGGTTGAGGCCTGGGCTCTGACTTGGCCACTCCAAAAGGTGAATTTGTTTTTTCTGAAGTCATTCTGTTGTGGACTTGCGCCAGTGTTTTCGGTCGTTGTCCTGTTGCGTCACCCGCCTTCTAAACTCGTTAGATCACCTGAGCAACCAGCCACTTCTGGACTGCACACCTGCCAGCCATTACAATCAGAAAGATATTTAAGAAGCCAACACACAACCTCAGTTGCCAGATTTTTCTTCTACTTCCAGACAACCAAATCCTGCTCAACCGGTTCCTGTTCAACCTATTCCTGCTCAACCTGTTACCTGTTCCTGCTAAACCTGTAACCTGTTCCTGCTAACCTGGTACCATCACCTGTTCCTGCTGAACCGATCTGGGTACTTGTTCCTGCTACCTGTTTCGGCTAACCTGTTACCGGGTCCTGAGTCTTCTGTTCTCTCTGCCTGTACCAGCTCAACCAACCGAACACGTCCAGTAATCCACACCTCCTATGTCTCCTGCTTTTTGTATCAATAAAAATTACACAACTTATCAGTCTGTCTGGTGTTGTGCATTTGGGTTCTGAGTCCGCTGTTACAGACATGATGATATGCCATGCCCTTTCTACACCAGATTTAGCGCCGTGTGTTTTTTAATTACATTTTTTTTTTCAAATAGTTCAATCTTAGTTTCAATAGTCCACAAAACATTTTGCCAATACCGCTGTGGAGTGTCAATGTGCTCTTTTGTAAACTTCTGGGGTGCAGCAAAATAATTTTTAGTAAGCAGTGGCTTCCTTTGTGGTGTCCTGCTGTGGATACCCTGCTTGTTCAGTGTTTTACGTACTGTAGACTTATGAACAGAGGTGTTCCAATGATGCCTTAAAATCTTTGGCTGTCATTCAGGGTTGTTTCTTTACCTCATTGATGAGTCTTTTTGTGCTCTTGGTGTCATTTTGACTGGGTGCCCACTTCTTGGTAGAGTGGCAACAGTCCCAAAGCGTCTCCTTTTGTAGATTGTTTGCCCAACTGTAGACTGGTGGATTTCTAAAGTCTTTGAAATTACTTTGTAACCCTTTCCAGCTTTATTTAAAACAACAATTCTTGATTGTACTTCCTCTGAAATCATAATAATCATTATCGTGTTCTTCTTGTGCAAAACACTCCAAAAGTTTTTTTTTTTATCAGTTAAGTAGCTGTAGTCCATCCATCTTCTACCGCTTATCCGGGGCCGGGTCGCGGGGGCAGCAGTCTAAGCAGAGACACCCAGACTTCCCACTCCCCAGACACTTCCTCTTCCGGGGGGATACCGAGGCGTTCCCAGGCCAGCCAAGAGACATAGTCCCTCCATCGTGTCCTAGGTCATCCCCGAGGTCTCCTCCCGGTGGGACATGCCCAGAGCACCTCCCTAGGGAGGCGTCCAGGAGGCATCGGAAACAGATGCCCGAGCCACCTCAGCTGGCTCCTCTCAATGTGGAGGAGCAGCGGCTCTACTTTGAGCTCCTCCCGAGTGATCGAGCTCCTCACCCTATCTCTAAGAGAGCGCCCCGCCACCCTGCGGAGAAAAATCATTTCGGCCGCCTGTATCCGTGATCTTGTTTCTTTCGGTCATGACCCAATGCTCATGACCATAGGTGAGAGTAGGAATGTAGATCGACCTGTATATCAAGAGTTTTGCCTTGCAGCTCAGCTCCTTCTTTACCACAACAGACCGGTTCATCCACCGCATTACTGCAGAAGCTGCACCAATCTGTCTGTCAATCTCACGTTCCCTCCTTCCCCCACTCGTGAACAAGACCCCAAGACCCCACTTAAACTCCTCCACTTGAGGAAGGAGCTCTCCACCAACTTGAAGGGGTAAGCCACCCTTTTTCGACTGACAACCATGGTCTCAGACTTGGAGGTGCTGATCCTCATCCCAGCCGCTTAACACTCGGCTGCAAAACCGCCCCAGTGAACACTGGAGGTCCTGGCTTGATGGATCCAACAGTACAACATCATCTGCATAAAGCAGAGATGAGATCCTGTAGTCCCCAAACCAGACTCCCTCCGACCCCTGGCTGCACCTAGAAATCCAATCCGGTGACAAAGGGCAGCCAAAACATGCACCGGGAACAGGTTTGACTTACTGCCAGCAATGCGACCCAAGCTCCTGCTCCGGTCGTGCAGGGACCGAACAGCCCTTAGCAAAGGGCCCCATACTCCCAAAGCACTCCCCACAAGGCGCCACGAGGGACACAGTCGAATGCCTTCTCCAGATCCACAAAGCACATGTGGACTGGTTGGGCAAACTCCCATAAACCCTCCAGCTCCCCGGAGAGGGTATCGAGCTGGTCCAGTGTTCCACGACCGGGATGGACCAAGGTTCGATTATCGGTTGCATTCTCCTCTCCAGTACCCTGGCATAGACTTTCTCGGAGAGACTGAGGAGTGTGATCCCTCTGTAGTTGGAACACACCCTCCAGGTCCCCTTCTTGAAAAGAGGGACCACCACCCCAGTCTGCCAGTCCAGAGGTACTGTCCCCAAACGCCACGCGATGTTGCAGAGGCTTGTCAGTCAAGACAGCCCCACATCCAGAGACTTGAGGCACTCAGGGCGTATCCCATCCACCCCCGGCGCCCTGCCACTGAGGAGCTTGGTCCACACTAATTCCACACCTCCAAATGTATTATCTTAACCAGACTCCAGGTGTGCTAAAACCTAACTCCAATTAGCATTTTGAGGTCTTTAACTTAAGGGTTCACTTACTTTTTCCACATGCACAATGAGGTATTTTGGTTGTTCTCAATAAAGACATAAAAGATCAGAATTTTTAGATACATGTTTGTCAATGCCCTTGGCTAAGATGAAGATTAGATCACATTTTAAGAAAACCATGAAATTCCAAAAGATTGAGTGTAGAGTGTAATCTACTGTATATTCTCACTTGAGAAATGGAACAAATGTTCAGTCGTGGTAACGATCGATGTTAGCAGGGGAACATTTCAAACTCTAAATGCAGTGTGATTGCATCATTGGTCTACGTCTACCCCAAGCGGTCATCGCTTACGTGAATCGTAAGTTAGCGCCTGCATTAGCGGCTTGTATGTGCATTGAAAAGAAAACGCTACGTGTCCGCTGAATTTGAGTCCCAAATATAACTTCTTGATCAATCACTGTATCAAGGTACATCTCATATCGTGACTCTTGTTTACAATTAGATGCATTTAAAACAAGAAAGTTGTGCCAAATTGGTTATAGTCATCAAACCAACTCTAGAAAACCTACAACAAAACATCAAACTATAGTGCAGAAGGAAGTTAGTTGTCATGGATATTCTATGATTTTCCTTCATTCCATTTACATTTACAAATGTTAAGCTTTGACACTTTACAAACAGTATGCAGCGGACTGATGAATAAATTGTCTTGGCTCATGTATTATATGATTTTGTAGTTTGAGAAAATATTCTTCATCATGGTGCTGCTCTGTATTTGTGCTTGCAGTGTAGACATCCAGCAAAGGCCCATTGTTGTGACCTGATGAAGCAATCAGATGCAGCCTGCTGTAGTGTGTATGTGAGAGTCCTCTAAAGCAGACGTGCCCTTGTTCTGTGGCCTGGATGTTATCAGAGCTTCACCCCCACAGGGCCTCCTTCCTTGTGTCTTGCGCCATCTCTTTTCTCTCTGAGGGCGATGCAAATGCACGTTCCATATCCCCACATCTCTATTTTAAGAGTCCGGTCCCCTGTGTGTGTGAGTGAGCGAGCACCGCTGCAGGCTGCCACAAACACTAAAGGTGCAATGAATGGAGACGGACTGTGTGAGCTCACCAGCTTCCTGCTGCTGTTGGTGGGTTTTCAGCTGTATGTCACTGTAAAAAGGCAGCCTGTGGTGCAGAATGGTTAACTTCAGTTTGTCTTTTGCATTTAAACTGAGTTAAGGGTCACAAGATAGGACATAACAACCAAAGGTTGCTTTGTCATTTTCCGTCATTTTGAAGAACAGGCTCTAAACATTTTTTAGTTTTCTCTGGGAGCAGCTAAACTCTTCAGCCCAGATCTTTGCTAACCTTTGCTTCAGTTTAAGCTTGTCTTTCTAATCAACTGATTGGGGCATAAGTGGTGGTTCCAGAAAAAAAGTTGATAAAATGTTTTGGTATTACCTCTGTTAGAACCTAGAGACTGGACAGTTATTAAAAGCTGGAGCTAAGCACTGCAGTCTGTTAGGTGACAGATGACAGAATGAAAAGAGGAAACACAAAACATGCAGAGAAGATTACAAATTACTGCTAAAATAATCTGTAATAATCTGTAATGTAGCAAAAACGATTGCAATTTTTGTTTACGTTGCATTAAATATGGTGATGTGTAACATAAAAGACTGACTCCTCAAAATGTAGGAAAGAAGGTGCATTTAAAATTTTCACTTGAGTATAGAAAGCTGAGAAACAATCAGGGACTTTTCTTCTGCTGTATTGTGCTGCAGACTTCCTTCTCTCTAGACACTTCCTCCAGCAATTTGAGGGAATTAGAGGTGTTCCCAGTCTGTCCCGAAACATAACAGTACTCCTTCCAGCGTGTCCTTGGTCACCCCTGGGCCTCCACCCAGTGAGTCATGCCTTAAACACCTCCACAGCAGGTCCAGACATCCAAGAGGAAAACTAAACAGATGCTGCTTTAAGCAGCATTTATCAGGCTCCACCCACATAAAGGGTCACACTCTAGTCCTGGTCTTCTCACTTGGCCTACATGTGGCAAATGTGTGTGTAGAGGAGATTCACATAAGTGACCACAGCTGTGTGTTCTTTGAACTTGAACTTCATCCTTTAAACTTTAACTTCTTCCAAAGAGACAGAGAGGCAAATTATTACTGAGACCACAGCTGAGAGATTCTGTGCCATGTTTTGTCCTTGTCTTTTAAATGAATGTGCTAATGTGGATAGCCTCATGCACTGTTTAAATAGTCATTGTGTGGCTATTATTGATCATGTTGCACCTCTTAAAGCTAATTATGTCTCTCAGGAGAGGTCATGCCCCTGGATCAATGAATGTATTTTGAATCTGAGGAGAATGTACCGTAAAACTGAGCGGTCTCTTATCATCTCTTTGCTGATGATATTCAGCTCTATTGTTTATTTTTGCCTTTCGAGACCCCCAAATTAAGCTCTTTGTCAATCAAATTGTGAATGTGTGTGGCAACATTGACATACAGGATAGGCAAGTCTACGAGTATGATGCTTCCACTCTGTGAGCTCCGTTTGCAGTGCCAACCGGATGGTCAGTGCTTAATTTTTGTTTTCACATAATTAAGTCTGCAAAACGGCTGCGTTGTTAATGTTCATCATTTTATGATGTAGTTTGGTGGCTTTACTGAGAAGCGGGGTAGGGAAGAGTGGGGGATGACGCTTTATAAGCTTAACAGAGCTAACTCAAAGCTAACGAACAAATGAGCGGACTCCTTTGCGGTGACAGTGATTATTGCATATTGAAACAACAATTAAATGATAAATGGCATGCATTTATTTAGCTCTGTTTTGCACCCTTCTCGGGCACCCAAAGCGCTTTACATTGTGCTTCTACTCACCCCTTTCACACACATTAACACCTGGGGCAGACAGAGAGGGGGGCTGCCATACACAAGGCACTCACAGCCTTCTCCTACCACCACCAAATACACCTCTACAGTCACACACATTCATACACCAGTGCTACGGACACTGGAAGCAAAGTGGGTTTAGTGTCTTGCCCAAGGACACAACGACAGTATGAACTGGGGAGAGCGGGAATCGAACCGCCAACCTTCTGGTTATAGGATGACTGCTCTACTGCGTCCCTTTTTATTATTCAAACATGTGAGGACCTTAACCAAAGAGTAGCGTTCAGGCCCACAGTTCACCATGGAGCGTACACTGTAAATTGTTTGTACAATTGAGCGCCCTGGATTTGATACTAAGTTGGGGAAGATTTTGTTCATACAATCAGGTCATGCGGCTATGACTGGCATGTGGTGGATCTCAGTGGATGTGTGAAAATGGCTTTAGTTTAACAAATTAACAAACAAACAAACAAAACAAAGATGTACCTTGCCCTCAGGTGATGATTGGTACAACAAATGACTGCAACCAGCAGAATCTCTGAGGAAAAGTGTCTCAAGTTCAAAATTGTAAGACACAGTTATCAGTGGAGCCGTGTAAATATAGCCAGTGTGTGCTGAGGGAAATGCTGAGACGGTAATCCTCACTTTGCTGGAAGCACCCGTAGAATCCATTTCTCTCAGTTTAGAAGTGTTTGTTTAAAACTTGGGGCTTAGATTGGGGCAGGGATTACAATACAAAAAGCTTCACACAATAGAAGTCGCAGCCATGGGACTTCTTCAAAATATTCTTGAAACAGCAAAATACGGCTTACCAACGTCACAAGTCATCCTTTTATTGAATATATTTACAATTAATAGTTGGTAAATGTGTAATTGCAAAGATATATGGGAATATTTAGAAGATTATTTGGCAGGATATAATGGATGATGGGAGTCAGCTGTTTTCTTTCAAAAGCCAATTCAATACATGATTTAAAAAGTATCCCAATAACGCCTGAAGACTAAATACAAGGGCTTTGTTGGAAGTAAGTGTTAACTCTGTTATTAGCTTCCGATTGTCTGGGCTGTACTCACTTTAGTAAGTACAGCATGAGTGAATAAATAAATTGCTTGCATGTTTGTAGAGCTACATCTAGACCAAAAAAGGTTGTTTTCACTGGATCGGTACAGTTTGGGTTGGAGTAGAATGGGTACGTTTCCATAGCCAAAAGGGATTCTAAACCCCAAATTAGACTGCATGCGGCTCCGTACCGCTGCGGATCTTCCTCGCAGACCATTGCCCACTGAATGTGTTTCATAAGAGAAAACATCAAACATAAAAGAAATCAGCAGAGCTCTCTGAATTTAATGTTCATAAAGCTGGTACCAGAAACAGTCTGTTTACTGCAGCAGTAAACAACTGTATTTCCAGCTTCTCATGCCACTACACACCAAGATTTGTTTGTTTCTTATTATTTACTTTTACTTATCGGCAGCAAGATCTCAAGATCAGAATTTTAATTTATTTATTTTATTTAATTAATTAATTTATTTATTTATTTTCTTCTGCTTAGTCCAAATTAAGATTAAAGCTAAAGCTTTAACTTTTTGGAATATATATAAAAGTTTGGGTTCTTTGTAAAGATAACATTCTGTATTTTTTATTCAAGCAGTCAAATTTATTGCAGGTGTAACTGGTAAATAGTTATAAACCTTTGAACAGACAGAAATTAAAGGTTAGATAACAAAAGTCTTTCTCTTTATTTTACAGTACAAGGCTTACAAACATCATGACTTTATAACATTCAGACAAACCAAAACTAATTATCTTTTAATTGCAACTTAAAACTCAAAAATATTGTGCCAGCAATTAAAAATTAAAATACAGAAAAATCTTTCAAAGTGTAATTAATGTCCATTGTTTCTGTGCATAGTTCAAAGTATATGCTCCAAAAAAAGAGGAGGCTTAGAACAAAAGGATTAGTCAGATTAATGTGACTTTGCTCAATTCTGATTGGTTCAGTTCTGTTTTACATTTACATTTATTCATTTAGCTGACGCTTTTATCTCAAAATATTGTGCCAGCAATTAAAAATTAAAATACAGAAAAATCTTTCAAAGTGTAATTAATGTCCATTGTTTCTGTGCATAGTTCAAAGTATATGCTCCAAAAAAAGAGGAGGCTTAGAACAAAAGGATTAGTCAGATTAATGTGACTTTGCTCAATTCTGATTGGTTCAGTTCTGTTTTGCAGACTCTAAACCAAAATGAAACCTGCTCAAAACAAAACCACCATTACAAAACCACAATTATTCCTACAGTCTAAACTGACTCTTGTCAGAGGTGTAAACCACCAGGTGTAAGTTTTGCAAGTGGAGTGGAATGGAGATAATAGCTTTGTTTTACAGCTGTAACACTGCCTGAAGATTTTAAAGAGTTGCATAAATGTGGATTAGCCTTGTACTCTTTTTCATATACCCCATAAGAAACCAGCTAAGTTTAGGAGGTTTTAATAGCCTCTGGAGCAGTGCTGCTTTAATGTATTCTTAACTGTTTGTCACTTTCTGTTAAGCTTGACTTCTTGTGATGACTAAAACATCGAGGCTGTGCTGGAGTGGTTGAACAAGGCTTCAGAAGACCCTTTTTAAAGCTGGCCTCATTCACACACACTATCTCTTGCCCTTTGTTTCTTTGCTTATCTGGGCACCGCTGGCACATGGCTTGCAGAACTGCCACGCATAATAGCCTACACAGCACTAGGACACTTTGATCTTTTCTGGGGTTAGCACAATCATCAACCAAGCAGCTTCTTTTTAACGTACTTGACATGGTGCAGTCCTTACTTGGCAGTTCATCTCTCTAAGAGATTAAATGTGGACTATAATTGGGAAAAAATGTCTCTAGCTTTTAGATAATACTTTAACACTTGGCCTGTGTTCAGTAGCTCCTGCGTATAGCCGTTATATGAGGAACTTAAATTTAAATGTTCATCTTAATTACAGTGTAACATTCCAGCAAATTTATATCAAAGTGTTTCAAAGAATAAGCTATGAGGCATGTTTCCAGTGATATGGCTCAGGTTAGTACAGAATATAACCATATACTGTATTTAGAATTTGTTTTATTATTGTATTATTCCGCTATTATAGAATGGTTGCTGTGAAGATGTTAGCTGACTGCATTACAGCATTTCACGTTTCAAAAGTGTTTCCAGACTCCGGACTCATCCGCAGCTCTGTTCAGGCTATTGTCAATGACACCACCAAAAGGGCGTCATCAAAGGGAAACGGCAAAACAAAGTTTAATATAACAGTTTTGTTAGGTTTAAAGCTAAAACTACATTCAAATAAAGCTTGTTTTGTATAAAATATAATTAAAATTAAAGCCGCAAGCAGCGATAAAGGCCCTCGCCTCCCCTTGCGACTGCTAACTTCGAAAGAGTTAGAAGAGATTTTATACCCCCCAAAAGGGCAACCTCTTTACAGGCTTGTTACTGCCAAACCCACAAATTTATCAAAAGCTACCTGATAACTTTTGTTGGCAATTGTTTTTAGTGTATGTTGCCTAAATTTGGTGTGGAATGAAGCAATAATGTTTTTAAACGAGGGTTGCAATTTTCTGGGATCAACCCTTACGGCCAAAATTGCTGACTTCCTGTTGGGTTTCGGGTGGGGCCGTAAAATAATTTCATTTTGCATATTCCAGTGTTCAGGTCATGAATAGGCACAAACACTTCATTGGGTCCGAGGAGATCGACAATGTTTGAAAGAGTTTGAGGAGATCTTATACTCCCAAAAATGGCCGCCTTGCTACAGGCTTGTTACGGCCAAACCCACAAATATATATATAAAAAAACTGATGATAACTGTGAGTAATGTATGTGTGCACCAAATTTTATTTGTCTAAAACAAACTAATTTTTTTTTTACTAATTTTAACTTTTTAGGGGTTGGGGCTTGAAAATGTCACAGGGCCAACCAGATCTGACATTTTAAAGACCCTCCTCAAAATGTCCCTTTTTTTGCAGACTCAACACGGCCACACCCTAAAAATATTAACAATTCCATTAATTACTTTTGATGCCAGATATTTGGAGATGAATTTGACCAAGTTGGTAGCCTTTCTGATGAAAGCCCTAGAATAATATAAAGTGCAACTTTCGGGAGGACTCAACAATTCAAACAAAACTGACTGGCTGGCTGACTTACTTATCCTGCCTCTCAGCAAGAAGGTTGTGAGTTCAACATTGTTGAAAATTGGGCATAGGACCAAGAGGATTTTTTTGATCAGTGTTACAGATCAGACATATGTATCAATTTTTTTTTTTTTTTAACTAATATTGGTTTCCTGTAAGTAATCACTAGACAAGCACCTATTATTTAGTAATTTACGATTTATTATTTTTTTGAAAAGGGACAGTGTACGTTAATTAACATTAAACAATGTACCCGAGTTAGCTGAATTAGGCTAATTTTTGTCAGTAGTCCCTTTGCCAGTTATAAAAAGGCAGCGTAAAAATAATCACTGGGTCTTAACAACTTGATGTAGTTGCATTGTAGGAACTAAAATGTATACATTGATAAAGTATAAATGTACTCTTTATGATTTTTTTGTGATATAAGCTTTTCAGACCAGACATGAAGATACTGATTGACATTTATGAAACAGTGACTCACTCAGTCATTACTCTACAATCACCTGATGTGTGGCCAAATTAATTGTACTGTAATGCCGTTGAAACCAATGCAGAAGTTAGTGCAGACTTTTTAAATGAAATGGATTTTTAAAACCAAAACATTTGCTTTTACCTTTACCTAGAAATTAAGAACATTAACACAATAACCGCAATGCAGTCAAATTGTGACAGAATCTGATAATGCCCTACACCTTATTCTAATGGTGTATAAAGTACAACGCGGCTGCCCGGCAACTCAGCTCCATGTTGTTGCTGGTCTGCACTACACATGAACCCTGTTATCAGTAGGAAGCACTGCGCCTCTTGAGAACAGAACACATCATGCTTGTCCTCCAGAGTCCAATTAGTGAGGTGAGTCTAGAAGCACTATTCTGCCCCATGCCCTGTTAAAGAAACCGGGATCTGACCTGCCCAAGGTTTGTCTTTGGACGGGATTGGTTCAGATTTACTGTATTAGTCTGAATGAGGCTAAGAACAAGGCTATAACCCCTATAGCCTTGCTCTGTGCCAATAGAACTAGGCTAAACACAAGGGCACCATAACAAAGGGCCATTGGTTTTAAGTTAGGTAATTAATTTATTTTCTCTGCTACAGACTTAAAAACCCGAAATTATGTTACAAAAAAAGCAACACATTTTGCTTTTGCTAAAGAGATTAATGATAACTTTGGCCAACAACCTGCAGCTTATATTGTGACACTGTGCTGAGTTCATTTAGACGTTAGATTTGAGTTGACTTTTCAGGCCGTTTAATTAAACTCCTTTCTTTAATGTTGTATCAATGGCAGTATTGTTTATACTTATAATGTTTTCTTTCTGGAGAAATGATCCGAGTTTAAAAATAATCCACAGATGTTTTTTTTTTTGTTTTTAGCAGCAAGAGCTGTGTTATGACTTCCTCATGGTTTAAAAAAAAAACACGCCTGCGCCTGTTTTGGCTGCCAATTGAACCATTCACAGACATAAGTGTTAAAGAAAATTGCATTATTTGCCTACAGTAAAAACATTAAGAATGCAGTAAGAATGCATCAGGCATTTTTGGAAGTTCACTCACAAAGCAGAAGCAGTGAGGAGAGCAAGAGGACATTCAGAGACATCTGGTTCCCCATCTTGCGGCAAGATAGAAAAAGTCTAATAGTCTAATAAACATATACTAAAGGAGCTTTAGACTGTTGTACTAGTCAAGTGTACAAAGCAAAACAGTACTCTATTGTCGATTGTGTAAAGGTAATATTCAGATGACTTGACTTTTAGCTTACATTACAGAAAAGGTCTGAATCATCCTCTCACAAGTACATGGAAAGTGGATACAAAGGATAATATGCATCTCAAATTTATGTTTTGTTTCTCCTAAGTTGAAAGACAAAGTTATATCCTGATTATGTCTGTGGAGGTTCTCTGTCATCCAGGTCATCTTGAAGAAAAGGTTAAAACAAATGCATCTGGACCCAGTTTACAAGGTTAAGATGTTTTGTCTCTAATTCCAAGACACTTTATCAATTCAGAGATCAAGTCTCTGACCTAACCCTAATAATAAGAATAAACATGTTTAATTAAAACATATCTAATAAGGGAAACAACTTGACTGATGAAACAAATGTGATTTGAATGTTTATGTAAATTGACATTTATTAGTTTGCATCATTCATTAATTGTTTGATGTGCAGCGGCGCTAGTATCAGTGCTGCAGAGATGGTGTACTAGAGTTCTGGTCTCTTGGAGGCTTATTTTTTGACTCATGACTTGACTTGAGGGTAAGCCTCAATGATTTGACGTTTATATGGCTCAGCCTCACTTATTCTCGGACATAGGGACTTGTGACTCGACTCGGACTGGGACTCGGACTACTTATGACTTGGACCTTTCACAACAAAGCCCATTTTTCTGACTCTGTCTAAAATAAAATAAAATAAAATAAATTGGAGTATAATTCTAACAACTACAAATGTGTATGTATAATCCTGGTCTCAAAAGAAAGCCAAGACATGGGAGATTTCCATAGAAGTGTCAGTAATTAAGGTATCTGTACTGTGTCTGAAAAAATGGATTATGGAAAATGGAAAAATACTGGAACACAATAGGAAATAGAAATTTATACCTCTGCCTAAAAAAAAAACACACACCTAATTTAAAGGGAAAACATTTAAATCATAGAATAAAAGCCCAAGTCATCTAAGAATTATTTAAGTTATTTCTGATGAGTAACTGTGCCAAAGTAGATGCTAAAAACGTGAGCCTGCGCAGTTTTTCACATGTTTTATCACAGGTACATGTCACAAGGAGGAACCACCAAATGTGGGCACATTTTGGGACCATATGTGTCATTGACCTTTCTTACCATGCAGGAAAACAAATTTAATTTACTGATAGATCACGGTTATTCATTCCATCAAAAACATCTGTTTATGACTCATTTTGAAATTTCACTTATGTATTGTATATTTTCCCATTCAAATAAGACCATACAACAAAAGTAAAGTTTGTCTCCAAGTGGAGCATGTATTGGAAACAAGTAAAATCTATAAATATATAAATCTATACATACATAAATCTATAAGTATAAATAAATATGTTTGGGGTGGAGTACACACACTCACACACACAATCACCTATGTGTTTGAGGAGTTACAGGATGAGCAGAGGTGGATGGAGCTGCAGACAACAATAAAGTTTTATCATCATTATCACTGTGGAAATGAAAAATACACTCATTTGTTGTCACTCATTTGAAATTGTCCAAACCAACAATAATGACATTGTTGTAATATTAGCAGTAACAGTACATTTGAAACAGTTAATTTCAATGCAGAGCAATATAGTAGATAGATATGCAAGTCAAAACAAATTCAAATAAACAAACACAAAAGATCTTACACCGCTGCCGGTTGTGCGTCGGGTCAAGCTGCTCTCATTTAACTCCCAGCCCCTGAAATTTTTTCAAGGGTTATTTTTATTACCTTTATCCTATGATGAGAGAATTAAGGGGGTGTCTTTTGATATACCAGAGTGCCATAAGCCCCAAGAGTCTGCTGCAGAGCCTCGGCTACCTTGTGTCTGAGGCCTTCTGCGGCAAAAAGAAGTCCACAATTAAATAAAAATAAACTTTTTAAAAGACATTTTACATTCTAGTTACAAAGTCACATCTAATCTCTTGCTGCTGACTTTTAGAATTACTTACAAACCCAGAGATGAATTCATTACACATCTCTTTCTTCAGACATAAAAAAAACATTTAAACATCACATTTGACAGCAACAAATCGTAATCTAAACCTGTTGTTGATTTCCACAAAATCGGGTCAAGTAGAGCAGCTGGCTAAGGTCCCACAGAGCTAATTAAAACCTTAAAGAAAAACACAAAGAGATGCGGTCGGTTTTATTAGAATGAGTATTCAGTTTTTTTCCATATGTCAGAGGAGAGTGTGAATAATTTCTTCACTTGCTGTAGTAAATGATTAGTCAAACCTTAACAAAACTGGAGGGCTTCTGAAACTTTCTGAAAAACAGTAAATGGGTGCAAACAGTGGAATATATGGCACTGATTAGATCCCTGGTTAAATGTCTGCCCTGCTTCACGCTGCACTCTGGTGTGTGAGAGAGCACACACAGCACCGTGCTGCAGCTGTAGGCTTCACTGAGCGCGCTCATAGAACGGAGAACAGAGTGGCAGCGACGGGAGATGTATTTGTGAAAAGTATTGTAAGATTAGAGAAATAAAACACACACAAAATATACATAGCCTATGTTAATCAATATCAATCTGTTTCATTTTTACCAATTAAATACTGTAAATATTAACTTTTACGGCTGCAGAACTGGAGCCTGTGCAAGCGGAGCAGTTTTCAGAGATATTTATTTAATATTTGGGGTAAATAAGCTTACCTACTATACAGCACACGAGAGCTCCGCCATGTCAATAGCATTAGGCAACTTATACAAAGTAGTAGTAGTAAATGCTCTTGTTTAATAAATGTTTTAGGCTTATACATTGCTAACATTAGTTAAACACAATGGCTGTGAAGAGGTTTCTTATTTGTTTTTTTTTAAGTATAACCGGCTAGTTCAAAGGGCTATCTGAGTACAATGTCAATTAATGATGCTTCTAAATATACATTTGTGCTCATAAGTTTACATAGTTTACATGCCAGAATTTGTGATTATTTGGTCATTTTTCAGAGAATATGAATAATAACATAAAAAAACTTTTCTTTCACTCATAGTTAGTGGTTGGTGAAGCCATTTATTGTCAAACAATTGTGTTTACTCTTTTGAAATCATAATGACAACAGAAACTACCCAAATGACTCTGATCAAAAGTTTACATTGGTGATTTTGGCCTGATAACATGCACACAAGTTGACACAAACAGGTTTGAATGGCTTGTAATCAATGTGTGTGTATAAAAGGTCAGCTTCTGACAGACCCTTGCATCTTTCATCCAGTGCTGCACTGACGGTTCTGTATTCTGAGTCATGGGAAAAGCAAAAGAATTGTCAAAAGATTTGCCTGAATAGGTAATTGAACTGTATAAAACAAGAAAGTGATGTATAAAGACATCCAAGGAATTGAGAATGCCAATAAGCAGTGTTTAAAATGAGGAATTATGTTGAAACCAAACCATGGTCAGGTAGACCAACAAAAAATTCAGCCACAACTGCCAGAAAATTGTTTAAGAAGTAAAGAAAAACCCACAATGAACTTCAGCTGAAAAACAGGACTCTCTGAAAAAAAGTGGTGTGGCTGTTTCAAGATGCACAATAAGGAGGCACTTAAAGAAAAAAGGACTGGGCACAGTGGCTCAGTGGTAGAGCAGTTGTCCTTCAACCGGAAAGGTTAGCGGTTTGATTCCCACTCTCCCCACAGTTCACACTGTCGTTGTGTCCTTGGGCAAGACACTTAACCCCCCTTGCCTCCAGTGGTGTTCCAGCTGTAACACTAGTGAATCGAAGCTTTATGTAAGTCGCTTTAGATAAAAGCGTCTGCTAAATGACTAAATGTGCATGGTCGTGAAAACCATTACTACGCAAATGCCACAAAGCATCCTACTTAAAATACACCAAACAGCACAGAGACAAGCCTCAAAACTTCTGGAACAAAGTCATTTGGAGTGATGAGACCAAAATTAAACCTTTCGACCACAACCATAAACTTTACATTTGGAGAAGAGTCAACAAGGGCAATGATGAATACGGGACAATGTTCGAATGCCTTTTGGCAATGGAAACTTACCTGTACTGATTTGACACACTAACACTTCTAGTTTGGTTTTCAGAATTGTATGAATAGATCCACAAATTACAGTATTACCTAATAAAGTTTTGTTCAGTATTTTTTTATATTGTCATCTAGGCAAGGCAAGGCAAGGCAATTTTATTTATATAGCACAATTCATACACTGGGTAACTCAAAGTGCTTTACAGGAATAAAAGACAATTTACAAGATTTATATTAAGAAACATAAGAAAAAATTAAAAACATTTTAAAAAGAAGAGTGCAGATAAAAGAAAAAACTAACACTTTAGGTTGTAGTGTAGGCGGAGCTAAAGAGGAAGGTTTTTAACCTCCCCTTGAACATTGTTAAAGTTGAGGCTTGTTTTACATCATCTGGGAGGCTATTCCAGGTTTTTGCTGCATGAAACTTAAACGCTGCTTCACCCTGTTTAGTTCTAACTCTGGGCACGAGCAGAAGGCCTGTCCCAGATGTTCTCAGAGTCCGAGGAGGTTCATAAGTAACTAGCATGTCAGAGATATATTCTGGTGCTAAACCATTTAGAGACTTGTAAACCAGAAGTGCTGTTTTAAAGTCTATTCTCTGAGCAACAGGAAGCCAGTGCAGAGATTTTAAAACTGGCGTGATGTGGTTGTACTTCCTGGTTTTGGTTAGAACCCGAGCAGCCGCGTTCTGAATAAGCTGCAGCTGTCTTAACCCTCGTTTTGAGAGACCAGTGAGCAGGCCGTTACAGTAATCTAACCTGCTGGAGACAAAAGCATGGATAAGTTTCTCTAAGTCTGGTTGAGACATCATCCCTTTGACTCTGGAAATGTTTTTAAGGTGATAAAATGCAGATGATGTAATTGACTTAATGTGACTGTGGAAATTCAAGTCTGAGTCCATGATGACCCCTAGATTTCTAACCTGATTTTTAGATTTTAGAGAAAGAGACGCGAGGTGGCTGCTGACACTTTCTCTTTGTTTCTGTGGCCCAAAGATGATTAGTTCAGTCTTGTTTCTGTTCAGTTGGAGAAAATTATTTTGCATCCACATGTCAATCTGTTTGATGCAGTGACACAGTGAATGGATTGGTCCATTTTCACCTGCTGTGAGTGAAATGTAAATCTGAGTGTCATCTGCATAATTATGGTAGGATACGCCACAAGTGCGTATTAACTGGCCTAAAGGAAGCATTTAGAGATTGAATAATAGAGGTCCCAAGATAGACCCCTGTGGAACCCCACATGTCAGGGCCATTTGGTCTGACACACAGTTACCAACCGAAACAAAGTACTTCCTGTCTTCAAGATAGGACTAAAACCATTTAAGGGCAGTTCCAGTGATACCTATCCATTCCTCTAATCTTTGTGTCAGGATTTCATGGTCCACTGTATCAAACGCAGCACTCAAGTCCAACAGAACTAAGACAGAGACTTTGCCTGCGTCAGTGTTCATACGGATGTCATTTGTGACTTTGATAAGTGCAGTCTCAGTGCTGTGATGGGGCCTGAATCCTGACTGAAAAGGATCAAAGCAGTTGTTAAGTAATAGAAAGTCATTAAGTTGCTGATATACAACTTTTTCGATGACTTTCCCTAAAAATGGCAGGTTTGATATGGGCCGATAGTTGTTGAGCACTGTAGCATCAAGACTGCTCTTCTTCTAGGAGAGGCTTAATGACAGCAGTTTTTAAGGCCCTTGGAAATGTTCCAGACTGTAAGGAATTATTGACTATATTAGTGAGTTGTGGTAACAAACTGCTTAGGCAGCAGGTGGATGAACTCAGGCTGGAGACAGTTTTTTCAATTGTTCTGTCATTAATGGGAGTAAAATGTGTTAAACCAACCAAGTGTCTCCTAGGTGGCTGCAGTGTTGTTGTATGCCCTTTGGACTGTATCGCGTGTTTAATGCCTTGAACCTTGTCGTTGAAAAACAATGCAAACTCATTGCATTTAGTGGTGGAAACTAATTCTGGTGGAAATGGAGCTGGAGGGTTTGTTAATCTGTTCACTGTAGCAAACAGGACACGCAGGTTGTTACTATTGTTGTTGATGATCTCTGAGAAGAATATTTCTCTTTCTTTTTGCAAAGTTTGATTGAAAACATGCAAATTCTCTTTGTATACCTCATAATGAATTAAGAGTTTCAATTTACGCCATTTTCTTTCGGCTTTTCGGCATTCCTTTTCTGTGCCCTGAAAGAGTGAGCATTGCTCCATGAAGCCTTCTGCCTCGTCCTGATCACTTTAACCTTAACAGGAGCAATGGTGTCCATAACATTTAAAACACCTGAAGTATAACAATTCAACAAATCATCAACTTGACCTGATGAGGCATTTTCAAACCTGATTGCCTCCATAAACTGTGTCCTGGTGTTATCGTTAATGTATCTCTTTTTTACAACAGTAGGTCCAACAGCAACTTTTGGAATTATGGACAGATGAAAAAAGACACATGAATGATCAGATAGAGCAACATCAATCACAGTGACATCTGAAATATGAACACCTTTAGTAATGACCAGGTCCAGAGTGTGACCTCTGTTATGGGTCGGCTCATTAACATGCTGACAAAGACCAAAAGTATCAAGAATAGTAGAAAGTTCTTTGGCATTTCTGTCACAAACATTATCCACATGCACATTAAAATCACCAGACTATTTGTTCAAATTCTGTGCAAATAACCGAAAGCATTTCAGTAAACTCATTAATAAAATCATGACATTGTTGGGGTGGTTTGTAAAGAACTACATATAAAATAGATGGAGAAAACCTCAACTCCATTTTGAATGACACATACTCAAATGATGAAAACTCTCCAAGTGAAAGTTTCTGGATAAGAATATTATCCCTAAGAAAGGCACATACACCACCACCCTTTTTGTTTTCCCGTATTTTGGATAAAAATGTGAAATTCGACGGGGTGGATTCAATAAGGACTGCATTTCCAGTACTGCTGTCTAACCATGTTTCTGTTAAAAACATAAAATCAAGCTTATTTGAAGTTATAAAATCATTAATTAAAAAAGATTTGTTTCCCAAAGACCTGACATTGAACACTGCAAGTTTTAAGTCCGTTTGAGCAGGACCTGACTTTATCTGTTTGCAGGGGATTTGAATCAGATTTGTCTGATTAGACAATCTAACTGTAATTCTCTTCTTTAATCTGCGACTTCTGACTGTAGCTATGGAGCTAGGAGGGAGTGTTCTCTCCCAGGGCCTCAGGTTGATAAGTGGTTTATTATGACGAAAAGTCCTGGAACAGCAGAGGCCCTCAGTGTCCTAATCACTGATAGTAGCCTTGATGCTAGTCAAGGCTTTTGGAGCTGGTCTGGGAGGAGGTGGTCTGGGAGGAGCTGGTTTGGGAGGGGGTGGAGAGGGTCTGACAGGGGTGCATTGGACTCTAGGTAGTGGCCGAGGTGAAGCAGTGGTACTCCTGGGTGGTATTGGGGGTGATGTTTTTAGTGATGATGATCTACAGTTTGCAGATACAGTATCTTAAATTTCCTTGATAAATTGTGATCATTTTGAGGCTAAAACACCCACTTTTAGAAACACTTTTTACAGATTTTATTGTGGGACAAGCAGGTTGAAATCAGGACAAACTCCTGAAGAAGAGACATACAGTCACCCTGTTTTATTAGGAGCAAATTAACTTGCAAAATGTAAGTTAATCTGGGCGTTGTCGTGGCGATGCCCATTTTTATAGTGGTACTTATAATGGTACATAAAAGCTCTTCAGAAATCAGTTCCACTTATCTTGTATGCCATTATATATTATTAAACCGTGTACTTTTCACTGTTGTGTTGGCCAATGTGCCGCTGAGAACTCTTGAGCACAGATTAGTAGAGCACTATACGACTACTACGTGACGTTCACGGTGTAGACAACAGGCCCTTTGTACAAGGCAACCTTTCTCTTTGTATGAGGCACAACAATACTTGAGTGGCTCTTTTTTAATAAGCACTCTCAGCGTTGAATTCAGGATTATGCTTAAATCTTTGTCATGGACTTCAAAGGCCGTTCCTCATTCAGTGTGGTCTTTTGAAGGCATTCTGTTGTGAGCTTTCCCCTCTTTCAAGGGCAGGTAAGTGGTTTTAAGTCCTGTATGCAGTGGATTACTCAGTGTAATGTTTGTCTTGTTTGCCTAGCACTGTAAAATGGTTTTCCAAATGAATAGTGAGTCTAAAAAATGTATCATACCGTGACATGTTTCATGGTGCAGTCATCCAAACTACGAAAAGCCAGATACTTTTAAAAATCTTCCAAGCAGCTTTGAAAAAGTTTGAATTGTTTGGGTGTACATATCTTATGTGAGGCAGCCTTTTCTGACATTAATGTCATGAAATCAAAGTTCAAAAGCAAACTGACAGATGAACATTTAAACAAGTCCATAAGAGTAAACCTGACAGTGGCGTGGGTAATTTTTTGGAGGAAGCCAGACGGCAGGTGGGGGGTGGGGTTAGGACATATACACTCTCTCTCTTGATTGTAGCAGAGCTAGTTTAGAGCAAATCAACATTTGTATCTCCCTCCTCCTTCTTTCCTTTCATCAATAAACTGGAACTTACTGGAACCTTATATATTTGTGACCATTCACTTATTGCAAACACATAAATAATTGAATAATTAGGCTTAAACTATGTATTTTTTATGTTCAAACACATCAGCACCACAGTGCAAAAACATATCTGAAGGAAAACCTCTTCACAACATTAACAAATGAACAGGACTGACACACGCAGTTTGAAAGCATTAAAACAAGAAATAGTTAAACAGAATTTCATTCTTACTATGTTACAAGTGCTCAGTTAATTCAGTTGCTATTAATGACAAACGGTGTTATTTTTTTCTATCTCCATGCAGCATTATTCCTCCTCCTTGACACCGGCAGCTCATTTCTTTTTGGTGGTTGGTCAGTGATCCGTGTTTCTATGGTCTACCTGCAACTTGTCAAGTTCCAGAGCATGTTAGCCATTCAGCGCAGGTTACCACAGAGCTCTACCTTGAGGGAAGTGAACAATCTTAGTGATACTGAAAACCTAGGGTTAACCCTGAACTTACCTCTAAATCTCCTGATCCAGACAGGGCCTTGGAATTGTTGGTGGAGCAGCCATTCTTATCATAATAAGGATGATATTATCCTTATTATGATAAGCCTAACAGCCGCTGAAGTTTAGCGTTGGCAGTCAGCGCGGGCAAAGTTCTCATTCTTCATTAAATGGACAAAAATCCTTTTTTCCTCTCCAAACACAGGTCAAGTTTTGATGTTGGCCTGCCATCAGATTTATTTTTAAGCTGCTGTTCAATGGGTAAAATTTGTAAAATTATACTCTCCATACTAATAAAATGCTAGCTTATTATCAACACGTTTAGTTAACATATTAAATGTCCCGCTCTCTAAGTCTCACCTGAAATTACAACAAAATGACTACTTTGTCATCAAGAGCCCTCTTTCTAGACTTTTCATCTGTCTTCAATACAATCTAACCAGAAATTCTTGTCTCCAAAATGTCACGTATTTAGGTGAATCCATACCTAATTAACTTGTCTCACCAACAGAGTCCAGTTAGTGAAGGTGAACAACACTTTTATCAGCGATAATAACCAATGTTGGTTTACCCCAGGGTTGTGAGCTCAGCTTTGCTTTTTACTGTTTATACGGATGATTATGATGATATATTCTAAAATACTCCGATGATACTCTAACATTGTTAATTAGTTCAGATAACCCTGGGCACCAACAAGGTGTCAACAAGGTTTTTTGATGTGGAGTAAAAACAAATCTGTGGCAATTAATACAAAGAAAACAGAACAAATGTTTATCTCGACTTCAACAGTTTTGTGTCCTTATACTATCAATAATGGCACAATCCAACGGACATTACATAATTTTCAAACGGCCCGATAATTCAATTTAATCCGATAAGTAGTTCTGATAGGGTTTTAGACTGCAACTAAATTGGTTGCATATGTGAGTGGTCACATCACATTTGTGTGCTGTTTTTATTGAGCCCAAGAGGAAAATGTCTGTCACGTTTGCAGCTGTTCACAGTAATGTTCACTCATTTGAGTCACACTGCTGCTCCGCCACTTCCTCCACTGCCTCTCGTTCTACCGTCCTCCCTCTCAACGACGCGGACAGACGTACGGCTCATTAACAAGCAAAGATTAGCAAAGTGTGAGCAGAGTCATCACAGAGGATGAGGGCAGTAGCTGTTTTAGACGAGGTGCTGCTGAAGAACGCTTTGGAGTGATGCACAAACGTGGGCAGAGCTTAATGTTTCATCAGCTGTTTAAAGCTACTCTTTACTAGACAGCAGGTGTTTTATTTGAACATGCTTCATGTTGAGCCCTGCACAGGAGCTCCACAATGAGACCAGATCACTGCGAGGCTCATGAGACGTTCAGGAACACAGCGTTAATACAAAAGTTAATTTCGTTGAACATAAGACCAACAAGACCTAAATACAACCCACAAAAGGATGTTCAACTTGTGTTGATGCTATCCTCAGATAAAATTAGCAGCATACTTATGTTTAATTTTCTGCAGCTATTACTACAGAAATAAAATAATTGACATAATAATAATAAAGGTAACAACAATGGTCTGTGGGTTTCAGCTTGTAACATCTGTCCAACACAAGGCCCAGCGGCCAGAGCTGGTCTTATAGTTTATTATCTATCCCACACAGGCAGGGCCGACGTGGCTAATCGTGAGCCGGCTATACATTGAGTGAGGCTGCTCACCGTTTGAACTTTCACTGACACTCTGCCTGTGCACAGCCCTCCCTTCTCTTTAGCTCTGTCATTGGTCAGGTTGGTTGAGCCGCCGAATGATTTGCTGCCTGTAAAATGTAGGGGAGGGATATAATACTCGATTCATAGACCAGGTTGTGGTCGTACACAGCCGATGGGCCAGTGATAGGCTTCTACAACAGTGCTTTCAGGGAATTAAACAAATGTTCTGTGCAGCCTCAAGACTTTATTCATGGTAATTTTGTTAGGGCTATGTTTGTAACACCAAAACAACAATAATTAAACACGTTCAGTCAATGAGTTCTTATTTCGAGCGCTCTCACCACTTTCCTTGGCGTAAAAAAGCAGCCAAACTGAGCAACACACGTATCTATGGCCTGTGCACTGTAAGTATTTACTGTAGATGTCCCGTTATCCCTATGCCCTGTCCCAGTGGAGGACAGTGAGCTTTGAGCTTACAGCTTGTGTGTAACTACCCTTGAGCCAGGGTCACTCGTGTATTTAGAGCACATCTGTGATCAGCTGGAGTTCTCCTGCAGCTTTTGAGACCGGTTAAAATTTAAGCTCATATATCAAGACAAAGGTAAAAGCTCTTGCTGCAGTTTCTAGGTCTGTGTGTGTTGTCTGAGAGCTTCAGTCTTTTTCTTGTGGACGAGTGAAAAGTAGCTAGTAGAAAATAGTGCTCACAGAGCAAATATGCAAATATAAACCATGTTTACAGATTAAAGCATGTGCAGGTGTTATTCTTCCTTTTGCAGTAGTTCTATGCTTCTTCTATTGTTCTAGATGAGTAAACTTGGTTCAGACTGTGATAACACTGTTGAGGCACAGGCACTAATTACAGATCTTTTTCATTTTTAAAATGTACATCTAAACCCTGACCTCAGAGAGGGGCAGAGTTGGTCATCTTACTTCAAAAAAGTAATTAGTTACAGTTACAAATTACTTCTCCCAAAAAGCAATTGAGTTAGTAACTCAGTTACCACATTGCAAAAGTAACTCAGTTACTCAGCAAAGTAACTGAAGTTATTTTTTATGTTCTATAAGGGTATTACATTCTATAACAGCTTAAAACCGATTGATGAATAAAAACACTATATATAGTACTTTAGAACATTTGGTATTTATTTCAACTCAATAGATTGCAGTCTGCCATATGATATACATAGAAATAAAAAACATATAAAAATAAATATTGAAAATTAAATTCAAGAGCAAAATTAAGTTACACAAACTTGTGTAAAAAGAAACAAAGGGAGACCTGGCCATTAAGTCTGTACCTGTAAATTATTATTATTATTACAATAAACAGAACACAATCCAACTCTCTCTGTAGATTAACATGTTGTTCATTCTCAAAGAAAATGAAAAATACATTAATCTATTCTAAAATATTCCTCTCAACTAACAATTAAACCAGTGGTTGTTGCTGACACGTAAAATCGAGCGTTGCTTGTTTTAACAGTGGCTCTGTCTCCTTCACTGGAACTCACGCAGCTGCCTTTGGGGTTGAGCAGCAGCAACAAGTGTCGTGTTAGCATGTGTTGATGTGAGGTGCTTCATAAGATTTGAGTTACTTGAGGCAGACGTGGATAAAGTCTTTTTTCCTGGAGCATGTTACAGAAACATTCTTGCCTTTAATTGCAATTAACGAAAAGTAGTGTCGGTACTTCCAGTTCGAGAACGCTACCTTTGAATTTCCCCGGCTCCTCTCCATTGTCGCTGACACTGTTTTGTGTTTAGTGTTAGTCAGAGCGTTCAGTGAGACCGCGTGAGCAGGGCAGGTTTGTCTCAAAATGTTTCCCAGAATGCTTTGCACAAGACATTCCTGTGTAACCAAAATGTGTTAACCAAACACAGGCATTTTTTTTCCCATATATTTGAATGTTGATTATCCATGTACTTTGTCTCTGAACATTCACTGATGGCTGTATTTTAGTACATTTAGAAAAACAGTAGCCTTTTTTTTGGTGTTGGCATATTGATATGTGATTCTTTAAGGGGTTTTCACACCTTTTGGTTCCAAAGCAAATTGTCACGTGTGAAAGCACCAGTGGACCGTGGTTCAGACTTTAGACCAAATTTAGGAAGTCATAGCCAAGTAAAAACACAGAGAAGAGCAAACGACAGAAAGAAAAGGTGGAAACAAAGTCAGTCATGTTTAAAAATACATACATTTTATACTCGAAACAGACATACATTTTCACATTTTGAAGAATAAGCACCTTTGTCTTTCTGCCACTGCTCATTGTTCCACACACAGTTTTATATTTAGCTGGACTGACAGATCTACAATTGAGTCATGTCCAGTTTTTTCTCAAATAAATACAAACATGGCAGACATTGCTTATTTTCCACTCTGTGATTTCAAATGTGCTTGGCATCGCTGCTGTGTTGTGTAATCTAGCTGGCAAGCGATTTTTTATTTATTTTATTTTCTTGTACAATTATGGCCTTTTTGAACAGTTTGCCTCTGGACGTGTTTTAAACATAGTTACTGAAAGTAATTTATTTAGGACTTAGTTTGACAGCAGCACTTATAGGAAGAAGTTCCCCATGTTGCAAGTAGATTTACTTTGTATAGTGAAGCTTAAACTGCCACAGTGAAGAGGCAAGTTATTAAGTTACAGACATTGTTTCCCGGGGGGTCATTTGCTTTTCAACCAGCCACTATTGTACAAACAAAGAACAACTACCATAACAATAATGTTACATCGAGGCACAACATTTATAAATCAACATTTATATGAGGACCTGATATCATTCACAAAGGACCAGATTTAAAACAGACTCATGTTTGATCAAAGCTCAATAATGACTCAGCAGATAAACATTTAGATCAGACTTGTTATGAAAACATTAATGTCTCAGACAGGGATGGTTTACACCAGCGGTCCCCAACCTTTTATGCGCAACGGACCGGTTCAATGTCAGACAATATTTTCACGGACCGGTCTTAAAGGTGTGGTGGATAAATACACAAAATAAAACAATACAAGCAGCATAAAAACTGTAATATTTTCTAAATATATTAATGAACATGTTTTTTAATGCAGGGTGCTTGGTCTTCAAGTGGCGAAGCAGTTTTGAAGGCTTCATTGCCTCATTAAAGAGCCGGCCGCCGCATATTATGCAGAGCGGGTTTGATGCGCAGGAATCACCTGTCGCTATAAATCCATATTTTAAGTAGGACTCCTTTTTATTGTCTGTTAAATGCAGCTTACTTTGTCTTGGAAGTCGTATGGTCTTCTTCTGTCTCCTCACTTAGTATTTTCCCCTTTGCGAAGAAACTTTCCAAAGACGTTTGTTTTTACTCTTTTAGCTAGCTTGGAGGTTTAATTTTAGCGGCAACGTATTACGTGACCGGGCCAAGCGTCAATAGTGAGTCATAGACGGATGTAATAGAGGGAATCCGGTCATTTTTCAAAATAAAACATTGCTCAGACTCGGATAATAAATAAAATGGAGTTTTAGTGTAGGTTCTTTATTCTTTCTCTGCGGCCCAGTACCAAATGACCCATGGATAGGTACCGGTCCGCGGCCCGGCAAGGTTCAGTGCTACATTCAAAATTTAGCCACTTTGTTAAAAGGATTTTCTCTTTTTCATCAGTAAACATGACATCTAGTATTTGTAAGTTCAACTTCCTGCGAGTACGGTGCAGCCTCTGAGGCAGATCTCGCTCTGAACAGACCAGACTCCATGTAAAGTCAGTGTTTACAGCGGGACATTACAGCGTGAGTTGGTTTCACTTTAACCACGGAGCACCATAACACAGCAGGCTTTAGTAGGGCATGTTCATTTGGAGCCAAGGCAGCAAAGCTCTGGGGAAACACTTCATATTCATATTGTTTCTAATTAGGCCTGCACGATAAATCGTTATAAAATCGCGATCTCGATTCACCCTGTTCACGATTTAATTTTTAAATGACTTCGATTTAAAAAAAAAAAAAAACAGCTTTTATTTTGAAAGGACCGCTCTCACAGGATGTCACCGTCAGCCAACGACACAGCGCCTTTTAGTCTCGTGTTTCACTCTCGGCCGAGTTCGAAATAAACAAAATGGATATGAAAACCCAGGTCCTTGTGAGAATCAGCCAACCACTCAGTCTCAACTTGTTCCGAAAAAAGGCTCACATTCCGTGGTGTGGAAGTATTTTGGATTCAAGCAAGAAGACGAGGGTCAATCTGGTGTGATTTGCAAGGTATGCTTTGCCCTTGTTGCAGCACCGCAAGGTAACACCACAAACACCAATTAAAGACAAGGTGCCGCTATATATACAAAATAAATTATTAGTTTTGATACTGCAACTGCACTTCAATGGCCAATTGCTCCTTTTCTTTAAACACTGAACCCTCAGAATGTTGAATGACGTTTCAATTAGCCTATTTAGAGCCATGTTCAGGCCATATTCAGCGCTGTGCGCTAAACTTCTATTTTTGGTAACCTACTTGAATGGCCAGTTGAATGTTAATTGTACAAAAGGCAAGCAGTTAAAGAGTGTTTCTTCTTTATTCATTGAAGCCTCTATGTTTACAGGCTTGTGGTGATGTGCAATGTTCTATAGGTGCCAAAACAAATATTTTTGGTACTTCCAATTTGTTTTGTTTTGTCATGGTTCATGTGTGTAATAAACATTACATTTCATGAGAAAAAAAATCGTTGTAGAGAATCGTGATATCAATTCTAAGCTAAAAAATCGTGATTCATATTTTTCCCAGAATTGTGCAGGCCTATTTCTAATGCAAGTGTCCTCATCAGCCCATAGAGAGTTGTGAATGGGTGTTCACTCACAGGTGTTCTTAAATCCCAAATTATTTAAAGCCACACACATAGCCAACTAAAGAGAAATACACTGCATAAAAAGACATAGACCTACCGAACGGTTCAATACTGTATTGAGAATTGTTGCATCCCTAGTGATTGGATTTATCAACCACAGTTTTATTAAATCAGAGCAGCTCCATGTAGTTAACGTTTGCATCTTCAAACCTAAAAGACAGAGCTAGAACATCACTGGACACAACAAGCCAGTAAGGCCAGGGTTCAGACCATGAATACATTCCTTGGAGCAGATCAGGATCAAGAGTTTGTAAAGTCACAAAGTCACTTCATCAAGATGACTGACATTCTTAGGATTCTCTGAAGTTAGTACCAGCTCCACTGCCTTTGTCCCTACAGAAACATCCTTGCTTCCAGTGCATGTGGCATTGGTCTCTGAATGTGTGAGACAGAGATGGAGTACTCAAGTCCTGCACTCAGGCTCATTGTTATGACTTGTGACTCGACTCAATGTGTAAGCCTCAACAACTCGACTCGGACTGGACTTTTTATGGCTTGGACTCAAATTTGGACCCGTTTATTTTCAGACACAAGGACTCAGGACTTAGGACTTAGACTCAGACTTGAGCACAAATGATTTGCAAGTTACGCTCAGCAACAACACAAGCTACTCTCATTTAACTCCCAGACCCTAAATGTAACCCAGAAGCTGGACTCGGACTACTCTTTGGTGACTTGGACTTGGACTTGAACACTGAAGACTTAAAAGTGACTTGGACTCGAAAACAGGTGACTTGACTACAACACTGGTGTGAGAATGTTTGGTGATGGTCAGAGAGTCTGTAGGTGCAAAATGGCTGCCACGTCTCTGTCAGTCTGCCCCAGGGCAGCTGTGGCTACATAAAATTTGCTTACCACCACCAGTGTATGACTGTGGAGTGAATGAATAATGGACAATGTAAAGCGTCTTTGGGTATTTTGAAAACCACTATATATGTTTTTAAATTTGAGAGTGTGGCCCATACTGTCAAAAATAAAATATGACAGTACAGGACACAGTTTTACCGACTTTTTTTGTAACAATGATAATCCTTAAACCTACTTACTAAACCCTTTGTCCCATTTGGTGGAAAAGACATTCGCCCCTTACAGACAGACATAGCACTTGCAGAGCACAGAGATGTTGTGCTGCTGAGTCCAGCTTTTATCTGCTGTCTGTTAAATGCCGTCAAAAATCACCGCCACTGCAAGTCTCTTGCTGACCTTCAAAACCCCAACAGCTCCAGGCCAGCAGACGCTAATTAATGCTTCACAACTACACACAGCAATTTCAGCCTCTGCACATCCAACGCTGGAATCAACTTGGCTTATTCTGTGCTTCGGGTTTGACATTACCATGTTGGGGCATTGATAGCTAACTGAATAATGAATACAACTCTTTTTTGCCAAATGTCCGCACCATCTTTTCATTTGCAGATATGTGTCTCTTTTATGAGAATTCCTCTCACTCCGAGTCCCCCGGCACTGCATGTACAATCCCTCCGTTTTGTGGTTTGACGAGTGGGGGAGGGGCTCAGAGTCTCCACTAAAGGGATTTCTTGCCATATTGTTGCAGCTTAACTTTATACTGCGGTTGATAATGACAGTATGATAGAGCATGTGCTCGTAAAATGGGACACCAGACACAGATTCCCACCAGAAAGCAATCTGCTGTGCACTTCATCTGCCGTCTGCTAGATAGACTTTCAAATTATACTTTCATTATGAATATGTCAGACGATATTATGCTTAAACTGGGAAAACAAGGGTTTTAAGAGAAAACATGACTTTTTCAGCTGTGGCCACTGCTTGTTTAACCAGCACGAAGTCAAGCAAAATTCTAAATTGTCCACAATTTACAAAGGCAAGTGAATAAGTACAGTGGAAATCTAACGATGTAGTATATTAATTTATATTGTTGCTTAACTTATGTGGCTTTATATCGTCTTTATAAAAACTGACACAGTGGGGCTTTGTTCAGGCTAATGGACACTGCACAAGGATCAGGGAACATAATTCTGAAACACAGCACTCTATTAAAAACTGTCCAGTAAACCATTAGCATCTGGTATTTGAGATGTTAGCCATGTTTTAGTGCAGGCAGAACGCTGTGGTGTTTGAATGAAATGGAAGTAGTTAGGGCTGCAACAACAAATCGATTAAATCGATTACTAAAAAAGTTGGCAACGAATTTCATAATCAATTTGTTGTGTCGCGCGACGCGGAGATGTTTGATTATTATGTAAAAAATGAAAACTTTAGTTGATCGCGTTGCGGAATGAACACACTCAGTCTCTCTCGCGCACTGATGCTAGTGCTAGCAGAGTTCGGCGCCTCATAGACAGGGTGGAGCAAAAAAACAACAGAGCGGAGGTAGAGGAAAGATACATGGCAGAGGCAGAGAAATCCGTGCGCCCCAAGTCATCCAAGGTGTGGGAGCATTTCACACTAAATAAACAGAAAAAGTGTGTTAACTGCAAAATATGCAAAAGCGACATGGCATGGCACGGGAGCACCACGGCAATGATCCAGCACCTGAAACGCAAACATGTTGGAGTCTTTGATGAGGAGGAAGGGAGTTCAACAGCAGGATAAGTCACTACAGAATCCTACATATGTTCCGTATTGAAGTGAGGAACGTAATGTCCCTGTTGCTGGTGTTTACTCGTTATCCAGCTTGACAAGCATGACAAGTTAGCGTTAGCTCGTTAATAACAGTAGTAAAGCAGGGTGTCTGAACAAAGGGAGTGAGAGAGAGTAAGTGTGTGTGTGTGTGTGTGTGTGTGTCAGTGTGAGAGTGTGTGCGTCTGCAGTGTAGTGTAGAGAACAAGTTCTGACATTCAAACAAATCCTGTTAAGTTTTCTGATTTGTGTTCTTTGTTTTTTTTATAAATTATTTATTGTTCTGGCAGCTCAAGTGGCACTTTATTTAAAAAAAGTCTATATATTTGGCAGATGTAAAGCATACATGTGTATGTTTTTTGTGTTAGTCCATTTTTATTTTATTTTATTATTATTATAACAACTCAGGGATGTTTGAGGAGCAACATGTTTGTGCACTTTCTAAAGATTTTAGTTCTGTTTTTGAATAAAGGGTTGGAAATGAAAGCTTTTCTTGTTTTTTTGTTTTTTATCCGATTCATCGATTAATCAAAAAAATAATCGACAGATTAATCAATTATTAAAATAATCGTTAGTTGCAGCTCTAGAAGTAGTTAGAACAAATTTAGTTTAATCACGTTTTATGGTAATATTAGTTGAATGCAAATACAGCCACACAAATGAGCTGTATAGAAACTACATTTACATTTACATTTATTCATTTAGCAGACGCTTTTATCCAAAGCGACTTACATTACATTACATTACCAGTGTTACAGTCACTGGAGGCAAGGTGGGTTAAGTGTCTTGCCCAAGGACACAACGACAGTATGAACTGTGGGGCGAGCGGGAATCGATCCTACTACCTTCCGATTGAAGGACGGCCACTCTACCACTAAGCTACTGCCGCCCCTAAGTAACTAACTAAGAATTAGGAATAAATAGATATAAAAGTACTCTGGAACTAGCGCTGCCTCGTTTCCCGAGATTTGCTCAGGGTTGTGCTTACACTTTGTGCGTGATGTTGATAACAGGTTGTGCCCTGCGGCTGCTACACTTGTTTCTCTTCGTTATTTTTGGATCAGGTCTTAGCCTGCCAGCTCTGAGAGCACGCCGCCTTTCAAACATCTTTAATCAAAACTTGTTTTGTCTACGAACTTTAGTTCATAAAAAAATATTTTTCCCCAATAGTAACTTCATTTGTAAAGCTGGTGGTCAGGGAACACTAAAAGGGTATATTTGGGGAGTGTTCTGGCAGCACTGAGCAGGAAGAAAAAGTATAAAATGTATAGGCCTATTGCCTATGTTAATGAACTCCACCTGAAAAGAAATACGGAGGAGCCAGATCTTGTCTAATACACATGTTCTCCTGTCTTCTCTCACAAATGAAGCCCTGAAGTAAATTCTAAGCACAACTTTAAGTAATAAAATGGAAATTGTGCTTTGGTATATTTTATTGTACCTCTGAGAAGTGAACAAACTTCAGTCAGTTAATTTTCATTCAGAGGTTAGTTGATCGAAGCTCATAGCTGTTGTTGTAAAAAAATTACAACAACAGGAAAGAATTGAACTATTACGTCCACAGTGCTCTGCTCAGGCTAATGCTGCATTCATGAGAAAAGAGAAAAGAAGATGACTTGTTTGAAGAATTAAATTCTAATGCATTCAAGATTTATGAGATTTTACGAGATGATAGAGTTTTATTTTTATTTTTAAACAATAAATGTGAGAGACCAAAACAACTTGCAAGTTAAACCAGCAATAGACTGATCCAGAGTGGGTCTATAAGTTAGTGAGTATCAGGCTTAACACTGGTCTAAATGTTTTTGTCATTTGTTTACATGTGTTACTCTGTGCCGCTGTCCGAATGCTCAGAGCATTATGTCCGTAGTCGTACACATAAAGCAATGGTCTGACAATGAATCAAATTATCATGGTGTGTTACTCCAATAAAGAAAAATTAAAATGACCGCCCCATTATTTGGACTAACATGCGGTTTTAAACTCCAGTTACAAGTTACCTACGGAAATTGAAGTTTTTTTGTCCATGGCCATTTATGTCCAAATATTGCTGTTTCAATAGTAATCAAAAGCTCCATGTATGTCTTTTCTTAAGAGTGGTACTTTAAGTCTTTGACCTCACAAACTTTGCTTCTTGTCGGTTAATGAAAAAAAAACCTTTTGGCCTTTCCAATCTGCTGGAGTTTTATGCAAACTCGACTGCTGACATCTCTCTCGTGCCTGAAACTGCTGATGAATTGACACTTCCCCCTCATCACCTCTCTGCTGCTTTAGACAGCCTCTGGGCTTAAAACTGGCCAAGGACAGCCCAGATAAAAGATAGCAATAATGAGCTTTGTCCCTTAGGAATCAATGTGAGCCTTGGCCCAAGGTTGTCCGTAAAAGTCAGTCCGGCTCAGGGCCTTGACTTCACAGCACAGCCAGCACGTTCAGGACAAGGACCGCTCAGATTTTCGGGATGTCAAATAAATGAACTCGAGAAGAATTTGCTTGATGTCACTCTTCATCTACTGCTGGCTTTGCCTGTAGCCCCTGCTCACTTCGCTGCATAATAGAGTTGCCCTTTAGGGAATCTGATGACTTTGTGTCTGTGGCAGATAAAGCAGAAATTTGAGGATCGGCTGAACCAGGGCTGACCTTGTAATCACGCCTGCCTTGATATGAATCTGGAACATCAACCCAAACTCCTCACTGCTCTGACTGCTGAATAAAGCACTGTAAAACCCATGATGTTTTACAGCTTTTACTCTGACCTTTAGACCCTAATTAATAAGGCCTTGGACAATGAAAACCATTATTGAAGCTTAATTAAGACAAAGTTCATAAAGTCCAGGAGGACAGTTTTGCAGAGTGTGCAAATGATGAATGAGGGCAAAAGAAAGAGTGTGCAATTCATCACTTGGGAGCAGCATGGTATGGTTTGGATCAGTACGGATGAGTCTCCATTGCCTAAAGGGATCTGGACCATCCCCTCAAAAGTGTACCAAACTACTTGGTGCCATCAGAGTGGTCTATCTGTAGACTGGACAATAGTTAGGCTACTCCATACGCAGGCAAAAATGACATGCGGGGAAAAAATGGAAATGTTCAGATTAAGCATTTGTTGTTCTTAAAAGTCATATTCCAAAAGGAAACATGCCAAAACAACAGTGTTTCTTAGCAACAGAGGATACTGGCCTCAACACTGTGTGTTGTGCTGGTTCAATGAGCTTCAGAATACATATTGCAAGATCTAAAAAAATATTTCCAACAGAGCCCTTATACAGTAGCATTTATTTGTGTGTGTGGGTGTATATATATATATATATATATGTAATGTATTATTTGGCCCTTCAATAAGTGCCTTGGTTTGAATTTGTGTTCTCTCTGTTGCAGTTCGACTGCTCTGAGGCCAGGCACCAGCGTAGGCCACCGGGTCTGGATTCTCCTGGCGATGACTCACCTCACCCTGGACTTCTCCTTGTGCAGCCCCTTGAGTCCAGACCTGGGGCTCAGACTCACCCCCAGACCTGTGCCTCGCTCCCAGCCGCGCCTACAGCCCCTCTGGGACACACCCAACACGGTTCACTGGAGAACTGTGAGCCCATTGGCCCGTCGTCTCCTTAACCCTGTCCCTTTGCCACAGGACTTCAGGCCGGGACAAGGGGCCAAAGAGAAGTTCCAAAAACAGCACAGGTCGACACATAAAGGCCTGTGTAAAGGGTGTGGGGATCCCGCTGGTGACGCAATGCGCCGCTTACTCAGAGCCAGAAGGCAGCTGAAATGGGACAGCTTTGATAAGTCTCAGGAGGGCCGGACCACCACTGTGGCTGGATTTATTGACTGGGGGCCTACAGGGACAGATGATGGATTGGACGAGAGAAACTTTACGCTGTCCAGCGGTGTGTCCACTCCCACAGTTTCCACCACCATGAGCACTACCCCCAGGCTTCCTCAAAGGACGTTCACTATAGTGTCCACGCCAGAGCCCAAGGGGCACAGCACCACCAAGGCCACTGTCAGCTCCAGGGAAACTGTTAAAACCCCAAAGCCATACGGGGAGACACCAGGTAGGACCACAACACTACCATCATCCTGGTTTATCCTCAAAAGGAAAAAGGAAACAACTTATAGTATGATTTCCATGTGACACGTTAGTGTCAAATAACTGGTCAATTAACTATAAACCAGTGTTGACATGGAAATAGTTAGTCTTAGTCTCTCAAGTTCAAATACATGTGATATTATTTGGCGTCTTTGACTAGTTGACTAGTTAATGTATGGGGGTTATTTTAGTGAATTATTTCATTTTCTTTGGTTGACTACAACCCCATTTTCACATGCATGGCTTAGCTAAGCCTAGGCCTAATGGAGCTATTAGGCCGTTTAACTGTACTAGTGTCCTTGTCCCAGTCTGCTCAGGCTAAAGCTGCTTTAATGTGCTCAGGTATGTAAAATTTGCATTTACTATGCAACCGCTGACCCTCAATTTTCATCTCCCTTTTACAGCTTAGCCTACTTTAACCTTTTTGCACCGTTCAAATGTTAAAGTAATCCCAAGAATTGTGTCTTTATATGTACTAAAAAACTTTTTTGTGTTTAATTTTTTCCGTTTTTACTTTGAGTGAGGTCACTGTAACTTTTGGAATAGACCAGTACAAGACCCTGGACTAGACCAGACCCAGACCTGGACCACATCCAGACCAGGACTGAACCAAGACCATACCCAGACAAGGAAAAGATCAAGTCCAAGATCAAAACCAGACCATTAACAGACTAGGACAAGGACCAGACCCAAGACTGGACCAGATCCAGACTAACACCAGACCAGGACTAGACCAGACCAGGACCAAAATCCAGACTACAACCAGACTAGGGTCAAGTCCTCGACCAGACCTGGACCACATCCAGACCAAGACCATGACTAGACCAGACCAAGGACAGTACAAAGCCCAAGACCATACTATAACCAGACCTGACCTAAACAAGTCCCAAAAACACATTTAGACCAGGACCACAGAAAGACCAGCCCAGGACCATGACTATTTGGCTCTGATTGGTCCACCTTCTGCAGTGACTGTTTATTCTAGTGTAATTTCTAATGAAGACTGCCCCAACTGAAGCTTTTTGTCCCAGGTCCAAACAAATATCTTTATGATTCTCAGTTTTTTTAACAGTAACAGTTAAATAATCATATAACATGTCATTTTTCTCATTTCTTTAACCCATTTGCATCTTTTTCCATCTGTCTTCTGTATTTTCATTAATGCTAATTTCAACTTTCTTCTTCAATTTTCTGTTTAATTTTGTCAATTTCATATTTCTTTGGAAACTGAAGATAAATTCTGTCCATTCAGGCCCATTTAGTCCTTTCAGACCCTTTCTGACCTTTTTGTCAGCCCTTGCTGCCTTTTTTGGCCCTTTCCTGCTTTTTTGCCATCCCCTTCTGCCCTTTTCAGTGTAAAATTTTCAGCTTTCTTCTCCAAATTATATACTATGCAACTACCTTCTGCCATCGCAAAGATTCTATAGATTAAACATCTATTTTTTTCCTACTAATTTTATGTCCCCTTTCAACTCCTCGGTTGTTTAACCAATTTTTGCTGTTCAAACTTTAAAATGTGTCTAAATTATGGGACATTAATACTACTACTTTTAGTAATTCTGCCTTATTTAAGTTTTTATGCAATTTTTTTCCGCATTTATTTCCTATGGAATTTTTTCAAAATTTCATACTTTGAAGTCTAGCCGGGAAAGTTCATATGCATGTTCCGTATGTTGAGCTGAGTTTATAGCGATTTTGTCCCATTGTCTGACTTTTGTGAGTTCAAATCCAACTTTGGCAATAACACAGTCTTTAAAAAAAAAAAAACACCGACCAAGCTATAAATATAAACAACAAAATAACATTAAAACAGATAAAATAATTTGGTCATGAATCATTTGGGTCTGTATCTTCCTGATCAAAACGCAGGTATCAGGCAAAGACAGAAGCTCACTGAGGGGTGTGTCCCAATAATTGTGTGTATTTAGTTGAGAGAAATTCTAACTACAGCAAAATTAAGCCAACCAGGATATTTACATGCATTTTAAAAATCTGATTTTTGTCACACAATTGTAATAATGAATTAAAACTGGGTTCTCTCCGGGTACTCCGGCTTCCTCCCACCGCCCAAAGACATGCATGTAGGTCAATTGGCAACTCTAAAGTGTCCCCAGTGAATCAATGTGAGAGTGAATGGTTGTTTGTCACTATACACAACACGTGGACAAAATTGTTGGTACCCTTCGGTCAATGAAAGAAAAACTCACAATGGTTACAGAAAAAAACTTTATTCTGACAAAAGTAATAATAAATAAAAATTCTATGAATGTTAACCAATGAAAGTCAGACATTGCTTTTCAACCATGCTTCAACGGAATTATTTAAAAAAATAAACTCATGGAACAGGTCTAGACAAAATTGATGGTACCCCTAGAAAAGACTGTAAATAATGTGACCAAATGGACATGTTAATTCAAGGTGTGTGCACATTACAGGTGTGTACAATCTTGTAATCAGTCAGTGGGCCTATTTATAGGGCTTTCAGGTAGTCACTGTGTTGTCTGGTGACATGGTGTGTACCACACTCAACATGGACCAGAGGAAGCGAAGGAAAGAGTTGTCGCAGGAGAATAGAAAGAAAATTATAGACAAGCATGATAAAGGTAAAGGCTATAAGACCATCTCCAAGCAGCTAGATGTTCCTGTGACTACAGTTGCACATATTATTCAGAAATTTAAGATCCATGGGACTGTAGCCAACCTCCCTGGACGTGGCCGCAGGAGGAAAATTGATGACAAATCAAAGAGACGGATAATCCGAATGGTAACAAAAGAGCCCAGAAAGACTTCTAAAGAGATCCAAGGTGAACTCCATGCTCAAGGAACATCAGTGTCAGATCGCACCATCCGTCGCTGTTTGAGCCAAAGTGGACTACATGGGAGACGACCAAGGAGGACACCATTGTTGAAAACAAATCATAAAAAAGCTAGACTGGTATATGCCAAACTACATGTTGACAAGCCACAAAGCTTCTGGGAGAATGTCCTATGGACAGATGAGACAAAAATGGAACCTTTTGCCAAGGCACATCAGCTCTATGTTCACAGACGGAAAATGAAGCATATCAAGAAAAGAACACTGTCCCTACTGTCAAACATGGAGGAGGCTCTGTTATGTTCTGGGGCTGCTTTGCTGCATCAGGCACAGGGTATCTTGAATCTGTGCAGGGTACAATGAAATCTGAAGACTATCAAGGGATTCTAGAGAGAAATGTGCTGGCCAGTGTCAGACAGCTTGGTCTCAGTCGCAGGTCATGGGTCTTGCAACAGGACAATGACCCAAAACACACAGCTAAAAACACCCAAGAATGGTTAAGAGGAAAACATTGGACTATTCTAAAGTGGCCTTCTATGAGCCCTGACCTCAATCCTATTGAGCATCTTTGGAAGGAGCTGAAACATGCCGTCTGGAAAAGACACCCTTCAAACCGGAAACAACTGGAGCAGTTTGCTCATGAGGAGTGGGCCAAAATACCTGCTGAGAGGTGCAGAAGTCTCATTGACAGTGACAGGAATCGTCTGATTGCAGTGATAGCCTCAAAAGGTTGTGCAACAAAATATTAAGTCAGGGGTACCAACAATTTTGTCCAGGCCTGTTCCATGAGTTTATTTTTTTAAATAATTCCGTTGAAGCATGGTTGAAAGCAAAGTTTGACTTTCATTGATTAACATTCATAGAATGTTTATTAGGCCCGAGCCGGTGATGGCCGGGAGGGCCTATTGTTTTTGCTCGGATTTTTTTTTTTTTTTTTTTTTTTTTATCTTTATTGTGACCAAATGATCCTAAATTTGACCCAGTGAACATGCACAAAAAGAATGGTATGTTTTTGAAGTCGCCGAAAAAAAAAAACGAAAAATGACTCAGTGGCGACCCCTACAAAATCAAAATACATTGGGCCTATGGAAAGTGAAAGTAAGTTTTTTTCAACGCAGAAAAATGAAACTTGGTATATCCATAGGACACCTCAGGGCAAACAGAAAAGTCAATGACAGTCACACCCTAAACTTAACAGGAAGTCCGCCATGTTGAAACGCGCTGCCACTAAAATCGCACTTGCGCAGAAAGATGCAAATCATTGTGTTTTAATCTAAATGGCCCCAAATTTGGTGAGTATCATCTAGACACATGTGCCAACCAAAGTTGTAACTTTGTTGTTGATATCTTATCGGGTATGGGTGTAGCAAGCCTGTAACGAGGTGGCCATTTTTGTGAAAATAAAACGTCTCTTAACTCTCAAACGCCTTCTCGGATCGAGTTGGAACCAAAAGGCGTTTGAGCACATTCATGACCTGAACACAAAGATATGTAAATAAAAGGGTTATCTTTAGAAATGGCTCTCCAGCGCCCCTACAAACTTATAATGGGACCCAAGAATTTAGTTTGTCATAGAGACATAAAATTTGGTACACACATCTCTTATGTCATGACGAGCATAAAAGCCAATGACAACCGCCCCTATCTATAAATGTGTTGCCATAGCAACGTCCCCAAAAATGTGAAAAAGTCAATGGGAAGTGAAATTTTTAGTTTGTTGTAGGCAAATGAAACTTGGTACACATATCCACCATGGGCTTATGAACAAAAAAGCCAATGGGGACCACACCCTATCACACATGGGAAGGCGGCCATTTTGAATTGAAAATGTGAACCGACTTAAAATACACCTCTTTTTTAAAAGAACACAGAAAATAGCTGCTTCATTCCACAGACACCAAACTTGGGCAAAATGAGCTAAACACATGTATGTAAAATAGACAAGTGTTTTTCTAGACTTTTTTGCTCGAGTTATATTTTTTTTAATTAAAATTCGGTATATATTTTTTTATTATAATTTTTCTGCAAAATGATCCTCAATTTAACCCAGCAAACAAACAACTAAAAGTCATTTTTATTGGTCCCAGACTTCAAGCCCGGCAAAAAATTTATGTATTCCCCGAAAAAAAAAATACGAAAAATGACTCAGTGGCGGCCCCTAGAAAAGTCAAAATACATCGGGCCTATGGAAAATGAAAGTAACTTTTTTCCAATGTAGAAATACAAAACTTGGTACATCCATAGGACACCTCAGGGCAAACAGAAAAGTTTATTACAGCCATATCGTAATTTCAACAGGAAATCTACTATGTTGGGTGGAATGCGCACCTAAATCGCACCCTTGTGCTAAAGGCTTTTCATCTAAACAGCTCCAAATTTGGTGAGTATCATCTAGACACGTGTGAAAAAAGTTATCAATTTGTTTTTGATACATTTGTGGCTGTGGTCGTAATGAGTCTGTGAAGAGGCAGCCATTTCTTTGGGAAATAAATGCCATTTCCCAATTGCCAGGATCCTTCCTTTAGAGGAGGCCCTCCAGAGCCAAGACTAGAGTCTTAGAAAACTCCTCAGAATCCTTTGGAACTTGTAAACTTGTACTTTTAGACAAGTAATATTTACATTTTGCCTTTTTAACAGGGGGTGCAGCGATTCCTGAGTCATCTCAAATCTCCAGCCAGTACTTTGTTTTTCTCGCCTTAGCCCAAGCATAATCTATTATTTTCAAAGGTTCAGACAGCTCCCAGGAAAACCAGGGATTGTGGAGACCTTTAACTCTAAATTACAAGGTGGTGTAGCAGGCCCAAGCAGTAGCACAGGCCCGGTTATTTGACATTACCGTGAAGTTTACGCTTTAAAGCACGAAATGCAATCCTCCGAGTGCATGTGTCAGCGTCTCAAGGAGGCGAGGGCCTTTATCTTCATAGCGGCTTTAATTTATTATTACTTTTGTCAGAATAAAGTTTTTTTCTGTGACCATTGTGAGTTTTTCTTTCATTGACGGAAGGGTACCAACAATTTTGTCCACGTGTGTATGTCTAAATGTCAGCCTTGTAACTAACTGGCCACTGGAAGTGGCGATAAAGGCTCTCACCCCCCCTTGCATCCTTGGGTTGGTGCAAGGACTACATCTCCTCCTTCAAAGCCCAAACTGTAATATCAAATGTCAATAAAGTAAGTAACCGTATTGCATACCCGAATGACAGACTTGTCACAGGCATAAGCAAAAAGTTGAGGCGTTTCCAAATAATATTAACAAATATTTACTTTTTTATGTTACGTTTAAAATGGCCACCTTCTTGTGTGAAAGAGTGTCACCTCCATAAAGTTTCCAGCTCCTTGTATGACGTGTGTGACAAATTTCATGTCTCTACAACCAACTAAACTTTAAACCTTTAGGGAGTGCTGAACATCTCTCTTAAAACATGGCCCATTAATTGGCATATAATTGTGTTAACGGTGTAAATGTGCACAAATAATCCTTTGGGTGCAAGCAGATCTGACATTGTTTGTTAGAGTTAGACGAGATTTCAAATCATTACAGTGTTAAGCCCACACCCACAAATTTAGCAAAAAACTACTTGATAACTTTTTTTGGCGCATGTGTCTAGTTTATTTTTCCCAAGTTTGGTGTCTGTGGGATCAAGCAGATAATGTCTGCTGTTTTTTAAACAAGGGGTGTGTTGTTGGGGGATACACATTCCACCCAAAATGCCTGACTTCCTGTTGGGTTTAGGGTGGTGCCATAATATAATTTTATATTTACCTTGTCATGATATATGTGTGAGCCAAGTTAAAATCTCCTATGATAAAAAAATAAATAAGAACGTTCGCTTTTACAAAACCCATAGACTTTTTTACACATTTGGGGCATTGCCATGGCAACACGGTGGCAGATAGGGGATAGACCTCATTGGCTTTTTTGTTTGTAAGTTTTGGATTACTTCGAGGATCTTCTCAATCCCTTTGACACGTCTCCCACTGAGGAAGCGGAGACCGAGGGCTCAGAGGTGGACTTGTCCATCACCCGAGCTGAAGTCACTGAGGTAGTTCAGAAGCTTCTCGGTGGCAAGGCACCAGGGTGGATGAGATCCGCCCTGAGTACCTGAGGGATGTTGTGGGGCTGTGTTGGCTGACACGCCTCTGCAACATCGCGTAGCGGTTGGGGACAGTACCTCTGGACTGCCAGACCAGGGAGGTGGTCCCTCTTTTTAAGAAGGGGAAAATTAAACTCAAATCCACAGAGACCATTAAACGAGAACATAATAGGTGTCAAGGCTTGTTTTGCATATTTCTCCAGTGTGGTGTAAAAGTAAGAGATTATTTGATGGCGTCACCTGTGCGGTAAGAGTGTCCTTGTAAAAATTCTTGCTGTGTGTGAAATATCAGCTGCACATGTGGATTCATGGACCGTCCCTCTTCCCCTCTGAGCTGTGGACAACCAGCAGCCGGCTGTATTAGATTTAGCTTTTCATTACATCTGTGAGGAAAGTCACTTTTAAATGGAGCACAGAGGCAGCCATAAAGCATAAGTCATGTTTAACAGCCTCTGAACAAGCACTATGCTAATTAAAGCCTTCCCATTTGGTGCATTAAATGAAATTAACATTAGATAAGTCACTGAACATCGAGGACCATCCACATCCCTGACTGACATCCTCTCAATTAGCCGCAAAGTGAGAATGTACTAATAAAGATGATAAATACTGATCAAAAGAGATGCTAAAACCCACTGCTTGGTGATCATTAACATTAATACATCAGATTTATTTGAAGATGTGTGGAACATCATTTTTTAGCTGTCAGTGTTGGTGATTGGCATATATTTTTTCTCTGAATCTAGTAAAATCCCATTAATGGTAACAGTTTTCTTTTTTACGCTATTTTTTTTGCCAAACATAACACACACAAACAGAATTAGTCAGCACTAGGGTGTACCCCTAACCTTGCGCTCACATATTTGTGAATTTACAAACGTGTGGAAATAAACCTAGACCTGCTCCAAGCAAAGTATTCACATCCAAACCCTATCCTTACCAGCTCGTTGTGTCCAATGATGTGGCAGCTCTAAGAGGTCTGGGCGAGTTTTAGATTTGAAGATGTAACAAATGTTTTTTTTTCCGTTTCGAATGTAAACACCATGGTGCTGCTCTGATTGGATAAAACTGTGGTTCATACATCCAATCACCAGGTATTCATTTAAAGTACCTGTCCTTTTGCAAACACTTTCAATTTGAGCCCTGCCAGATGGTACTGTGGTACAGATTATGTTCTGTGAAGCAGTTCTATCTGGCAGAGTCAGGTTAGTGTATATACTATAGTGTATATGGTAAGAAGTATTTTATCACCAGTCCTTTTTATCTTTATATAGGTGATCTGTCCAAGAGGCTAAATGTATTTAACACTGGCTGTATGATTTGTTTCACTCTTGTAAATTTTGGGGCAAAGGCTGGCAGTTCAATTCCCGCTCTCCCCAGTTCATAATGTCATGTCCTTGGGCAAGACACTTAACCCTCCTTGCCTCCAATGTCTGTGGCACTGGTGTATGAATGTGTAAATGGTGATGGTGGACAGTCTCTAGGCGCAGAAAAGCTGCCACGTCTCTGTATGTCTGCCCCAGGGCAGCTGTGGCTACAGATGTAGTTTACCACCACCAGTGTGTGACTGTGGAGTGAATAAATAATGGATATAAGTACTATAAGTACTATGCATTATTATTAAGTTATATTATGTATGCAGATGATCTTGTTGTATTTAGTCCTAGTAGTGCTGGTCTCCAAGAACTTCTAAACGTTTGCTCTGCTTTTAGTCTGGAATATGTTAATACATTAAATGCCAGCGTCATAATGATCTGTAGAACTAAAGATGATAACTGTAAATTGAAACTTCCTTTATTTACAAAAATCTCACTGTGTGTAATAAATTTAAATATCTTGGGAATTTTACTACTGAGAATCGGACGGATGATAAACACACGTATGTGTATTTATGTATGTATTGTATGTTTTTTTTGTATAGTGTGGTCTCTTTTAATCTACACTCTTTAAGTCTGTAATCAAGTTTGACAATTATGTTATGATCATTGATCTCTGGTAGGGTCCAGTGTATTGGCCTATTTTTGCACCTTCTATTTGAGTGTTGCAAACCGCGTCACTCACGTAATTTCTTGTACATAAGTTATGAGTCACAATAGGTTTAGCTGGAGACAACATTCCTGTCATATATATTATGGTCTTTGTCACATAGAATGTATTATTTGGATAGATTTTGATTTCTTAGTGCACAGAAAGGTCAAAAAGTTTAAATACTGACTCAATCCGTGTAATTAATTTGAACATTTTGGTTTTACAGTGTTTAGTTATTTCACTCTTTCATGTCAGTTGGCGGCACAGTGGCAGAGTGGTTAGCACTCCTGCCTCACAGCAAGAAGGTCCTGGGTTCGATTCCCATCCAGGGCAGGGCCTTTCTGTGTGGAGTTTGCATGTTCTCCCTGTGTCTGCGTAGGTTTCCTCTGGGTACTCCGGTTTCCCCTACCAAAAACATGTACACATGGGGCCAGTTCTCCCCTGCAAAAGAGATTTGTAATCTCAGTGGGACTATCCTGGTTAAATAAAGGTTAAATAAAAAAATAAATAAAAGTAGTGTCACCACTGTTCAGTTTAAACAACAAATGCAGTGGTTTTATGACAAAATAAGAGCTAAGGCACCGATTCTAACTTAAAAACAGCTGTTCAAATTTGATTGACAGGGCCAAAATTGTTCAAAGTGCCTGCATCATACATACAGTAAAAAAGTTAAGAAAGTTTCATGTGGAGAATATATTAACAATCTGTTGAAGGTGAGTGAATCCTCATTGTAGTGCGGGGCCTCGACAGTACAGTGAAATTGTGAAGTGCAGCGACATGGTATAATTGTCTAGTCAGCTTTGTTGTGATTTTCCTCTTGATTGGAGGTGAGTGGGACCCACCTGTGATTCAAAGCGATGCTAACTGAACGCTAACAAGGGAAAAGGGCCAGGTTTTCTGAGCGGCTGTGGGAGAAAACTTTCCCTTTGCTTTCACTGCACATTAACCCCCGTCGGCCTCGTATCGGCCCCGAGGCAAGATGTAATTAGTGCAGACAGTACACAAGTGGATGTGATGAAATGAAGCCGTTAAAGCATAGGTGTCTCGCTTTTGTCTGCTTCTTGTACTTTTATCTTTGTCTTTGAAGAGATGCAGTACATTCACCTTTTATTCATGCAAATTCCCTGGAAAAACAAATTTCTATAAAGATAAATCCGATTAAATTTTATTTGATTAACCTCAAATATTACATTTTTGAGTAAGACTTTTTTCCTATTTTTTCCACTTGTACCTAATTTATGTCCAATTGCTGTTATTCATACTATGTCTAGCTTAAATACAGTGCAATCCTCCTTCCTTCCTGTCATTTTGGCCAATATATTAATGATTTTATCTTCCTATATCTTGTAGAAGATCTTAGAAAATAGTGCTTTTAATTTTGATGCCACTAATATCTCTAAAGGAAAAAGGGATTCTTTTTCTAAAGCCCAAGAAACACATGATCTCAGCAACCTAATTTGGTCATTGACAGGACAGATGACCCCTTGAATTACATATTATTGGGGCTTAATCTGTTCAGCCCAGAGACTCAAATTTTGGCAAATAACAAAGACGTACAAAGTAAAAGTAGGCTTCATTGTACTTTTGAGAGAGGGTGACAGGAACAGCAAGATCTTATCATCTAATTTAAATAGTAAAAGATTTGTGGAGCAGAAATAGAACCAGAGTTTACAGTGGAATGATGATGCTTTGTACAGATCCTAAATTGTTTTGGAGTCAGTGTCATGTGGTTAATGGACAAGATCACCAAATCTTGCTTGCTTCTACTTTTAGCCCGCACAGCTGTGAACAATTTGTTTGACACAATTGAAGCATTTCAGCTCCATTACACCTGGCCTTCAGTACAAATATCAGAAATTAACATCGCAATAAGACTTTACTACTGTGGGATGGATAAAAACTATGATATGAGCTAGTCTCTTGGTGTTTTTAGTTGTTATTTTTTAATTAGAGAGTGAGCCTGCTTCAAGATGTTTGTGCTGAAATATACTTATAAGTGTAACCTGCTTGAGTGTTGACTAGGGCTAATGATGTTCACTCTCCTACTCCTGAAGAATGCAGAGACCCTTCTTGCTCATGCCAGCTTCACTTTGCTTTTTAGTTATTTTCACCTTTAGCCACTAATTTTATGCAACTTTTTACATTACTTTTGACTTTCTTTTAGCTGGATTTTATGTTTTTACTTATTTTTACTTTTTAAACAACACGTTGGACAGGCTGAGCGACTGCAGCCTTGGAATCTATTTTTCAACATGTCCGGGGTAAAAACAACTACTACTAATTTTTCTGCAAAAACTAAAAAAAATTGGAACTATCTACAGGAAATCAAACAAACAAAGATTTTTGCTTTGGAATTTGAAAGAGGACTTCAGGAGACCATCCCAATCACACAATGTGGTAAGACTTTAAACTTGGATGAAACAGTGTCATTCCCAAAACTGAGCAAAGCAATGGGATTTTAACAAAATTGTGCCACCTGGCATAAATTTGGTGCCCAGCCAAAGAAGCACTGGATTTGATAAAAAAAAAAAATGCTGGCATCACAGGAGCATATGTAACATCACCAAACATCCAGCTAAAAATAGATTACAACCACTGACTGAGCTTAAGGTGAATGAATCAGAAATCTCTGCTGTGACTAAAAAAAAAGGGATTAAATGTTACCTATTCTCTGGAAAACAGGAGACATGGATATGTGAAAAAGCACCAGGCAAACAGAGGCTGAGAATCTATGCCAAAAGTGAAGGACAGAGATATCCTGCTGCTTGGAGACTATATCAGAGACATAAACAACAGTCGATTTGTTACATGGATCTATCCAAGTGCTATGATCACTGATATAACAGCACTCCTCCCCCAGGTTATGTCCAAATACCAAGGGATTAAACAGCTGATGTTACACGTGGGTGCAGTTGACACCAGGAAAGGGGAATCAGAAGTTTTATAAAAGGATTTTTCCAAGCTTTTAGATACATTTGAGAAGCTGGAAGTGCAATCTTTTATCAGTGGACCACTCCCAAACATCGACAGGTGGATCAATAAATTCAGTCAGCTGCTTGCATTAAATACATAGCTGTCCAAGGCCTGTGAGACAAAAGGAGTTAACTTCTTTTGTTTTGGCAACGTGCCAACCTGTTAAAAGGAAAGGGCCCACACCTCAAGAGAGGTGGGGCCAGAAGATAAAATGATAATCTCCTGCACTCCCTGAGATACCTAAATGGTTCTGGGCGCCCTCTTGAACAAAGAAAGGGTCCTCTGAGAAGCCATCGGCCACTGAATGAAAAAAGCACTCCCACCTCACCAGTCAAGGATCCTCCTCTGACCGTGCCACCATCAACGCCCCACTGCCATGGACCCCGCACATAGGACCCTGGACTCCCTCTGTAGCATCAACACCTTCTGCCGACCTCACCCTCTCCATCCCATCCCCGGATTCACCAATGGGATTTCAAGATCACCTGGAGATTGTGGTGAAATCTGGAATTAAAATGGTACCCCTTACACCTAACATTTCCAGGTCACAGGTTCTCTGCTGTTCCAGGACTTTTTGTCATAATAAGCCACTTAGCAACCTGAGGCCCTGGGAGAGAACACTCCCTCCTAGCTCCATAGCTCCAGTCAGAAGTCGCAGATTGAAGAAGAGAATAACAGTTAGATTGTCTAATCAGACAAATCTGATTCAAATCCCCTGCAAACAGATAAAGTCAGGTCCTGCTTCAAACAACTTGCAGTGTTCAATGTCAGGCATTTGGGAAACAAATCATTTTTAATTATTGATTTTGTAACTTCATATAAACTCGATTTTATGTTTTTAACTGAAACAGAATTAACATTTCTTTATTTTTTTTTAATTAATAAAAAAATTATTTGTAGTGCAAGAAACAGCCATGTTACAAATAGCTATTATACACACACATACATTATAAAAAAACTTTGTCCTTCACCCTCCGCGGGTGGTCTCTCATCCTTCGAGCTCGGGTCCTCTACCAGAGGCCTGGGAGCTTGAGGGTTCTGCGCAGTATCTTTGCTGTTCCTAGTACTGCACTTTTCTGGACCGAGATGTCTGGTGTTCTTCCAGGGATCTGCTGTAGCCACTCTTCCAGTTTGGGGGTTACTGCCCCGAGTGCTCCGATGACCACAGGCACCACTGTCGCTTTCACCTTCCAAGCCTTTTCCAGCTCTTCTCTGAGGCCTTGGTATTTCTCTAGTTTCTCATGTTCTTTTTTCCTGATGTTGCAATCACTTGGTATTGCAACGTCAACCACAACGGCCTTCCTCTGCTGTTTGTCCACCACCACAATGTCTGGTTGGTTCGCCATTACCATTCTGTCAGTCTGAATCTGGAAGTCCCACAGGATCTTGGCTCGGTTGTTCTCTATCACCTTTGGAGGTGTTTTCCACTTTGACATCGGGGTTTCCAGTCCATACTCCGTACAGATGTTCCTGTACACTATGCCAGCCACTTGGTTATGGCGCTCCATGTATGCTTTCCCTGCCAGCATCTTACACCCTGCAGTTAAGTGTTGGATTGTCTCAGGGGCCTGTTTGCACAGCCTACACCTTGGGTCTTGTCTGGTGTGGTAGATTTGGGCCTCTATTGCTCTGGTGCTCAAGGCCTGCTCCTGTGCAGCCATGATGAGTGCCTCTGTGCTGTCCTTCAGTCCGGCCCGTTCTAGCCATTGGTAGGATTTCTTGATATCAGCCATTTCAGTTATGTTCCGGTGGTACATCCCATGTAGGGGTTTGTCCTCCCATGATGGTCCCTCCTCCAGCTCCTCTTCCTCTGTTCCCCATTGCCTGAGACATTCACTGAGCACGTCATCTGTTGGGGCCTTATCTTTGATGTACTTGTGGATCCTGGATGTTTCATCCTGGATAGTGGCTCTCACACTCATTAGTCCACGGCCGCCTTCTTTACGGCTAGCGTACAGTCTCAGGGTGCTGGATTTGGGGTGGAACCCTCCATGCATGGTGAGGAGCTTTCGTGTCTTAACGTCTGTGATCTGTATCTCTTCCTTTGGCCACCTTATTATTCCCGCAGGGTATCTGATCACTGGCAGGGCGTAGCTGTTTATTGCCCGTGCCTTGTTCTTGCCATTGAGCTGACTTCTTAGGACTTACATATATTATATATATATATTAAACTAACTTGAGTTTGTGCTGTGCATTTAAGTTAGCCAAATAAATGTTTACATTTACATACTGATTTTTCTTTATTTGGAATTTTAAAAACAAAAGAAATCAACAGAATTTCTACATAAGGTTAACAAACCAGGGAGATTTTACATTTATTTTAAATGACGTGAACAACGTTGATTCAACATGATTTTAGCATACATACCAGACGTAGATGGGGCAACAACCAGAGACGAGCTAGCTAGGCAGTCGAAAACTTAGCATTTCTCTGTCTGCACATAATGCACTTTTGAAAGGTGCTTAGACAGATTGCTTGTGTTTCCGCCCTTACATGCAAACATTTTGTTGCACTTATGACAACGAGCATTGTCTGCATCAACTCTAAAGAAGTGTAACCACACTTTGGAACCTTATGCTCTCTCCGCCATCGTCACTCTTTGTATTAAGCGGAGGTTTTCGTTGGCTGTTGTGCGCCGCGCGCTCGTTGTGTGTGTGACAGAGCGCTGTGACAGACAGCCTCCGCGGTGCGCATGAGAGATTTTGCAGATCTCACAGACAAACGTCTTAATATGATCCACATTAGAAATGTTTGGTGAGATAAAATGTGCACGATAACATATTATTAAGCGAAAATACATAGTACATTAATTCTTTCCCCTCCAGTACCGAAAGCAGAACCGATAGCGTCAGATCTTATTGATACTACTCTCTTTCATAATTTAGCCCCGGGGCCAGTTTAATACTGGGTTTCGGTACCATCCCTAATGCTCATTCTGTCAGGGAACAGAAGAGGGAATGCTAAAAAAGCCGAAAGACAATGGCGTAAATTAAAGTTCTTAATTCATTATGAACAATTCAAAAAAAAAAAAAAGAAGATTTGCATGTTTTCAATCAAACTTTGCAAAAAGCAAGAGAAATATTTTTTAGCAGTAACAACTCTCATGTCCTGTTTGCTCCAGTGAACAGTTTAACAAACCCTCCAGCTCCATTTCCTCCGGAATTAGTTTCCACTACTAAATGCAATGAGTTTCCATTGTTTTTCAACGACAAGGTTCAAGGCATTAAACATGCGATACAATCCAAAGGACATAAAAAAAAACACTGCAGCCATCTAGGAGACACTTGGTTGATTTAACACATTTTTCCCCCATATTGACTGAACAATTGAAAAAAACTGTCTCCAGCCTGAGTTCATCCACCTGCTGCCTCGATATTTTACCCACTAGATTTCTAAAATCAGTACTAAGCAGTTTGTTACCACAACTCACTGATATAGTCAATAATTCCTTACAGTCTGGAACATTTCCAAGGGCCTTAAAAACTGCTGTCATTAAGCCTCTTCTAATGAAGAGCAGTCTTGATGCTACAGTGCTCAACAATTATTGGCCCATATCAAACCTGCCATTTTTAGGGAAAGTCATTGAAAAGGTTGTATATCAGCAACTTAATGACTTTCTATTACTTAACAACTGCTTTGATCCTTTTCAGTCAGGATTCAGGCCCCATCACAGACAGAGACTGCACTTATCAAAGTCACAAATGACATCCGTCTGAACACTGACGCGGGCAAAGTCTCTGTCTTAGTTCTGTTGGACTTGAGTGCTGCGTTCCAGTTATCACTGGAACTGCCCTTAAATGGTTTCAGTCCTATCTTGAAGACAGGAAGTACTTTGTTTCGGTTGGTAACTGTGTATCAGACCAAATGGCCCTGACATGTGGGGTTCCACAGGGGTCCATCCTCGTACCCCTATTATTCAATCTCTACATGCTCCCTTTAGGCCAGTTAATATGCAGCTGTGATGTATCATACCATAATTATGCAGATGATACTCACAGCAGGTGACAATGGACCAATCCATTCACTGTGTCACTGGCTTCCGGGTGCTCAGAGCACTGCTGGTTTACAAGTCTTTTAATGGTTTAGCACCAGAATATATTTTTGACATGCTAGTTCCTTATGAACCTTCTCGGACTCTGAGAACATCTGAGACAGGCCTTGTGCTTGTGCCTAGAGTTCGAACTAAACATGGTGAAGCAGCATTTAAGTTTCATGCAGCAAAAATCTGGAACAGCCTCAACTATAACAATTCTAAAGTCATCAGCCTAATATTACACCGAGAAATGCACTTCTTTGTGAAAGAAGTGCATTTCTCGGGTGCTCAGAAAATAGAGCACCCGTTCACCACTAAACCCTTTAGTGCTGAACGTTTTGTGAAGATCAGAATTGTGCCTCAGTCATTTTTTTCTCTTGCTTGTAAGGGAAACAGTTAAACCACCAATCATTAAGACCTCATCTATGCTTTATTATTTAGTTTTTTATTAGATGAGAATATCGGGTGATTGTTCCCAATAATGATCCTAGCTGAAGCTGACGTGAATAATTCAGTTGTATGTGACGCCCAAGTCTCCTGTGGATCCTGGCCTTTAAATGGCGGGGCAGGAGGGAGGGAGTGGTGGTGCGTTCCAGATGCTCTTTGATTGTTCCTGGTGATTGTGGCGCTGGTACCTGCCCCCCCTTCCGCCCCCTCGCAGATGGAGCTGTCAGGTCTGTTATGGAGATGAGATGATTAAAAGTGCAGCTAGTGCAGGCGCTGCTGAAGTCGGGTCTTGTCTCTGGGCCTGTACATGTGTCCAGGTTTAGTGCAACAGGTCTGGGATGTGTTTATGAGGCTAAAGTGCTTTTATTAAAAAAATAAAATCTTTAGGATTGCTTTTAAAAATAGCAATGTTCTCAGTGAGTTCAATTTCAATCAATACCTGTTCAATGCTTTTTCTGTTGGAGTTTCAGTCAAATGTTTGTGACCAAACCTTATCCTGTGACTGTCAGTGATCATCATTTGGTTAAAGATTTTCTTCTGGCTTAAACTTAATATACATTTAGCTCTATAATATTATACAGTATTGGTCCATTGGTGTGAACTTACAATATTAAGTTATGATTTTCATTTTTGATAAAAAATCCTGCAAATTATAGCTGTAAACACTAATAGAGTTTGAAATAAAGTGTGTAATGTAGACATTTAACATTTAATGATGAGACCAGGATCAGATCAGGACCAGACTAGGACCACACCAGACTTGGACTATGTTTTAGATATGTTGCTGCTGGTGAGTCTACAGAATATGTATTCTGTTGTGTGGATTAAAGCAAAACTAAGCAACATTTTTACCTTCATAAATAGTAAGTCCTTACAATGGTTAATTGAGTTGTAACGGTGTTTTTGAAGCGCACACTATCCCCCTCTGCCACCAACCCGACGCAAGTCTCAGGTCATGTTCACATTCATGCGAGAGTGACAAATTGCTTAACGGTAATTAAATATACACATAGAAACCTCCCGTAGTATGATGAGCATATAATCTCGCTAAGATCATATCAAAGTGTATACACATTATTTCATCATCAGTCGAGGTGGAGCCAAGATTCTAGGAAGAGAAAACGTCAGTTAGACCGAGAGAGAGCTCCTTGGCCAAGCTTGTACAAAATGGCGTCATATACAGTATGTAGTTATTATTTAGCAACCAACTATCTTCTTAATGTTGTTCTCATGGATTTAAAAAGGACTTTGTACTGTACCACTGTAACATTCAAACACTGTCTTCAATCTGCTGTACTGGGTAACCTCAGTCTGATGTGGAGTGACCGGTGCAAACAGCTGAGGTCCCGTTGAACCTTGTGTAAGATGGACAACTGTCTGCAAATGTATTTTTTTAAAGAGCTGCCGTGAACATTGTGCTGCTGCGTTGACCTGTGCTGAACCTGTAGAGGCGTGCAGAACACTCACATCCACACATGCACTCTTAGAAAACACTTTCCTCAACAGTTGCCATGGTGATGCGATGAATCTGCCATTCTGCTCTGCCATGACTCGCACTAATAAAAGTCAGGGTTCCCACGCATCCTGGAAAACCTTAAAATTATAGACTAGGTTTACAGTCATGGAAATGCATGAATGTGTCAAAATGTCCTGGAAATTCTTTTAGTTTCTTGTGGCTTCCAAGATTGCTGTACAGAAAATGATAACACATTGCCCTTCAGTAAATCCATTGGTAATTTGAAGTTTGAGTTATAACCCTGCTGCTGTAGTTTGTGGACTGGAGCTTACAACAAAGCAGAGGAATTGTCAGAAAGAAAACTGAATTTTCCTGTGAGAACAAAAAAGACATGCAAGTTTACATTTAAAAAAATTTAAGTTGGTCTGATAAATAATATGACCAATATCCTGGAAAAATATTTCTTTAAATGAATGTCTGGATCCACAGTGTTATATCTGGGCAATGACAGGTGTGCACAAACCAGCCCAGACTGGACTAGGAGCCCACAGACCTCTCTCCTGGCCCCAGGCATTTTGAAGCTTAACAATTCCAGAATGATTTTATTCTCCGTGACTTGACTGCTGCTTCTGGAACGGAAACTGACATTCAGCTCTTCATTTGTCTCAACTACGGTCGTACATCAGCAAACACAAACTATTGGTCATGATTGTGTTATCTCAAAAGTAATCACTATTTACCCAGCCCTAACACCAGTAAGAATAGAATAGTTTCTGAAAACCTTTTTTTTGTTTAATATAAGAACAAACAACTGCTCCCTGCTGTTCAAGTCCAACTGAAACAAAAGACAGTAGGCTCTGTGTTTTGGTCACTCTACCGTTTTCTATCCAGGCTGAGTTAATTATTCAGTGATGCCTTTGACACACAGACAAAAGAACAGTGAAGAATAGTTTCAGCCCATTTTCTATCCTGCTCCTACCACTCCACTGTTTCTCCTCACTCAGTGTTTTTTTTTTCGATTGTCTGGTGGGCAGAAATGACTACAGATTGATGCTTTGACATGAGGCTAATTAGTATTTTCTTTCTTTTATACATGCACATCAGAAAAGCTCTGTGTTGTGTGTAGTATCAGAGCATACACACTAATAAACACTACATTATGGATGGCTTTAAAATAGGGATGCACATTTTATTTTAACCAATAGTTGAATGTCTTAACAAATACTAATAAATAATTGATTAATCATTAACCACCTTATGTTAATGTTTTATAAAAATGAATGCAGATGAACCTACCGTATTTTTCGGACTATAAGTCGCACCTGAGTATAAGTCGCATCAGTCCAAAAATACATCATGACGAGGAAAAAACCATATATAAGTCGCACCGGACTATAAGTCGCATTCATTTAGAACCAAGAACCAAGAGAAAACATTACCGTCTACAGCCGCGAGAGGGCGCTATATGCTGCTCAAACATACCTGGAAGGCTGAATAGGCTTAAATTAACATAACAAGCCAGCGAGTCCAACAGTTACCGGTAACAAACAAAGCTCCCGCGATCTTATTCCACTTCACTGAATCCGTTGAATTCTTCATCCTCTGTGTCGCTTCTGAACAACTCCGCCACTCACTCCAAACTTTCTTTCTGCTGCTCGATTACCGCTGCTGCATATTTTACTATCTGCAGTTTGTAATCTGCAGAATAGGATTTTCTTTTTGGTGGCATTTTGTTTGCATTCAGTCTTTCTCAGTTGTCTTTAAGTTAATATTTCAGTTAACAGTTTTCAGTGGTAGGCTACAGGAGCACTGAGCAGCATAGAGCGCCCTCTCGTGGCTGTAGATGGTAATGTTTTCTATTGATTCATTTCTCTTGGTTCATTTCTCTCGGTTCATTTTTCTCGGTTCATGTCAAATAAATTGATAAATAAGTCGCACCTGACTATAAGTCGCAGGACCAGCCAAACTATGAAAAAAAGTGCGACTTACAGTCCGGAAAATACGGTAATTAGGTTTCAAACATGAATCATTAACAACAAATGTTAATTTTATCAGCTACGGTGCATCCTTTATTATATTATGAAATCATTGCTCCGTCTCTGATGAGTAAAAGCCTGAGACCCCGCAGAGATAAGATGGGGGCACACGTCGCAGAAACAAATGCAGGTTACAGTAAACAGTAATGTAGCTGAAGTCAAAAAGCATTTTGTAGGAAACAATAACAACACAACAATCCCAATAAACCACATAAATACAAACAGGCTCCAGCTCTGTTTTAACGCATCCTTGAGTCAGTGTCTGTTCTTTGCTTCCAAAACAATCTGAAGTAGATAATATCAAAAATGGTCTCAATTTAAATAGGAAACAAACTAAAGCTTAGTGGCTCAGTGATAGAGCGGTCTATGGACGACCTATGTGCATCTAAACAAACCTATGCAGACACATGTACATCTGTTCAGTGCTACTCTGTAATCAAAGTAGGTTCAGAAGCTGTACTGTAGAGATTAAGTGCATGAACTGTACACCATATTGATTAATCAGTTAATTATATATTTAATTGGTTATGTTCTTTATTACAATTGATTATTGGTTAATCTTTTTGCTAAGTGCAATGTATGACAGCTGGGCATTCTTAACTAAAAGTATTTGTCCTAAAATCTTGTTTTATAGGAACATTAATTGAAAGAAATAAAATTGGCCTCATTCATGAAACCGTAACCTTAAGATTTTTAAGATTAAGATTTTTGGCTTTTATAAATGTTTTTTTTTTTTTTTACCTGATTTATAAACATTTTTCTGGAAGAACAAATCCCAAGAACATAAAATGTACTGTAAGCATAAAATACTCTACGCTTACAGTACCTTGCGCTGCAGGTGTATTCTTGTGAGATTGAGTTTACAAAAACTCACAAAAATATTTATTCCAAATAACTCATTCCACTCCTCTTTACTGTCAAAGTAAAACAGCCAAGTGTTTAATCTCTGGAGATAGCTTTGCAAGGGGTCTTCTTGACATATCAGTGGCCTGATGCAGCAAGGTGTGGGCCCATTCGCTCTAAGCTGCTCTTAGCATCTGACGTCTAATGTATACACCACCTAATACCACACACTGACAGTGCACAGGCAGTGGAATCCACTGACTATTACTCATATGACATACACAACAATTAAAGAGTCATTCTTCTCTCCTCATCATTTGTTCAGCTCTGCTTTGCAAAGAGAAATGTTTCTCAGCTCATTTTTCACACAACAGAGTGCCTGCTGTGTTGTCGTCATTTCATTTTGCAAGAGCAGTGGAGGATTAAAGGATAGAGAAGAGGCAGAACTGGAAGACAAATTGTGACTGTTTGGGCATTAAAGACCAGTGTGCTACATGCCACTGTTTCAGTTTATTTCGGGTTGTAAAAAAATAACTGCTTGTTATTCATCTTTACCTGGTCAAATATTCTGTGAATGAGCTGTGTCTGTTTAATGTTCAAATGTCTTCAAGAATTACAGTTGTCTTCTTTTTTGCCGAGATTAAGCAAACAAATGTAGCTTTAAAGTGGTGACGTTTTTAAACAAATTAAATCTACTGAACAAGCCGTTCTTTTTTTTTTTTTCATCGCATATTTGCACACACAAACTCCTCCTTTGCTACTGCACTGAGTGAGACGTAGGGCTGGGCGGGTCATTTAAACAGTAGACAGGTGTCTATGCAAATGTCACCTGCTCTGTGTGTGTCGCTGTGTTGTCGCGTGACTCAGTTGCAGAACAGAGCAGCGACAAGACGTGTGGGCGCCATTTGGTTATTTTACTGCAGTTAACAACTACACTGCCAGTTGTGATCTGTGTAAAAAACCTGCTTCTGTGGTAATATGATAAACTTAAACAAACTCGAAACTAGAATACCAAAGAAAACAATGAGCTGCACAAAAGACAAACGGAGGAGGAAAGACAGAGACATGACCCCAGCTCAGGAGTCACTAGAGTCCTTTTAGCGGCAAAGAATAACCTGTAGCTCAGGTAGTAATTATGTTCAATCAGTTAAAATAAAAATATGTATAAAAGGTGATGAATATGTGACCCTATAAATAAAATCACATTCATGTGTGGCAATAGGCTACATTTAATAGAAATGAAATGTTGCACTACAGTCAGCAGATAAATTGTAACAAGGTACATAATGTTTCATTTAATAAAAATGGGGGCTAGTAGTAGTTACCTTTTTCAGCCCATCTCAGTTTGCAGGTATAAAATAGACATTAAATGCAAAACCAGAGAAGCTTTGATAACTTCAATTGGACTTGCTTTTTGATGGCTTGGACAGAAGGACTAGTGACTCCACTTGAACTGATAACTCTGTTCTAGACTCGGACTTGTGGACTTGCACTGGGGTGAATCACTCTGTGGGAAAACGAGAGGGTCGCTTCCCTGCGCCTTCGGGTCGGGGATAAGTCTCTCAATATCGTTTGTGCTTACAGGCCAAATGGAAGTGCCGAGTACCCAACCTTCTTGGAGTCTCTGTGAGGGGTTCTACTTTGGGACTTAAATGCTAATGTGGGCAGCTACAGTGACACCTGGAGGGGTGTGATTGGGAGGAACACCCCCCTTCGCTCTGCACCTGAGTGCAGAATCCGGTGGTGGATACCGGAAGTGAGGGATGCCATCAAGCTATAGAAGGAGTCCTATCGAGCCTGGTTGGCTCATGGTACTCCTGAGGCTGCTGACAGGCATCGGCAAACCGGGTGGTTGTGGAGGCATAATCTCGGGTCTGTGAGGAGTTTGGTGAGGCCATGGAGAAGGACTTACAGTCGGCCTTGAAGAAATTGTGGCAAACCATCTGGCACCTCAGGAGGTGGAAACAGTGCCCCCGCCAACACTGCCTCAATGTTCCCCCGGAAGAGCTGGAGGAAGTATCTGGGGAGTTGGAATTTCTGCTTAGACCAGGGGTCTCAAACTCAAATTACTTGGGGGGCGCAGGAGGCAGAGTCTGGGTGAGGCTGGGCCGGATCAGGTATTCCACAAAAAAAGCTTTGTTAAATCCTCTCAAACGTCATTACTAACAATTCTTTAACTTCAATGGGTTCTTCTGAACCTGAGCTATCCTGAACTTAAATGGAATATTGAAGAACATGAATGAGCTGGCTGAGTGGCCCCATTGGACATCCACTCCCCTCGGTGATATTGTCAACTGAAATTGTAGATTCGTCATGATAACAAATCCGCATGGATAGTGGCGATCAAATTGCCATCAACTTTCAAACAAATCAGCCCATTTTAAATGATCCAGTGCCGGTAACATTGAATTTGTCCAGCTCAAGGTCAAACATGCTCATTTCAAAACACAGTAAGAAGCATTAATTTTATGACGGCTATGTGATGTTACACGCGCTCCTCCATAGTTGTGAAATGTTTCTCTGCCTGCATCAAGCCCAGCCGATGGCCCGCCCCCAGGAGCCATATACTCCACTGTGATGGTAGGTTGGTTCAGTTCCAGCTTGCACAAAAAGGAACCTTCCACACACAACGTGGTAACGTGCCATTCATATGAAACTCCCAGGGCGTACTAACGTTAAACTTTCATATCGTCCTGCGGGCCACAAAATATCGTCTTGCGGTCCGCGAGTTTGAGACCCCTGGCTTAGACTGTTTCCCCTGCGACCCACCATCGGATAAGCGGAAGAAGATGGATGGATGGATAGCGCAGACATACTCTAGCTTCAGTTTTTAACATAAACTGTAGCTACCTTTAAAACTGTGAGAGTTTAGCAAAAAAAGTTTGAGCAAAAACAAATGCCATCTCTTAAATCCACTCCAATTTTACAGTCTTTACACTGGCTGCCTGTACGCTATAGAGTTGATTTTAAAATTGTATTAATTGTGTTTAAGTCACTACATGGTATGGCCCCTTCCTATATATCTGAACTTTTAATTGAACGCAGTGAAACAAGATCTCTCCGGTCATCAAACCAAAGACTATTGTTCACACCAAAGACGAGGCTGAAGTCCAGGGGCAATCGTGCGTTTTCATTTATTGCCCCAAGACTTTGGAATGAGTTGCCCCCTTCTATCCGATTAGCTCCCTCTGTGTCCACTTTTAAGTCGAGATTAAAAACCTACCTGTTTGACAAAGCTTTTATTTCTGGTTGAAGAACTGTGTTTTTTTTTGTTCGGTTCGAACACTTAACCCACCTTGCCCCCAGTGACTGTAACACTGGTAATTACATTATAGTTTTTAGTCTTTATCTCTTCAAGTTTATTTTTAAATGGCTATGGTACTTTTTAGGGCTGGGCGATATGACCTAAAAATAAAATCTCCGATTTTATATTTTTTAATTCGATTTACGATTTTTTTTCCGATTTCCCCCCCTACTTATTAAGAAAAGCAATAAGCACAAACGGCAGACAACTTAAAGCAAATTTTGCTTTTATTTAAAAGCAAGACACCCCCATTTCTGGGATGAATAATAAATAAATGAACACCCTCTTGGTACTTGCGGCTAGGTAGCTCATATCTGGGGTCTAAGGTTTTAATCAAATTAATAAACCCAGTCTTCTCCACTGTATATATGGGTACCATGTCTTTGGCTATGTGCAAAGTGACCGCTTTAGGATTCGGCTACAGTTAGCTGTTTTTTAGCTAAGGTTTGTTGGTCACTGCGTGTTTGTTCGTCTCGGAGAGACTGGCATTTTTCATATTCGGCTAGGTGTCTCTGTTTCATGTGTTGGAATTGGTTTGTGGTGCTGCTGCCTTTGACTGCAATGGGCTTTAGGCAAATGTTGCAGCGTGAGGTCTCTTGATCCACGTCTGTCGCAGTAAACCCATACCAGTTCCAAACAACAGATGATTTTATTCCTTTCTTGGGAACAAACTTCCCACTTTCACCGTTAGCCATGTTGTCACTTTCTGTTGCTGTTCTGTGTGTGCTATGATGTTGTTGTTGTTGTGCCGTACTGCTCTGCTATGTGAAACTAACGCTACGGAAGCTCCGGGGAGCCAAAAATGTGCCGTTACACAAAAACTCGATTTACTTATTTTTAAATCGCCCGCCACAAAAAAATCGAATTAATTCATTCAATCGATTTTTCGCCCAGGCCTAGTACTTTTTAATTCTTTAAATTTTAATTTTCAATCTCTTTTACTGTATAATTGTGGTGTGTGTTTTGTGTAAAGCACATTGGTCAACCATGTGTTATGGAAATGGTGCTATATAAATAAAATTGACATTGACATTGACATTAAATCAAATATAAAAATTATCCAAATTTAATTTTCAGCAACTTTTGGTGACTCAGCTCGGACTGGACTTGAATTGATCTTGGACCTTTCTTATGTGACTTGCACTCAAGAAGAATCAATTTCTTTGGTGATTCGTATTTGGATTCAGACTTGCAGATCAAGTGGTGACTCAAACATTGCTGGTCTTGGACTTGGATTCAAACCCATTAAGTCATTGTTTTGCACAATTATTGTGTTCATTCCAGGTTTTTGCATTTTAAAGCTGCCAATCTTTGATTAAAAACAGGTTGCACGCCGAGCTGGCTGTTTTTCTTTGACATGTTCATCAAGCTGTCAGCCAAACCGCCACAGAATTTCATTAATTTCTCTGCTGGAGCTTAAAATGTTTATTTATTTATTTATATATATAGCACTTTTCCACCTAACACTCAAAGTGCTTTACCAGTGTTACAGCTGACCACTGGAGGCAAGGTGGGTTATGTGTCTTGCCCAAGGACATAACAACAGTATGAACTGTGGGGGAGAGCGGTATGATGTTTTGGGATGTTTTGAGCGGAGTTCGAATCGCCCACCCTCCGGCCGAAGAACTGAGCTACTGCCGCCCGTTGCCATAGAGGTCAAAGTCCTTGTCCACTCTCCTCTCTAACCCATTCTGTTTGCCTCTTTGTCTGGCAGTAAAAGGACTAAATCAAACTCAACACTATCATTGCCAGAGGTGATTTTTTATTTTTTTCAGCCCCACTGCCAGCGCACAATGAGTTTGAGGCAGCCAAGCCAAACATTCCTCCTCTACAATGGATGAAAATAGTTCTGGCCTCTGCTCTCCGATTTGTCCGATTTATCTCATTATTTGCTCAATTATCCCATAGCCCTAACCAGACTGCCCTCAGAATGAGTTTCTAATGGAGCTAATGTGAGCACGTGCTGGGCCGGACCTCGTTTTCTGGAGTTCATTTGCTTCATTAAAGGCCTTGTGGAAAAATATGTCTTACCCTAAATTCTCATTTAGCTCATTTGGCTTTTAATTATCTGACTGGGCTAATTAATGAGACTGAATTTTATTTGCAATTCCCTTGTATATACTGTCATGTATCATTTAGGAGAAGAGCCTCTTTTTAGATCTTGTTTGCTGCTGATACTTGCTCAAATTGCTGCTATTTTGATTTATTGATTATTTTTTTTTTTACAAAATCTACTCTAAAAGCGTTGTTTTAACTACTTCACACAATTAACCAAAAGTCCAAATAAAGATTAAAAAAATAACATCCGGGGATTGACTAGCCTGGTATACCAGACCGTTTTACTTTTATAAAAAAGAGGACGTTCTGGTCCCTTTCTCCCTTCCTCTGCAATTTTGTGGACGAACCAATCACAAGTCATTTGTCTGCAGCAGGGTGTGGTTTGCTGGCCACGTCATACACAAGTAACTCGGCTTGCGGGGCTAGTCCAAAGCATTCAACATGGCGTATGCTGCTTCCGAGAGGCAGTTTATTTCTGCTTTCGGTTTGGAATAACCAGCAAAGTATAAAAACGAGGACACCGCTCTGGTCTCCGCTTTACTGCTGGCCATGTTAACTGGTGGCTCTAACGTGGCTTCCTTGTTGACAAACGGCCGTGTGTTTTCACCTTTTATTCACGTCATGTATTTCATTTCATTTTAAAAATGAATGTAAGCAACTAGGTACCAGACTAACTTCTTTTTAAAGAATAGGAAAGAGTTAGTTGCGGCTGGCCAGGCTAGGGAGTGACCTGTCCACTTTGTCTTTAGACACAAGCAGGACAATCTTTCAGACATTGGTTGATCATTTAACCAGATGAGAGCAGTGGGTTTTTTGACTTGAAGACAGTTGAAGACAGACTGTTGATAGGGAGGTGAGATGGAGAAAACCCACGTGGGCAGTGTCTTTTTCCACTTTCCTCTCTGTCCTGCAGCCTCCGCGTCAGCCTCTGCAGTGTGTCATTGTCCTGTTGGCTCTGCTGCAGCATCACTCACCCACACATCGCACACTGTACATGCACTGCCAAAGACGCACACCAATCCGCACAGCTTCACATTGTGGATAGAAATATTTTGCAAATCACTTAGGATTTTTATTTTTTTAATTTTTTTATTTGTTACCAGTATTATTTTGATGGCCAAATGACTTCAAACAAGGAGAATAGCCCAACTTTCAAAGGAAAAACACGTCACTCTATATCATGTGACAAGTATAGAACCCTAAAACAAGGACTAAATGTGTTATTGGGTCATTTTATAGTGTCAAGCAGTGTCAAGGCAGAAAATATAAAAAACATATTTTTTTATTGAGTGGTACAGTACAGGTTGAGTCAGTATGCCACAGTTTTGTTCAGTAACCTCTTGAAGGAGCTTTTGTTTACACTGAGCTGTGTCCAGAGAGAGACGTCTGCTACAGAAACAGTGACGTCCCACAAGAGCAACGAAAGTTGTTTCTCTATATGAGACATAAATTGTATTTGAAGCGAACTCAAAACTTCCACACAATAATAAAATAATAATTAACATAAAGAAAGTAAATTCTGGGGTGTAGTGAGAGACTGTCTCTGGTTTATTCCTAGACTGAACATTAGATTCACAACGCAACCTTTTTACACAAGAATGATAAAATGTTTTGCATTTTGAAAAGAATTGGGCTTTCTGATGTGTAACAGTTAGCACTGCAGAGATGGTGAGTTTGTCGTGTCATCTGAAGAATACTCTTCAATCACATATGTCTCCACACCTTATGATTCTGCTGGTTTTAATGCTCTGAAGGCAGAAACTCCTCCCACAGTCAGATCCTTGGTGGCCTGTCCGTGTGCATGAAAAGCTTCCTTTTTTAAAGGCTACATATTTGCATGGCCTTTTGATCAAATATTTAGTTTGATGACATTGTTTCTGCTTGCTTGTAATGTTTAATTTAAAGTCTGGAAGGACTAATGTACAGAGAGGCTTAAGAAAGAGTGCATTAGTTCCAAGTGAGGTCATCTGCTGTTTAAACATTTGGGTCTAGTCACTTCTGTTCAGCAGGTTCACAACACAAAGGCAGACAGCCATAGTTACAATTTACAGTGTTATTAAAAGTATATTTTATTAATCTTTCTAATAAATTAATCAGTGAGGTCACAAATCTCATTGGTCAAATACTCACATGCGTTGCTTGTACCAGTTATTACAACTGGGTCTACTGTCAGTGAATGCACCACAACACACATTAAAAGTTTAAAAGTTCAAAGAAAGAGTGTAATAAAAAACAGCTGCAGTGACATTATTGACTAGTGTTTGACTTTTGGTTGACTATAGACATAGTTACAAGCATCTTGTGAAAACTACTTTTTAAAGCTCGGGAGATTTTTTACAATATACTGTATAAACAAAACATCTGATCTGGGTCAATTTTTGCTCTAGTGTGAACACAGCCTTATTCACATGTATTCCCTTTTCTGCAGGTTTGGCAGTTCACCAGATCATCACAATCACTGTGTCTCTCATCATGGTCATCGCAGCCTTGATCACAACACTGGTCCTTAAAAACTGGTAGGAAAGATTCCTTTACTTCTCACTTTCTAAAAACAGTCCACTTCTAACCTTGTATCCAAAACACAAACAAAATGTGTCTGACTATTGGCACAAGGTATGATTTTCTGTTGGGTTTGTGTCTTTGGTGCGTGTTTTTGTAGCTGTGCACAGTCAGGAAATGGGCGCCACAATAGCCATCAGCGCAAGATCCACCAGCAAGAGGAGAGCTGCCAGAACCTAACGGACTTCACCCCCGCCCGTGTGCCCAGCAAGGTGGACATCTTTACTGCCTACAACGACAGCCTGCAGTGCTCGCATGAATGCATCCGGACTGGCGTGCCCATCTACACCGACGAGATGATACAGCAGACGCCCGTCTACAAGACTGCCTACAACGGCAATAGGTAACAGTTTTACTGTCAGTCAACAGGAAAAATTCACTACCTGTATGGCCTATCAGGTCTTTATGTAGAAAGAGAAATTGCCTGCTGAGAAAGAAGTAAATTAAATAAATTCAAAACAACAACCATAGTGTCGTAGTCAGGTTAGAATGGCACTTGATTATCCATCCATTCATCCATCTTCTACCGCTTATCCGGGGCCGGGTCGCGGGGGCAGCAGTCTAAGCAGATACGCCCAGACTTCCCCCTCCCCAGGCACTTCCTCCAACCTCGTGTCCTAGGTCTTCCCCGAGGTCTCCTCCCGGTGGGACATGCCCAGAACACCTGCCTAGGGAGGCGTCCAGGAGGCATCCGAAACAGATGCCCGAGCCACCTCAGCTGGCTCCACTCAATGTGGTACTCGGTACCCCTCCGGCTGACATGTTGATGTAATATCTGATCTAAGTGGGCGTGGTGTGCGTAAGGTACGAGAGGGCATGACTGATGATAGTGTCGTGATCTAGTCATGACAACGCTATTCTCAGCCTGCGCTCCAGCTGGGTCATCTTTATTTTTTTTAATAATTTAAATTCAAACTGAAAACATGATGTGATTAACACTCAAGTCATTCAAGTCATCGTGTCTCAAGTCAAGTCCCGAGTCTTTAACTTCCAAGTAACTTCCAAATAGCGACTCAAGTCAACTCAAATCCAAGTCACCAAGTCACAAGTCCCCATGTCTGCTCCAGAGTGACTCAATGATATTGAGGTCAGGAGACTGAGAAGGCCAGTCCAGAACCTTCACTTTATGTTGCTGTTGCCAATGACAAGTCAACTTGGCCTTGTGCTTTGGATCGTTGTCATGTTGGAACATCCAAGTACGTCCCATGCTCAGCTTCGGGGCTGATGAGTGCAAATTTTCCTCCCGTATTTTCTGATAACATGCTACATTCATCTTTTTCTGTGCCTTTGTAGCACACACATCCCCAAAACATCAGTGATCCACCTCCAGGTTTCACAGTAGGAATGGTGTACGTTTCATCATAGGCCTTATTGACTCTTTGAACTTTACTTTAAACTGTATGGTTAAGGTCCTCACATGTTCCAATATCTGTTGTTTCAATATTAGCGCAAGAATGACCATCTTTGTCAAGGAGTCGGCTCATTTGTTTGTTAGCTTTGTGTTAGTGCCGTCAGGCTAAGTGAATCGAGCGTCATCCCCACTCTCCCCCCACCCCGCTTATCTTATCTATACCCTCTCCAGGCTGCTGTAGGGTTTATGGGAGTTTGCCCAACCAGTCCACATGTGTTTTGTGGATCTGGAGAAGGCATTCGACTGTGTCCTTTGTGGCGCCATGTGGGGGGTGCTCTGGGAGTATGGGGTCCGGGGCCCTTTGCTAAGGGCTGTCCGGTCCCTGTACGACCGGAGCAGGAGCTTGGATCGCATTGCCGGCAGTAAGTCAGACCTGTTCCCAGTGCATGTTGGACTCCAGCAGGGCTGCCCTTTGTCACCGGTCCTGTTCATTATCTTTATGGCTCCATCAACAGGATTTCAATGCACAGCCATTGCAGCCGGAGGGAAGTCTGGCTGGGATGAGGATCAGCACCTCGCCTGAGACCATGGTTCTCAGTCGGAAAAGGGTGGCTTGTTCTTCAGTTTGGTGGAGAGATCCTGCCTCAAGTGGAGGAGTTCAAGTATCTTGGGGTCTTGTTTACGGTGAGGAAGGAGGGAACAGATTGACAGCGGATCTGCAGACCAGTGGATGTCTCAGTCGGAAGAAGGAGCTGAGCTGTAAGGCAAAGCTCTCGATTTACCGGTCAATCTACGTTCCTACTCTCACCTATGGTCATGAGCTTTGGGTCATGACCGAAAGAACAAGATCCCGGATACAAGCGGCCAAAATGAGCTTTCTCCGCAGGGTGGCGGGGCGCTCCCTTAGAGATAAGGTGAGGAGCTCGGTCACTCGGGAGGAGCTCACATCGAGAGGAGCCAGCTGAGGTGGCTCAGGCATCTGTTTCGGATGCCTCCTGGACGCCTCCCTAGGGAGGTGTTTCGGGCATGTCCCACCGGGAGGAGACCCCGGGTAAGACCTAGGACACGCTGATGGGACTATGTCTCCCGGCTGGCCTGGGAACGGCTCGGTATCCCTCTTGAAGAGCTGGAGGAAGTGTCTGGGGAGAGGGAGGTCTGGGCGTCTCTGCTTAGACTGCTGCCCATCGCGACCCGGCCCCGGATAAGCAGTAGAAGATGGATGGATGGATGGATGGATATACAGTGGCAAGAAAAACTATGTGAACCTTTTGAAATGTCATAGTTTTCAGTAAAAGCCTTAAAGAAAAAAAACTAATGACATGGCCACCTTCTTCACCTGACTTAAACCCTATTGAGAACTTTGGAGCCCTTCTTAAGCAGGAAGTCAAGGGTATAGACTAACATAATGTGAAAAAAATCTGATCTTTCATGTCATTATTGAACACACTCATTCCACATTCAAAATGGCAGTGGAAAAAGTAAATGAACCCTTAGAATTAATAACTGGTTGACCACCCCTTGGCAGCAATAACCTCAACCAGGCGCTTTCCTGTAGCTGTGGATCAGACCTGTTGGAGGAATTTAGCCCATTCTTTCTGGCAGAACTGCTTTAGCTCTATCATATTCTTTGGACATCTCATCTGTATTGCCTTCAAGTCAATCCATAGCATCTCTATTGGGTTGAGGTCTGGGCTCTAACTTGGTCACTCCAAAAGGAGGATTTTGTTTTTCTGAAGCCATTCTGTTGTGGACTTGCTCCAGTGTTTTGGGTCGTTGTCCTGTTGCCTCCCCCACCTTCTACACAGTTTCAGCTGACGTACAGACATCCTCACATCCTGAAGAATTGTCTGATTTACTTCGGAATTCATCTTCCCCTTAATGTTTGACGCTGGCCAGGTCCTGATGGAGCAAAGCAGGCCCAATTCATGATGTTTCCTCCACCATACTTTACAGTTGGGATGATGTTTTCATGATGATATTCACTTCAATTCACTTCCTGTCCTCGGACAAGGTGGACGTCTCCCTCTGCTCCTCCTGCTCTCTGCTATCAGTGTATGCTTCTCTGTCTCGTCTCGTCATTCTAATTTTTCTCTTATTTCTTTGACTTTACTGCTTGCTGGATTCCTAAGAACTGAAATGGATCTGATTACCTGGTCTCTGAGTGCAATTGACACAATTTTTTCACAAAAGAAGGGTGCACCGGGGGAACCCATTTGCCCTGGCGGGACCTTTGCGGCAGGCCACTCACAGGACGCCTGGAAGAACTGGCAAGTTCTGTGTTTTGAAGCTCTGTCCGTTGAGGATGTATATCTTTTTGGATTAATGATTCCTGCTCATTGGTATGGGGAATGCCTTAAACTATCGGAAAATTTGTAAGACAGCTGCTTTAAAATCTACCCAGCCACTGTCTGCTGAAATTAAAAAGGGCTTCTGTGACGTGGGTGACAGACTGAAGGGTTTACAACAAAGTGATGCACAGTCCGAGGAGCTGACTCGCGATCTCTCAGCACGGTCTGTGGACATACAGAAAAGAGTTTACAACACCGAAAGTCAGACCGGAGAACAGCTGTGCGGCTTAACGGATATATGAAGGGGTTACAACGATGGGGCACATTCGCTGCTTCGAAACATCTCTGCCCGAACTGAGGACATCCAGAGAGGAGTGGACAACACCGAGAAACAGACCGGTGAGCTGCTACGTGGTGTTACTGGTCTGACCATGAAAAAGGAAACATCAAGTTATTCCACGAACCGCCACTTTATCGGGGTAGATGGGATTAAGTGGCCAAATAATCCTAGGAGCTATGTTGTCGGGGGCTATATGCCCCAGTTATGGTCCCCCTAAGGCAAACAGAACCTAAATGACGGGCCAGACAAAGAGCATTTGTAGCGAGTAACGGTAAGTGTCAGTTCAAATGTAGTGGAGTAAAGAGTACAAGTATTCAATCAAAAATGTAGTTGAGTAGAGAGTAAAAGTTGCCTATATTTTTGATACTCAGTACAAGTACAAAGTAGCCAAAAAATACTTAAGTACAGTAACGAAGTACATTTACTCAAGTACTTTACACCTCTGGTTTTACACATGTGCTTCACAACCAGTCACACAGAGAATGTTTTCCATGGTGTATTTCTACGCAGCATCTCGTTCTCGTTCCTGCTTTTTCAGGGAACAGGATTGCACCCAAGCAACCTGAGTCAATATTTTGTTTATATAAATGCACTTATTCTATGCATTTCTCTCTTATATGACACACAGCAAAACAAACATTGTGGTTGCAGCAACTTCTACAGCGACAATTAACTTAACACTGTTATTGACCAATCCAGTTTGTTTGATATTGTGGCCAATTTTATGTTTATCACAGCTGGTTCTTGTGTCAGTGCCTCCATTAGTCTCCTAGGACTGTAGGATGCTGTATTCTTCTCTAAATGTTCTTCATTCTCTACCCATTGCTCCCCTTCCTGCTCTGTGACAGTGACATCTCAATCCATTCAATGTTAGGACATGTTTATGTGAATATTTTTAGTAAATATGCCAGGTCTATAATCTGGGATACTATGATTTATCAAAAAACACGGATATGAATAACCAGGTTTCTGAGAATGCATGTAAATGTAATTTCACAAATAGGGTCTTACAGGGTAAGAATAATGCTCATGACCGAGATACTCCAATACATGTAAACGCACTTATTGTCATTAGAAAATATGTCATTGGTGCCCACTAAGTGATTGAGTCATATTATCCCAGGGTCCCAGACTGATGGTTCTGCTGCCGACTCTTGTACGGGTTAAAAGCCTTTCCCTCGTCCATCTGCCGGACACTTTCTGCTTGCACAGTCTCATCTGCCATTATTGTGGAAGAATGACTCACTTCACAAGTCTGGGCCGAGGTGCCACTTCTTCTGTATCTGGTCTTGGCCTACAGCCTCCGCATCTCTCAGGTGCAGCGCTTTGAAAACTTCAATAATTATGTATGGTGATATCAGCAAACGGCACCAAGCACATCTCTGTTAACTGAGCCAGAGCGCTGCTGTGCACAAGGTCGTTCAGGGTTGATATGGCTCCTTTCAGCAAGATTCTGAACCATCATGCAAGTTTGTTGTATATAGAAATTCTTCCCATAATACATAGAAATTCTTCCCATAGTAACATTAAACTGGTTAGACTCAGCTTTAATTCCACTGTTTTGATTCACTATTTTTTTGATTATTAATGTGTTGCTCTAAATATACAATAAAAAAATAAAATAAAAAAATATACAAAAAACAGTGAATGTAGGCCATTGTTGTAATATATGCTAATGACTAACGCTGACACTTTTTGTCCTGTGCCCAGGCCTTCGCCCACTGAACGACAGCTCATCCCTGTGGCCTTTGTGTCGGAGAAATGGTTCGAGATATCCTGTTGATGAGTTTCAGACCTGCTTCATTTACTGTGGGTGAAGAGACCTCCAGGATTTACGCTCAGGTGGGTAACATGTCTGCTTTTTTTAAGAGAAAGTGAGAAACAAAGAGAAAGTGTCAGCAATCACATTGAGTCTTTTTCTCTAAAATCTAAAAATCAGGTTAGAAATCTGGGGGTCATCATGGACTCAGACTTGAATTTCCACAGTCACATTAAGTCAATTACATCATCAGCATTTTATCACCTTAAAAACATTTTCAAAGTCAAAGGGATAATGTCTCTATCCATGCTTTTATCTCCAGCAGGTTAGATTACCTGCTGGAGATAAAAAAGTAGGTAATCTGTAGCTGTCTTAACCCTCTCAAAACGAGGGTTAAGACAGCTGCAGCTTATTCAGAACGCTGCTGCTCGGGTTCTAACCAAAACCAGGAAGTACAACCACATCACGCCAGTTTTAAAATCTCTGCACTGGCTTCCTGTTGCTCAGAGAATAGACTTTAAAACAGCACTGCTGGTTTACAAGTCTCTTAATGATTTAGCACCAGAATATACTGTATTTCTTCTCAGACAGAGAACATCTGGGACAGGCCTTCTGCTAGTGCCCAGTGTTAAAACTAAACAACGATGAAGCATCGTCTTGTTCAAACCTTTCTAGAAAGAGATAACATCAGTTAGACTGAGAGTGAGCTCGTTCTCAAGTCAACTTTGGCCAAACCTTTACAGAATGTTCAAGTTCAGTTCAAAGTGAAGGACTCAGAACTGATTTCGACATGGCTTTTATGTTGTTGAACTTCTAAGATACTTTGTCTAACAACTTTATATTGTTCCTATTTCCATTAGATCTGTTGTTATTTTATGTCCTTCGAGATAAAGCTACTGTTACGTATGAGATATTTATTTAGCTTACGGCTCGCAGAGATGCAGCATGGTAAATTACTACACGGTGAGGAGTGTTTGTTTCATTTACAAGCTTTATGTGAGACAACAGCAGTTTTTTCAGTAGTTTTAATATTAAATGCCCCGAATATTGTTTACATAGCGTCAGCTTAGCGACTGGTTTCACTTTTAGACCCAAAGCAAGATTTCAGAAGGCAAAAGCTACTCAATATTACAACAGAAAAATGTACAATAAATTAATCGCCAACATAATTAAGTCAAAGAAAATATTTTAAAAGTGTATTTTTTACATATAATTGTTTAGCTGACAGTGAATAAAACAATCAAACAATGTATATATTATCTATTTATAAGATCATTTCTAAAATTACCCACCTCCATCAAGATTTTCATTTCTTGTACTGTATTTGACGTTTCTTTTTGTAAAATGAATGTGGCTGGTGATCAGTGCCAAATGGGAAAATGCCAAACTAAATAGGCTAGTAATAGGTTCGCTCATACCGGTCATTTCTTGGCTCTGCTTTTGTAAAAATTAAAACAAATGTATTAAGTGCCCCTTTTTCCACCTAAACCATATTGTTTAAAACACATCTGTGAGTTAAGGAGTTGATATATGTTTCTGCATGGCTAATATACAGTATGCCAGCATGGCCTCCATTTGAATTCAAAGTTAAACACACGCTGGAGCCCTCGGTGTTGATGGAATCCGGGGGGGAGCTGTATCGTCTGCTATTGACCCAGATTTAATAGGAATAGATGGCCTGCATGTAGTGAAGCGAGAGGACAGCGCCTCTCTGTTGACTGGACACACATTAGTCTCAGTCAAGCCGGCTCTCCGCTGTGGGCTCCCACTGCAGCAGCATTTAAGACATAAGACAAATTATTAATGTGGTAAACAGTATGAAGTTCTGAGGCCTAAGTGTGTGGAGGTTCTAGCATTAGCCTTTCAAATGGTCTAGTATTGGTCTTCGTCTTTTTAAAGGTTTTGGGGGAAGGGGCATATGCTCATATTATCATTACTCTCTTTCAACCTCTTTGCTGTGTAAATCAAATAAAAGCAAAAAGGCCAAAGAAATAAAAAGGGTTTTACGGATTTTACCATTAGCATACCATCGTCTTAGACTTAGGTGATTTAAATTTAGAAGTATTAAGTATTAAAAGTATAGCCTAGCAAATTTCACATGAAGCCTCAAATAAGTGCTAGCAAATATTCTACCATATTTTAGTTTTAGTAGTTATTTAAGTGAATTAACAGAAAGAAATCACAGCATCCTAGAATGTGAGATATGCATCATACTCCTGGTTGTGGCTGATTTAAGGTGCTCCGTGTGACATGTCTAAATCTTACAAAACAAAAATGCCAAAAGTTGAACAGTTTGACAGAGGCTTTAAAGAAATGATTAAAGGTCTAATAAGGCTGAAATTTATGTCATGAAGTTAACTCTACTGTAGCAGATTGTTTTATTATTTTTGTTTTTAAAATGCATTAACAAAAAATATAATGCCAGAGTAAGATAAGATTAAATATATACTGTAAGTGTGAACAGAGGCTGTGCTATGCTGCTTTAGCCTGAGATTCAAAAAATGATGTGGCTGCTATAGAATTCAAATGAATATGTATTTGTCACGTTGTTATTTTGCTCTGACCTCATTATAAAGACTAACTGTAATTTTCTTTTCCACAGAATCAAATTGGAAACACACAACAACTCCTTTTGTAAAATAATGTGACCACTCCGGACTGCTGGGAAAATATTTATTTTTCTAGTGACGATGAGGAGCAGAGCAGCCACGAGCAGCCTCTTTCTTCTCGGAGTGGACAGTAACATTCTCATACCACATACAAACTGCTGTAGGTTTATGATCACTACATGTGAGACCAGACTATGGATGTCTCACGGAAAGTATGGGAATATATTGATTTGTGGAAATGGAATCCAGCTTTAGACAGAGGATGAACTGTATTTCTGAACAATGTGCCAATAATGCCAATATGTGCCACAACCGAGTCGGATGACGTTTCACCAAGAGCTGACAGACTTCAAAGAAAGCGCTATTTAACCTGTATCGACAACATTCTTTTGTTCTTTCTTAGGAAATGTGAAAACTATAATGTACTTGTTTCAAATTAGTTTTAAGAAATGTGTTACAACAAAAACCTATTTATACAAAGCACTATTCTATTAGTCTAATGGAGCGAGGAAGTGAAAAGAAGAGAAACGGTATATGCTTTATTGAATAGTTGATTTTAAAATTCTTTCTAAAGCTCCCGTTTTAAGACAGAGTAGTTAAGTCTATTTTTTTACACCAAGTCTGCCACACCCCCGACCGTGGAGCTACGGAGGTTCAGCACTGTTAACATGATAACCCCACTGAGCTTAGAGCGCAGAGAGAATTCACCAATGCCCATTGCTTTCTGTAGGATTGGTCTTTAGTTTCAAGCCAAGTTGACCATCACAGAGCGCACGGAGCCGGACAGGACACTCTCACTGCCTCAGGTCTGTCCTGGTCCTGTGCACACCAGGTTTATTTTTCGGCTTTGAGGACCACCAATTTGCCATTTCTAGAAGAGAATAGATTCACATTGAAATTTTGAATTCTAGAGCTGGGTAATGATGAATATATATATTTACAGTACAATTTGTTACACCATCTGGCTTATTCTGAATACTATTTCTTGATTGGCTAATAGATGTGCAAGAAAAGATATGTACACTAGTGGATTTCCCAACCCCTCAATCACTACAAAATACTGTGCTTGGATTTTATAGTGTACTCAAACAGTGAACCGTTTCGAACACCACTACACTGCTTGAATCTATTTTTTAAAGCAACACTAGATAACATTTTATGTCACTATATGAAATGAAAATCATTCATATAATAGCCTCAAATTTATAGCTATAGTTTCTTCAAAGAGAAGTGAAAGAAATAGCAGTTTTTAAATTACAGAATTCTGTTTTTGGGCGGCGTCACATTCAGATATCCACACAACCATAACAGGATTTTGTTCCATGCTGACAGTGCATTTACTACTTTTTAAATTTATTAGTTGCTATATCAAAAATTGGAAAAATAACTTTTCACAGAGTGAGATGCACGGGTTAGAGGGGCACAGGATGAGCGGACCCTCAAGTGACTGGATTATACCTGAAAAAACAAGATTAAAAAAAATACTACAACAACAGGCTAATAGGTTTGGGAAATAGTAGTTGATGCCCAGTGCTTATTATTGAGATGGACCTTAATGATTCTATATTATCCAGCCCAAGTTTAATTGTATATTCCAGCTTCCTTAATTTTAAAATGGACAGAAAAATGGGAGGCATGTTAGTATTTCTAGACAGACATTCCAGCAGAGTTTTAACGCTAGGAATTAAAGTGTAATGGGTAAGAGTTAATTTTTAGATTACCTCAGGGGAGTTGGATTGTGCATGGGAACCACAAAAGAAAGTCCTTAACCAAAAATGAGTTAGACTTTTAGCATATCAGTATTTCAGCGAACACAGCCAGTAGGTTTGTGTCAAATGAAGTACATCTTCAAACCAGCCATCACAAAGTAGAGAACCATTTTAAACCACTGTCAAAAGGAATTACTGGTTTGCACGTGACGTTGTTTCTTGGAGACGCTGTGCAAAATTCAGATGGAGCGATGCCAGGCAGGGATTCTACTAACGTCGCTGGTAAAGTGTGAATAGCAGTTACAGGTCACAGCATAACAAGACATTCACAACAATTGACAAGAACAGGATGAACAGGATTGAACATCAGGAGCTGCCTATCTTCAGTCATTTAGACGAGACTACTATGAGTTTCTAATAAGTTCCCAAGGTAGTTGTAGATGAAGCTGACCATAAAGGATGTGGAAAAAATGCCTTTTCAGCCTTTATTTGTGGTCAGGAGGAGCAGTTAAATAATATGACCATTGTAACTTGTGTATTAGCTTACAGCTAACCTATTGTTAGCTAACACATAAGATAAACTTAGTGAAAAGTATACAACAGTCTATATCAAGCTCTTAGAACCGAGGTCATGGACCCATAGGCTGACAAAAAGGTTGTACGTCTCCATATTTTTGTAGACAGACATGTGGAGTAGAGTATTAATACCTGAATCTACTGCCTCAATTGCAATGAAATCCTTCAGCTCGATGGAAAAATATATCTTATCTTATTCATTAAGTAACATCCAACATGAAAGGATATTCTCTTTAACGCCTTTGCTCGGTGCAATATGACCTTTCCTCTATCTCTGCCATTACTGCTGTCTTCCTGGCCTCCATCTGATTTTCCTTGTGTCTTCAGAATCACGTGACTGCAAACAAGCTATTATAAGGAGCCAATCAGCCATTACCAATCTTTTAGGGCAAGGTGAGATCAATCGCTCAAATTCCAAAAGGCCATTTATGAAGTTGTCCTGGGGTCTTGGTTTTAACATATGAGGCCTGGTACAAAGCACAATCACACTCTGGAATATTTTAACACTTGTTGGCTATATAGACAGCAATATATACATGGAAATGGTGGCTTTATAGCAGATATTCAAAGATTCAAAGGAAACAGTCAGTAAGACCGATTTGGGATCAACACTGTGGTGCAAAACTCCTGATTTTGCCCATTTTGACATAAAGCCACCCTCATGAATGATCACAGACAGTAAAGAGGAGTTATCAGTCACAAGGAGCTCATGTAGAAGAGGAGTCACTTTCATGAAACCAGTTTCCCAATGACTCCCATTCAATATTATGAACTACAACAGATGGACGTTTATCATTAACAGCGGAAGTTCCACTCTATAAAGTGATCTGCCAATTTAGTGGATCACCTCTTCATCCAAACTAAAAAATCAGCAACCTAAAGAGAAATGTTTGTAAATACCTATAGTAGAACAGAAAGTAACAGTTGAAGGTGTCCTGTCAAATGTACAATCTAGCCCAATCACATTTGTATTTAAATATTGTAAGACTTGTTATCTGTAAATTATTAATCTGTTTCACAAGATTTTGAGCAGAATAAACCAATAAGCCAATCAACTGTATCTGATGTGGAAAGACATACAGCATACAGTGGCAAGATAAAGTATATGAAAGTTTTGCAATTTCATGGTTTTGATCTGATCTTCATCTTTGTCAAGGGTATTGACAAACACACATTCTGATTGTTCATGTCTTTATTAAGAACAACCAAAAAACCTCATAGTGCTTTGTGGAAAAAGTATGTGAACCCTTGAGTTAATGACCTCAAAAAAGCTAATTAGAGTCAGTTTTACCACACCTGGAGTCTTGTGAAGATACGTTTGGAGGTGTGGACTACAGCTACTTTGACTGATAAAAAACTTTTGGAGTTTGCTCTGCACAAGAAAAACTTGCTTATGTGAGCCATGTCTTGCCAAAAGAGCTTTCAGAGGAGCTACAAGACTTTATAAATTCACCAGTCTACAGTTAGGCCAACAATCTACAAATGGAGACACTTTGGGACTGTTGCTACTCTACCAAGAAGTAGGCGCTCATTCAATGGCATCAAGAGCACAACAAAGACTCATCATTGGAACTTGCTAACATCATCTCTGTTTATGAGTCTACAATACTTAAAACACTGAACAAGCAGGATATCTACAGCAGGACATAATGAAGGAAGCTACTGCTTACTAAAAATAACATTGCTGCTCACCTGAAGTTTGCAAAAGAGCACATTGACACTCCACAGCGATATTGGCAAATTGTGGACTGATGAAACTAAGATTAAACTATTTTGAAAAAACACACAGTGCTACAACTGGCGTAGAAAGGGCACGGCATATCATAATGAAAACATCATTCCAACTGTAAAGTATGATGGAGGAAACATCATGAATTGGGCCTACTTTGCTGCATCCGGACCTGGCCAGCATCAAACATTGAGGGGAAAATTAATTCCCAGGTATATCAGACAATTCTTGAGGATAATGTGAGGATGTCTGTATGTCAGCTGAAACTTTGTAGAAGGTGGGTGATGCAACAGGACAACAACCCAAATTACCAGAGCAAGTCCACAACAGAATGACTTCAGAAAAACAATATCCACTTGGATTGACTTGAAGAGGGCCACACACGTGAGACGTCCAAAGAATATGACAGAGCTTAAGCCATTCTGCAGGAAGAATGGGCTAAAATTCCTCAACATATCTGATCCACAGCTACAGGAAGCACCTGGTTGAGGTTATTGCTGCCAAAGGGGGGGTTAACCAGTTATTAATTCTAAAGGTTTACCTACTTTTTCTACTACCATTTTGAATGTTGAATGAGTGCGTTCCATGAAGATATGAATGCATATCTTAATATATTAGCGCAGTGGCTCAGTGGTAGAGCGGTCGTCCTTCAATCAGAAGTTCACACTGTTGTTGTGTCCTTGGGCAAGACACTTAACCCATCTTGCCTCCAGTGGTATTCCAGCTGTAACACTGGTGAATAGAAACTTAATGTAAGTCGCTTTGAATAAAAAAGCATCAACTAAAATGTCAATTTAAAATGTAACACCAGTGAATGGAAGCTTCATGTAAGTCGCTTTAAATAAAAGACAAAATTTATTCAGAAAACCATGAAATTCTAAAAGGTTCACATACTTTTTCTTGCCACTGTATACCCTCAAAATGGTACCACAATCAGAAAAGGCCATTTACAAAAAATAAATAAATAAAAAAACTGAACAATATCTATTGGTTATTACAGCTTTTTAGGCCATTTTCCTCTTTACCTTAATTGACAATCTAATTCAAAGTGCTTTACAATTGGTTTTATTCTGTTTCTGATACAACACAACAAACCTTCCCTAAAATATGTTCACCACTGCCATACATTTTGGTTTATTGTCATGTTTTGCACTTTCCTAACTTACAAATATGGTTAACGTCTGGCTCCATAACCCACAACAGGACTTCACAACAGAACTTCTTCATCTTGACTCTGTTATGCCGGCTCCTCTGTACTGTCCGTTTGAATGCCCCATAGCACTGCAGCTTCACATGTCATGCTTTGACATAACATATATTTTTGAATGAAGAGTGTTATCTAATAGCCAGAGGGTTATGATCTTATTGTAAATTACCCATGTGTAAATGTATTTTCTATATATTTGCTTCTATTTGTGTACAGGTGTTTTTCAGAGCCTCTCCTGTTTCCCGGGAAGGTAGGGGATAGTGTCTTTGTTTACATGTGTAACTATGATATTTCTTTTAAAAACACAAACTAACCTTGTGCCAACTTCCTACCTGCACTTTGAAGCAGTACTTGTATTATAACTTTAGCTAACCAGTATGATACTCCAGTAGACGCTGCAATAGTTCACATATGGGGAGCGAGGTCCATTGTATTCAACAGGGTTGCCAGGGAAACTGGGGACTCATCTTTTGCTTTCTCCATTTTTCTCTCCACTGTTTGCCACAACGGTGTAAATTAAACAGTAGCTGCCAAGAAATCACCTCATCAAGCCTGGGTTGTATTCATCCTCATTAGCTTCATATTAATCCATTCTGTCGCCAACACAACGTCTGCCTTACACTACTCATGTTTGCTGATAAAAAACAAAACACATACACTTAATTCCACAAATAAATTGAGTCTGGAAGGTGGTAGTTGACAGACAGTAAATCCATTCATCTTCCACCTATCCGGGACTGTGTTGTGGGGGCAGTCTAACCAGAGACGCCCAGTCTACCCACTGCCCAGACACTACCTCCAGCTCCTGCAGGGGAATACAGAGGAATTCCCAGACCAGTCGAGAGACATAGTCCCTCCAACATGCCGTTCGGTGGGACATGCCTGTAACGCCTCCTGAGGGAAGTGTCCAGGAGGCGTCTGGAACAGATGCTCTCAGCTGGCTTCTCTCAACATGGAGAAGCAGCAGCTCTATTCTGAGCTCTTCCCGATTGGCTTGAGCCACCCTATCTCTAAGTGAGCGCCCAGCCACCCTGCGGAGGAAACTCATTTCCTGCCTGTATCCGGGATCTTGTTCTTTCGGTCTCATGACCCAAAGCTCATGACCATAGGTGAGAGTAGGAATGCAGATCAACAGGTAAATTGAGATAAACCTTAAAATACCTTTAAACACTGTTGATGACAAATTGATAGCAATGCATAAAATTTCAAGTATTACACTTCTGCCATTGGTTGCAATGCAGTCTACACTGGACATGATGTAACTTGATAAAACATAGAGCAGGAGGTAAGTAAATACAATTTTGAAGTTAATTTTGTAATTTGTAATGCAGTATTTAAAGAGTACAATTACAATTTGAATACAATTTGGTGATAATGATACGCTACAAAATTAAATTTGCCATTGTTAAATTTACATTGTTGGTGGTACAGTATTTGTTATAAGTGCTGTTACAGCACTGAGTAAGTCAGTGCTGTTACATTCAAGTAGAGAAATTTGGATTATTGTTTTATTCTATACGTGGAGTTTTAAATGTCACGTGTAAAAATGGTGGTGGGGGGGTAGTATTCTCATTATTTCAAATGTGAGGTTGATGCCTGTTACAACCAACTCTTTGTAATTATAGATTGGATTTCTAAGATGACAGGGAGAACTTTAGCCCCAGATGTTTAGCATTACTCATTGGGGGCCTAACGTTTTGTGGGACAATTTTTTCACTGCTTTTGTGCTCTGTTCGTGTTGGTGTCTTAAATCCACCATTGTAATGGGTGCAGCCTTCCTGAAGGACACTGACTAAAGGAAACATCTCCCAGCTGTGATGGGTGCATAACGAGAAGAGGCACAGATCTATACAGATGCCAGATTGCACCAGCCTGTCACTTTACCTCCGTCTAAACTTAAACTCCAAACTGTGTTCCAGACTTTTCACTTTATATTCGACTAATGAGCTCAGGCTAAGGAGGTAATTCTACTCCAGTGGGCCTAACCCTCATCTGACTTATGTGTTCCATTTTTTTCAATTTCATACAATGCACCTTTAACAAAATATATCTATAAAAGTAGAAAAAAAAGTATGTACAGTATGTTTCAGAAAGTTTACTCTTACAATTAATTCTAAGTTACTCTAACAAAAGTCTCTAACAGCCTCTGGCATGATATCACAATTTTGCAGCTTCAGTTGATAACTTCCGCACAAACAAGCCATCAGTCAGCGTTAGTCTGCTGTCAACATGAAGGATGTGCCTGCTCTGTTGTCAGGGTCTCACGTTTGTGCGTCACAATAAAGTTGGCTCCATCTTGACAGGTTTCCAGTCAGCTGTTAACCCCACATCTGAGACCAAGGTTATGATAAGGTGAGGTCCACTCATTTTTTCATACAAACAGGCTACAGCCATCTCCGCAGTGTCAGCGAATCCAAAGCTACTTTTGATGGATCGTGTTAACAACAGGACATGTGTTTCTTGGAGTGTAATACCTTGTAGATACTACACTCCAATAGCAGTAAAGCTATGTACGCTTTTTTAAGGCTTGCAGGTGTTAATCTAAATGTGAAATAAAGAGATATGTTCTCTGTAATGTTCTGTAATGTGGATCAAATTGTTGTTTTTTTCTATCCAAGCTTTAAGCAACACAGTAAAAGGTTTTTGTTTTTCACGTCTCTGAACTAGTTCTGCAGTCCACAGCAGGAGTCAGGAGGAGATGTCAGGAGACAAAGGCATTAGCCTCTTTAGCTTTGTTTTTAGCACAAATAACATGTTACACGCCATACTGGCATTTATTCATGCTAACTAGACATGTGCAGTTTGGTTTTGATTTTATCAAGCACTTACAGTGCCTTGCGAAAGTATTCGGCCCCCTTGAACTTTGCGACCTTTTGCCACATTTCAGGCTTGGAATGAAATTTATTGGAGATTTCAAACTTTTTTAACAAATAAAAAACTAAAAAATTGGGCGTGCAAAATTATTCAGCCCCCTTAACTTAATACTTTGTAGCGCCACCTTTTGCTGTGCTTACAGCTGTAAGTCGCTTGGGGTATGTCTCTATCAGTTTTGCACATCGAGAGACTGAAATCTTTGCCCATTCCTCCTTGCAAAACAGCTCGAGCTCAGTGAGGTTGGATGGAGAGCATTTGTGAACAGCAGTTCTCAGTTCTTTCCACAGATTCTCGATTGGATTCAGGTCTGGACTTTGACTTGGCCATTCTAACACCTGGATATGTTTATTTGTGAACCATTCCATTGTAGATTTTGCTTTATGTTTTGGATCATTGTCTTGTTGGAAGACAAATCTCCGTCCCAGTCTCAGGTCTTTTGCAGACTCCATCAGGTTTTCTTCCAGAATGGTCCCGTATTTGGCTCCATCCATCTTCCCATCAATTTTAACCATCTTCCCTGTCCCTGCTGATGAAAAGCAGACCCAAACCATGATGCTGCCACCACCATGTTTGACAGTGGGGATGGTGTGTTCAGGGTGATGAGCTGTGTTGCTTTTACGCCAAACATAACGTTTTGCATTGTTGCCAAAAAAGTTTCATCTGACCAGAGCACCTTCTTCCACATGTTTGGTGTGTCTCCCAGGTGGTTTGTGGCAGACCTTAAACAACACTTTTTATGGATATCTTTAAGAAATGGCTTTCTTCTTGCCACTCTTCCATAAAGGCCAGATTTGTGCAGTATATGACTGATTGTTGTCCCATGGACAGAGTCTCCCACCTCAGCTGTAGATCTCTGCAGTTCATCCAGAGTGATCATGGGCCTCTTGGCTGCATCTCTGATCAGTCTTCTCCTTGTATGAGCTGAAAGTTTAGAGGGACGGCCAGGTCTTGGTAGATTTGCAGTGGTCTGATACTCCTTCCATTTCAATATTATCGTTTGCACAGTGCTCCTTGGGATGTTTAAAGCTTGGGAAATCTATCCAAATCCGGCTTTAAACTTCTCCACAACAGTATCTCGGATCTGCCTGGTGTGTTCCTTGTTCTTCATGATGATCTCTGCGCTTTAAACGGACCTCTGAGACTATCACAGTGCAGGTGCATTTATTCGGAGACTTGATTACACACAGGTGGATTCCATTTATCATCATTAGTCATTTAGGTCAACATTGGATTGTTCAGAGATCCTCACTGAACTTCTGGAGAGAGTTTGCTGCACTGAAAGTAAAGGGGCTGAATAATTTTGCACGCCCAATTTTTCAGTTTTTTTATTTGTTAAAAAAGTTTGAAATATTCAATAAATTTCTTTCCACTTCATGATGGTGTCCCACTTGTTGATTCTTCACAATAAATTACAGTTTCATATCTTTATGTTTGAAGCCTGAAATGTGGCAAAAGGTCACAAAGTTCAAGGGGGCCGAATACTTTCGCAAGGCACTGTTTCACAGTAGAATCCATTGTGTTAATCCATGGGAGCAGTGTAGTTGCAGCGCTGACTCCCCAATGGCTTTTGATAATGTCATGTATGGGCGTAACTCTTTTTCTGCTACTATGTCCTAGTACAGGTGGAGAACACTGTGGTAGTCTCTTACATAAATCACTTGGGTGGGCTGCGTTCGGGGCCGCTTGAACAAGCTAGTGTTGCAGCTTCTGCTGTGGGAGCGGACAAGTCCAATGTCCAGACAAGCTGTGACACACGGGACTGGAAACTCCACCCCGACACATTCAGTCAAATCATCTGGAGTTCCTAGCCAAGATCCGCCGACAGGTGTCTCATCCGGTCATTCACCGTTTTTCCTGACCTAAGAGGCATGTGTCTCCAAGCTTCGCTTATAGGTATAAGGGCCCATTCAACCAGAGGGGTTGCATCCTCAATGACTGTAGCAAAGGGAGTCCCTTTGCAACAAGTGTGTGATGCAGCAGGCTGGTCCTGTTCGCACACTTTTTTACATTTAGTAGCTTGGATGTCTGTTCGACCCTGAGCTCTCGTGTCCTTGGGTCGACATCTGGGTTAGGTCCGTCAGGTTTTTCTGTACACACACAAGACAATCCACAGGGGTTTTTACATGAGGTAAATCTGTAGAAACACAATGTATACTTCCATCAAGCAGCTAACGTCTTAACTGACAAACCAACAACCTACAAGAAATACTTTGTTTTTATTTTCAAAATTTTCCGGTTATAACGAGCACTGTCTGGTCAAAACTACTTGAGTTGGTCTGATCAAAACTGTTCAAATTTGCTTGGGGTAAAATTTACTTATAAGTTACAACGTACAGCCAAACACGGGGTGCACTCAACGTTTCACCCAATCATATTCCACAATGTCATCACTAAGCAAACCACCCAAGCCCACCTGGTACCTACAATGAAAATTGAAGTCAAACCATGATTTAAAGAGGTATAAAATTGGTGCAACTTGGTTTTAATGTTCAAAAAAAGGAGCAGAATTAATTTACATAACATGAGAAAAAATGCTTGTGTATTATATTTTCTTTATGAATTTATATATTGTTTTTACCTTAAACATCAATCCTTCATTCCATTTCTTTTATCATGCATTATTGTCAGTCACCATGTATTCCTTATTCCAAAATTCATCATGTATTTTGGCAGGCTACAATTTTGTAAAGATTTTTATTTATTCTTTTTTTTTTTTGAAAAAGACGTTAGCAAAAGCCACACAGAAGGACACATAGAATAGACTTTCTACATCATATCTTTACTACATCTTGGGGATATATTGACTCACCCATCATGCATTTCCACCTCTGAAGGAACAGAAGATAAGCCGTTGCCATAAAAATGACCAGTTTGTACTGTTTGTGACTTTTTTATATTTGTGTTGAATATATCAAAGAGTAACTCTGTTAACTTTTGTATAAGACCCCTCCACCCCTCACCCCCCTCCCAGGGGACTACGGTCTGTCTCTCTCAATGTTGTACTACCTTTTTTTTTATTTTGGCGTCCTCTGAACCACATCTCCTTTCATCTTTGTAGTTTCTTGGTAAAACGTTTAGATTTCCAGGTGACTTTGATTTGGTTAACTCTTGTACTAAGCTATGTATTTGCAAGCACTGTAAAAAAAATATAATAATAATGCAATTCTCATTGGACTCGTCCTCTGTACATTTAGTACTCTGATGTTGCTATTAATAAAATGTAAAATGACTGGGGTCTCTTCTGTATAGGGGTGGCTGTGTGGGGAGGGGGCAGCCATCAGGGCAAACAGCACAAAATAAAAGATCAGACATACAATCCAAGGCGACTTCTGCTTGACTTTTTCCAAATTGAATGACACGCTCCTTATAAAACGGCTATGCCTCGTTAGCATTTTAATCAAACATAATTACTCATTCAATTTAGAGGTTTAATAGTATTATGGTCAATAATAGGAGCAGTGCCAGGGGCCACACTGTTGTCCACTGACAACTTTCATTTTATACTCAGCTTGTCAGCCAACACCAGCATAAAGGACAAATTAATACAGTAATGAAACTAATGGTAAAAAAATTTAAATTAAATGTTCAGTACACCACAGTTTGGTTCAGTTTCTCATAAAGAGTCATATTTCCACTAAGCAGTGTCCAGAGAGAGAAGTCTGGTACAGACACAGTGAGGTCGAACAACTTCTGTTAATAAATAGTAGGATCTTTTGGAAAAAAACTAAAACAAAACAGCATATGACAGGTAAGGATGAGAAGAATAAGAAATGCGTCTTGTTTTTGCCTAAGTAAAATCCAATCAACAGATATATATATTTAAATTTTGTTTACATGTTTTCAACTCAGAGTACAGCATTTGAAACCAAATTCTCTGTTATAAAAGTTTTAGACTCAGAAGAAGTTTCAGAAGAAAACAAAACAGATCACTTTTAATGAATCACTTGTTTCTGTAGTTTATTTAGTTCTTTAGTAAAGCTGCTGCTAGTATGGCTGTTTTCACTGTTTAGCTACGACCTGTGATGTTCTGACATAAAAGGAGGTTATATTGGTCGTAAAAATCACAGAATTATCTTTTATTTTTAAATTGTTTCTGTCAAACTTTATTGCTAACTAATAAACTAGCTTACTAGTGACTCTTTATGTCAGATCAATATAAGGTTTGTAATAATGTTTTTTAGCAGCTACTTGTCTATGAGCAACTTTAATGCTATCAGTGTGTTTTTACTGTATTTGACAGCTTCTGCTCTTGTGTCCAGCTGCTGTCAGTGGTGATCTGTATCCTCCATGAAACACTGGTGAGAACCATTAGTGGGAGATAAAGGAGCTGTAACAGGTAGGTTCTACTTTGTGCTCCGTCCATCTACGGGCTTGGCTAGTGGTTACCTCTCTGGCGCCAGCCAGCAGTCTGAGAAAGATTAAAGCACTAACCACGACATTCATGCCCACGTCCTGGCACAACCTCAGGGGCTATATATACCTCCTCGTTCAATGTTCTCTCTTCTTCTTTTTCAGCTACTCTGAGATAGACTTAAAAGAGCTTCTACTCACGGAGAAGACTCAGGTCATGCATCGTTGCTTCAGCTTGCCTTCCGAAGCTGCCGCGGAGTCTCCTCCCGCTGCTCAGTCCCAGGTGGACTCGGCTGTGGACAGCAAAGATGGAGGGAGCCGCTGTTTCTAGGCGGAATCCTCCGGGGTAGCTCCTCTGGGCTGGCCGGCTGTTTACCGCTTGAAGTACCTAGTAGAAAAGGACCCCACACTTTTTTACTTTTCCATCCTAAAGACAAGATCCCCTCAAACAGAGTAATGTAGTTTATGTTGTTCAGTGAAGAGTGCAGTGACAGTTATGTCGGTGAAACAAAACAACAGCTTCACAAGAGGATGTATCAGCACAGAAGAGCCAATCCTGGAGGACCTGAGTCTGCAGTCCACCTCCACCTCAAAGAGAAAGGACATTCCTTTGAGGACAACAATTTTGGACAGAGAGGCCAGATGGTTTGAGAGAGGGGTGAAGGAAGCCATTTTTGTTAAAATGGAAAAGCACTCTTTGAACAGAGGAGGTGGCCTCAGATTCATGTTGACTAGTATTTATAACAGTGTTTTGAAACCTAAATCAAAAGAGTTTCACTCTAGAACAACAAAAAACTGTCATGTCCTAACCTAGTGTTATGTGTTAGTCAGTCTGTTAATGTTTCCTGTGTCTGCTTGACCACCATCATCAAAAAGCTTCGAGCCTCGTGTTAGCACGAGTAAGATTTTTTTGAGATGTTCTAAAGACCGTGCCTGCTAAAGCGTCTGCTCTTCCCAAAAGAGCGCTTTCATGGACATTACAATAACTTACACAACCTCAAACTTTTAACGGTACACGGAGGCCCAGGTGTTTTGGACAACAACCGGACGCCTCTCTCTATCCCCGGGCTGCAAACCCTCTGGACGAGACGTGAACGCGACGGCCTCCTTGGTGTGGAACGCTTCATCAGTAAGCGACAAACTTTCTGGAGAACATTCAGGACGCTCGGACCGCTGATAGCGACCCACCTAACCGAGCCAGCCCCGCTGACTACAGAGTAAGTCCGCACGTGACACAACAGCCTTGGTGTCGTTAAATGTCCTCTGCCCAAAACCACCATCTCCTCCTTCGTTAAAAGTCACTTTGTTAAATTTCATCATTTAGATTAATATGTCTAAACATTCCTTTGGTTCACAAACCATCTGAAAGCAAATATTTATCCCTGTGTTTATTCCCGTGTTCATTCCTGTGTCTTGTCAATTCCTTTCCATGTTCCAATGTTATTTACCATTATAGATTTGTGTAATTTTTAATAAAATCCCATAAAAGACATTAATGTTTCTCTGTTTATATTAAGAAATGTTCGAAAACAAGAAGAATTCTCTTCCTTTTTGATTAATGAGACTAGCTTAAACAGTTTCTTTGGACCTGTCGAAATTCAAAGTGGTGCCCCTTTTAATCAGAAATTAGTTTTAATAAATTAATATTAATATCAAAATTAATTATTCAAATCATTCAAATTAATCTTTTATATGTTCATACAAACATACCCTCATACGCTACAACATCCTCAGGCTGTAGACTGAGGCCTCTGTGAAGAGTCTCCTTCTCGTGCTGCAGCTGTAGGGCTCTGTCTCATGATGTACCTGGACACTTTCTGTACCTGGAGAAACAACACACACTGTAATACAGTTACCTCCAAGTGTCTCATTTAGAACTCATCAGATTTGTTCAGGACACTGCTGTGGTTCAAAAGACTCACATTTAACAGACGCTGGCTCTAGGCTGTGATTGTAGGAGTTCTCCAGAAGTCCTGTTGTCGTCTCTTTCTAAATGAACAGAAAAATACAAAACATATATTTTACACAGTAAAGTAACCAAAATAAAACCACTGAGTGCAATAGTCTGTGTATGTGTTACTATATATCACACTTTTATTTACAGTTGGCCTATAATAAAGCATTATTGCCCTGTGTTCATCTGGAGCAACCAAAGCTGAGCACAGCACTGACAGAAACTAGAATCAAATGTTTTAGAAAAGGCATTAACCTACCTGTTACAGCTCCTTTATCTCCCACTAATGGTTCTCACCAGTGTTTCATGGAGGATACAGATCACCACTGACAGCAGCTGGACACAAGAGCAGAAGCTGTCAAATACAGTAAAAACACACTGATAGCATTAAAGTTGCTCATAGACAAGTAGCTGCTAAAAAACATTATTACAAACCTTATATTGATCTGACATAAAGAGTCACTAGTTTACTTAGCAATAAAGTTTGACAGAAACAATTTAAAAATAAAAGATAATTCTGTGATTTTTACGACCAATATAACCTCCTTTTATGTCAGAACATCACAGGTCGTAGCTAAACAGTGAAAACAGCCATACTAGCAGCAGCATTACTAAAGAACTAAATAAACTACAGAAACAAGGGATTCATTAAAAGTGATCTGTTTTGTTTTCTTCTGTGTGATATTAGGTCAAAAAGAACATTCAAACTTTTATAACAGAGAAATTGTTGTAGCGTTACTTGCACAACTGCGTGTGCGTAGTTTTCCTCAGGTCCGACGTCATAAAGAGCTCAATCTACTCCATGATTGGTCCAGCCGTTAACTCAGTCTCTACAGCAGGGGTGCTCAACACATCGATCGCGATCTACCGATCGATCTCAAGGTAGTATTGGTAGATTGCATGACATAAAAAAATATATATATATTTTTCTGACGCTTAATTCACTGCGCATGCGCAAACAACGGCGCTAAATGCAGCAAACCTAAAACGTTTCAACGACTTACCTCCAATTTTTAAACCTCGTTATTCTTCTCTTAAACTAATGCTTTCATTCGGAATGGACTTTTTTTATGATGACGTTTTCAAAGTGCGTTTGCCTCATCTGTCAGCAGCTACTGTCCGGACAATGGCTGATTTAATTCACTCAAGTCATCAGAGTAAACTCTGGTAATGACAGAAAATTGTACATAGTTAATTATGTTGTGTTGTGCAGTATTACGTTTTGAAAGGTTCATCAACATACATTGTACATATAAAGAATCCTCAATATATTTCTAAATAAACATATGTTTTGCATTTTTGTAGTGGGTAGATCATTTTGACTTGATCATTTTATAAGTAGCTCGCGTGCTGAAAAAGTGTGAGCAGCCCTGCTTTACAGGCTCCGCCCCCTGCTTTCTTCAAGCTCAAATCTCTTTTGAGACCAAAGTGTTGCCAGAAATGTCTCAAAAGTCAAAGCAGCTGATTGGTGAGATTTTTAGCGTTGTAGCGGTTTGATTTCAAAGGCTGTACTCTGAGTTGAAGTTGTAAGGCAAAAGTGAAAACATGTAAACCAAATTTAAATGTGTAAATGTTGGCTTAAATATTTATTACAAGTAAACTTACAACTTCAAATTTTTTATTCCCGCTCTCTCAGTTCATACTGTCGTTGTGTCCTTGGGCAAGACACTTAACCCACCTTGCCTCCAGTGGTGTTCCAGCTGTAACACTGGTGAATAGAAGCTTAATGTGGGGTGGCAGTAGCTCAGTGGGTAGAGTGGTCGTCTTTCAACCGGAAGGTAGGTGGTTCGATTCCCACTCTCCCCACAGTTCATACTGTTGTTGTGTCCTTGAGCAAGACACTTAACCCATCCTCCAGTGACTGTAACACTGGTAATTACATTAGAACAATGTAAGTCGCTTTGGATAAAAGCGTCAGCTAAATGAATAAATGTAATGTAAGTCAGCTAAATGACTAAATGTAAATAAGATAAGATAAGCATTTATTTGTCCTGCAGTTTGTTTGCGCAGGATTTCTGGAGCCTGGAGCTGTTGCCGTCTGGTCCAGCAGCCTTCCGTGCTTTAATCCTCCTCAGATCTTTTCTCACCTGGGCAGGTGTTAAGGACAGGGGGCTGAGGGGGTGGGTGAGATGTGTAGAGGCATTGTCCGGGTGACAAGGTGTGGAGCAGCTGATGGAGGGAGCAGGGGAGTATAAAACCTGTGACTGTGTCAACGAAGAACCTGGAACAGCTTCACCTGCAGCTCCCTGAAAATAAAGATCATGTCTGCCACACCTCAGGATCTGTGTTTTATATTTTATCTTCAGAATTGTCTGTGGTGGTTCTCAGTCATCCAGGACATTGTGAAGAAAAGGTTTCAAAGAAGGCATCTGGATATAGGTTTCAAGGTGAATACGTTTAAATCCTCATCTGAAGAACATTTTCAATTTAACCTATACAAGAGCTAAGTTTGCATCTCTCAGTGGGAATCATTAAATAAAACAAAATCAAAAGTGAGTCTATTTAGAAAACATAGAAAAGATGAATAAATAGAGATACAAAGTGATAAAGTAACAATAGAAAGAGTTAATGAGCATGAACAGTTCTTGTAAAGAATTATTCATATAGTATTTCATAGATCCACAATTTTTTTTAGTGTATTGAGTTTGGTTATCCCATGTCTCAACAGGGAAGAGAAGAAGATTTAAACCACACAGTATTAAAATGATGAGGCAAATGATGCCTGGTTAACAGAACAACCTGCAAACAGAAGGAAAACTGCTGCACTATTTAGTCTGATTAAACCAAATCTTTATTGTGGACATTTGCAGTGCAAGGTGGACGTCTGGTGGTTTTGTGGACGTAAGACCATTAGACCAGCATTGACTGCTGACTGGACACATGCACCCTCATTTAATTGATCCTCTGTTATACAGAATGTGTTCCCATACAGAGACAGAGAACACCGTGAGCAGAAGCTCACACCTTAGAAGCAACAGAGCAGCTCCCTCAGGTTCATTCAATAGCCACATATACATCAACGACATAGGTGTCCCTCGAAGTGTATGTAAAAATCAGAAGAAATCAGAATAGCAGCAGGATTTGAATCTGTTCTCTTTTAAGACAACTAACAAAAATGTAGATTGAATTCACTACATTTATTACAATCAACAAAAATGTATTAATTACACCAGAAATACTGTGGCCAGCTTAGCCGAACAATTAGACAAAACCAGCCTGATGACCAGACAATTGATTGATCATAGATACACGCTCACAATGGTTGTAGCTGTAGGTACACACTCAACCTCTCATATTATTATTACACCTGCCTATTTTTGCAGTAGTATTTAGCACATTTTTTTCTTTTCTACCTCCTCCTAGGGTAGACGTAAACCTCTGACCTGCCGGGTGATGAGGACCCCAGCCCATCTGTCATCAACCTTGATGTTGGCTGCGGTCCCATCCACCCTTACACTCACACAGAGTGGACACTGGTGGTAGTAGTGGTAGTAGTATTAGTAGTGGAAGTGGTAGTGTTAGTAGTAGTGGTAGTAATGGTAGTAGTAACAGTAGTAGTAGTGGTAGTAGTAGTAGTAGTAGTAGTAGTAGTAGTAGTAATGGTAGTAGTGGTAGTAGTATTAGTAGATTAGTAGTGGTAGTAGTAGTGGCAGTAGTATTAGTAGTAGTGGTAGTATTGGGGACTATCTGGCCCACAGGCCTGAAGCCCTCTCATCATCTGACCTCAAAGCAATATAATTGAATAGCCCTGCTCTAGCAGATGAACTGGCTGTGAACGCTGGCATAAAGGACTCAATCGCATCCTGGTTTAACAGAATGTTTGGGAAATGGGCTGGGTTGTTAGTAGTAGTAGTAGTGGTAGTAGTAGCCGTATTAGTATTAGTGGTAGTGGTATTAGTAGTAGTAGTGGTAGAGGTAGTAGTAGTGGTAGTAGTATTAGTAGTAGTAGAGGTAGTGGTAGTAGTAGTGGTAGTTGTAGTAGTATTAGTAGTCGTAGTAGGGGTAGTTGTAGTAGTATTAGTAGTCGTAGTAGGGGTAGTAGTGGTATTAGTGGTTGTAGTAGTAGTGGCAGTGGCAGCAGGTGTAGTATTAGCAGTGGTAGTGGCAGTAGTGGTAGTTGCAGTGGCAGTTGCAGTAGCAGCAGCAGTGCAGCAGCAGCAGTGGCACAGTGGCTGCAGTAGCAGTAGCAGCTGCTGTGGCAGTAGCATTAGCAGCAGCTGTGGCAGTGGCAGTAGCAGCAGCGTTAGCAGTAGCAGGGCAGCTGCAGTAGCAGTGGCACAGTGGCTGCAGCAGCAGCAGCAGCTGCTGCAGTAGCAGTGGTGGCTGCAGTAGCAGCAGCAGCAGCAGCAGCAGCAGCAGAGGCAGCAGTAGCTGCAGCAGTAGCAATGGCAGCAGTAGCTGCAGCTAGTAGCAGCATAGCAGCAGCAGCAGTAGTAGCAGTGGCAGTAGCAGCAGTAGTGGCAGTAGCAGCAGTAGTGCAGCAGTAGCAGTGGCAGCAGCAGCAGCAGCAGTAGCAGCAGTAGCAGTGCTGTGGCAGCAGTAGTGGCTGCAGCAGCAGCAGCAGCAGCAGCAGCAGCAGCAGTGGCAGGCAGCAGCAGCAGCTGCAGCAGCAGTAGCAGCAGCAGCAGTGGCCGCAGCAGCTGCAGCAGCAGCAGCAGCAGCAGCAGCACAGTGCAGTGGCTGCAGCAGCAGCAGCAGCCGCTGCTGCTGTGGCAGCAGCTGCAGCAGCAGCAGCAGCAGCAGCAGCAGCAGCAGCAGCAGCAGCAGCAGCAGCTGCAGCAGCAGCAGCAAGGCAGCAGCAGTGGCCAGGCAGCAGCAGCTGCAGCAGCAGCAGCAGCTGCGGCACAGCAGCAGCAGCTGCAGCAGTGGCACCAGCAGCAGCAGCAGCAGCAGTGGCCAGGCAGCAGCAGCTGCAGCAGTGGCAGCAGCAGCCTGCAGCAGCAACTGCAGCAGCAGCAGTAGCAGCGGCAGTGGCAGCAGCTGCAGCAGCAGCACCATAGCAGCAGCAGCAGCAGTGGTGGCTGCAGCAGCAGCTGCAGCAGCAGTGGCCTGCAGCAGCAGCAGCAGCAGCAGCAGTGGCAGCAGCAGCAGCAGCAGCGGCAGCAGTAGCAGCAGCAGCAGCAGCAGCAATTGCAGCTGCAGCAGCAACTGCAGCAGCAGCAGCAGCAGCAGCAGCAGCAGCGGTGGCTGCTGCAGCAGCAGCAGCAGCAGCAGCAGTGGCTGCAGACAGTGGCATTAGCAGCAGCAGCAGTAGTGGCAGTGGCTGCAGCAGCAGCAGTAGCAGTAGCAGCAGTAGTAGCAGCAGCAGCAGCGGCAGTAGTGGCTGCAGTGCAGCAGTAGCAGCAGCAGCAGCAGCAGTAGCTGCAGCAGCAGTGTAGCAGTAGTGCAGTGGCAGCAGTAGTGGCAGTAGCAGTGGTAGCTGCAGCAGTAGCAGGCAGGTAGTAGTAGTAGTAGTAGTAGCAGTAGAAGTAGTAGTGGTAGTGGTAGTAGTAGTAGTGGTTGTGGTAGTAGTGTTAGTTATCAGACCTGAATTTGTTGCAATTTAATGTCTGATAACTTTTGCTAGTTGTATTCCATGTATCTGGAGCCTGAAGTTGAGATTGATTGATGCAGCCTTTTTTATGTACATGGACTTGCCAAACGTCACTATTAGAGGCTCCGACCTCAGACAATCTTGGGGACGCCATTGCTCGCATGTACACCAACGAGAAAATGGTGTAACATGGTTCCATGACATGCTTGTACCAAAGTCAGAAAAATGACAGTATGGTTCACTGAATTTATTATGTTTAAAAGATTTGATTCTATTCATTGTGCATATGACTCCATGTTTTGTTTCTTTCTTGTTTTCAGGGAAGGGTGATGGATAAGCAGGGTCAGACCTGAGCTCTGAGTCCGATATTCATTACAGTACTCAATGATCTTAACAAAGAAATGCTTTTAACAAGGGTTAAACCTGAGACTAACTGTGATTGGACCAGGCTGTTCTGCTTTCATTGTCGTTAAGAGTTGAATGATGAATTAAACATCTTCACCTTGAAAGATGCCTTTGTTTTAACCATTTTATCCTCTAAATAAGAATATATCGACTACTAGAAGTACTAATATTTTATTGTGTATGATGGCTCTGCACTTTTTTAACAGTACAGTAGAGACCAAACAGAGGAACTACACTGCTGTCAGAGGCAAGATTAAGTGTGTGTTTTGGTCAGTTATATCATTTATTATGGTTATGTGAGACAAAATAATTAAAAAAATGTGTAGTTTAAAATCAGGGTGTATTTTCAATATTTTGTTGTAATTTTAGTCTGATAATATTATAAAATCATAAATTTCAGGGCTTGACTGTTTTCTTGGGATTTGTTCTTTCAAAAGAACTTTTTTCAGTTAAGAAAAACTTGATGAATGCCAAAAATAGCCCTAAGAAGTACTTCAGTAGAAATTTCTGTATAATAAGCATCATGAATAAGGCCCAATGTTTTCAAGTCAAAGTTTTATCCTTAAAAGTAAAATCATGTGGATATAGTCAAAGGTTGATTCACTTACGACTGTTTGTAATAAATATGTTTGTCAGGTATCCTCATTACCTCATGGCCTGTCTGGGGTTATTCAAACATTTGTTACCCTGCTAAATCCTTTTCATTACTCAGTTGTTTTTCATTGTCAGTTTAGCTGCAGTTCAAAGCCTGAAGACACTCTGAGTGGTACACAGAGCCTAATTTGCATAAAGTGCTCTGAAATAAGCATTTGTATTGAGAACCATGAATTAAACATCTTCACCTTGAAAGATGCCTTTGTTTTAACCATTTTATCCTCTAAATAAGAATATATCGACTACTAGAAGTACTAATATTTTATTGTGTATGATGGCTCTGCACTTTTTTAACAGTACAGTAGAGACCAAACAGAGGAACTACACTGCTGTCAGAGGCAAGATTAAGTGTGTGTTTTGGTCAGTTATATCATTTATTATGGTTATGTGAGACAAAATAATTAAAAAAATGTGTAGTTTAAAATCAGGGTGTATTTTCAATATTTTGTTGTAATTTTAGTCTGATAATATTATAAAATTATAAATTTCAGGGCTTGACTGTTTTCTTGGATTTGTTCTTTCAAAGAACTTTTTCAGTTAAGTTCTGTATAATAAGTGGATATATTCAAAGGTTGATTCACTTACGACTGTTTGTAATAAATATGTTTGTCAGGTATCCTCATTACCTCATGGCCTGTCTGGGGTTATTCAAACATTTGTTACCCTGCTAAATCCTTTTCATTACTCAGTTGTTTTTCATTGTCAGTTTAGCTGCAGTTCAAAGCCTGAAGACACTCTGAGTGGTACACAGAGCCTAATTTGCATAAAGTGCTCTGAAATAAGCATTTGTATTGAGAACCATGAAGTGGTATTTTTCAACCTAATTAAAGGTGAGTAACGTTTCTTAGGCCTGGCCTCTGTTCCTGTTCTGTTAATGCACTCAACCATTAATAATAGCGCTCAATAAAGCTCACTCAGAAGCACCTCTGTTTGCATTCACCTCACCATCAGTGCAGGCAGCTCAAACATTGAGTTCAAAAGTCACAAAACAAACAGTTGTTGGTAATAAGGACCTGTTGTTTTAATTTTTTTAAAAGTACAGCATTTAACATGTTTTTGCTTGAAATTTGACTGTTTATTACAAAAAATGCTTAATAACAAAAAAACAAATTCTGCATGTTTCTGCTTCTCAATTTCTTCTGAGTAAGAACTGCAGTGTTAAGCCCCAGCCTTTGGAAAGTGGACCACTCTCCAAAAGTATGCTGTTTGGGGACCACTTTTGGCAACACAAACTTACCCGTACTGACCCTGACTAAATATAATCCAAGTATACAGTGGTCAAAATGAAATGGCTGACTTTGTTTTGACCTGAATTGCCCAAAAAAACTAATGATTACTTTCAACTTTTTACAAACTTTTGAACAAACAGCTTAACCCCCAGAGGTAGGTGGCAGTAGCATGATGCTAGTTGGGCGAGTCTGCTCTGAGCGTGACAGGCCAAGGCCCCCACCCCCGAGGCTCATACATTAAACCGAATTATACAGTCTGCCCTGACAGACAGCTGATCAATGGGCAGGACGGACACAGGCCAACAGCTGCCCAGAGACTGCAGAGCAGGGAGACCTTCACTCATCAAAGCCTACGTCGACATGAGCACAGACAGAGGTGTCAAAGCTGATTAGCTCTGTGGGAGTCTAGTGTGGAGTGGTGGGCTCGGACCACTCCAGATCCACTGCCTGAACTCATCTGAACAAAAGTACAGCGGCTCAAGAAGTAGAGCCACCAAACAGACAGCTGAATGTTATTTTGCCCAAGGACAGTCCTGCTTCTTCTGCACCAGATTGGCTCAGTCCAGGTACGGTTCTACTGTCAAAAGGACGTGTCTGTTCATTGGACAATAGATGATCCTCACATGTGTCAACAAGAAGTGAAAAGAAAAAGATAAAATTAAAATGTTCTCATATTTCACGGGAAAACATGCAAAATGTTTGTCCAAGTCAGGATTCTTGGGCTTACGTTTACTTTTTAGCACCTGTACCTCATGTTTTGGTCAACAGCCGAGGGTAACCTAAGGGGAATGCTACGCTTTTTAACAACAGCAATGCCTCAATATGTACCGCCCCAAAAGAAATGTGCCTTTAATTCACGCTTTGGTCATATTCAAGTAAAGGGTACAGTTCCAATAGTTTGTCTTAACTGTTTTTTTTTTTTTTATTACAATACAACTCTCAGTTGACGAGTCAACCAAGAGCTTCTGACAATTCTCCAAACTCAGGTATGGCTCATTGTGACGGTTCTAATTCACTGTTGGTAGTTATATCAACTCCACGTCCGTGTTTACTCTGTAAATACTGAAGGCGCAGGACTTGAAGATGCTAGACAGTGGGATGACGGCCCAGGTGTTGGTGGGTTGTGCTATCATGATAAGAAAGATGCTAGGACGGTGACAGTTTGAGGCTTTAAAGCAAAATACCCCAGAACAAAGAAAGCAAAAATATGCCAAGTAATTCATTCATTCATTCTCTAACGCTTAGTCCCATTAGGGGTCGTGGGTGACTGGAGCCTATCCCAGCAACTTTAGGTCCGTGCAGTCAAAACGCTTTGCTATCTTTTTATAGCCTTCTCCTGCTTTGTGAGCGTCAACTATTTTCAGTTTCAGTTTTCTAGACAACTGCTTAGAAGAACCCATGGTGCTGATTGTTGGGGCAAGGTCAGATGAGTCTGGGCATTTAAAACCTTTGAGATTGACATCACCTGGTCTATCCAGACGATGATTGAGAACAATCCATGACACTGTCAGGTCCTGGCTTGCCAAAGGGGGCTGTACAACCATTTTTTTGTTTTCTGTTATTTTGAAATTGTAAAAGATGGAAATAAAACTTTTTTTGACTTATTATAAGGATGTCTAATCTGTTATTTGATGCCTTTTGGAGATTTTTCCATCTTTTCTTGGCGTCTTTATGCACATTAATAAAAAATTTTACCTAAACTTTCGATCCCCACTGTATATTATATTTAAGGTGCGTTCATTGTGTTCATTGTTCAGACATGACACCCATCAGTGACAACATATACTAATAACTGCTGTTATTTGTGAAATATATGTTATTTTTCATCTTGTAAATACATTACCATGTAGTTCACAGGTGATACTAACCATTAAAACATCTAAAATGACCAAATATCACTGTGCTTTATCCTCTGGCATATGCAACTTGACCTGTCAATCTAAAAAGAAAACTATGCCATGTCCAGCCTTCAAATAAACAATGCACTAGCTCTGGACACGCCCCGAAAATGAGGGCACCATCCGCCAAGCGCTTTGCCTTTATGAATGTCTAGCCCTTAGTGTGTGTCGTAAAAATGTAGTAAATCGGGCCACCAGATTGTCTTTTGACAAAGCAGGGTGTTGCTGTTCCTTTCAAAAGAAGGGAAGAACCCTGCAGTTAGACCCTACACAAGGAGTTGTTCCAGGAAGGCATTTTGTGTTTTTTTTCCTCTAGACATACAGTGCCTTGTGAAAGTATTCGGCCCCCTTGAACTTTGCGACCTTTTGCCACATTTCAGGCTTCAAACATAAAGATTTGAAACTGCACTTTTTTGTGAAGAATCAACAACAAGTGGGACACAATCATGAAGTGGAAGAAAATTTATTGGATATTTCAAACTTTTTTAACAAATAAAAAACTGAAAAAATGGGCGTGCAAAATTATTCAGCTCCCTTAACTTAATACTTTGTAGCGCCACCTTTTGCTGTGATTACAGCTGTAAGTCGCTTGGGGTATGTCTCTATCAGTTTTTCACATCGAGAGACTGAAAACTTTGCCCATTCCTCGAGCTCAGTGAGGTTGGATGAAGAGCATTTGTGAACAGCAGTTCTCAGTTCTTTCCGCAGATTCTCGATTGGATTCAGGTCTGGACTTTGACTTGGCCATTCTAACACCTGGATATGTTTATTTGTGAACCATTCCATTGTAGATTTTGCTTTATGTTTTGGATCATTGTCTTGTTGGAAGACAAATCTCCGTCCCAGTCTCAGATCTTTTGCAGACTCCATCAGATTTTCTTCCAGAATGGTTCTGTATTTGGCTCCATCCATCTTCCCATCAATTTTAACCATCTTCCCTTTCCCTGCTGAAGAAAAGCAGGCCCAAACCATGATGCTGCCACCACCATGTTTGACAGTGGGGATGGTGTGTTCAGGGTGATGAGCTGTGTTGCTTTTACGCCAAACATAACGTTTTGAAATGTTGCCAAAAAGTTCTATTTTGGTTTCATCTGACCAGAGCACCTTCTTCCACATGTTTGGTGTGTCTCCCAGGTGGCTTGTGGCAAACCTTAAACAACACTTTTTATGGATATCTTTAAGAAATGGCTTTCTTCTTGCCACTCTTCCATAAAGGCCAGATTTGTGCAGTATACGACTGATTGTTGTCCTATGGATATAGTCTCCCACCTCAGCTGTAGATCTCTGCAGTTCATCCAGAGTGATCATGAGCCTCTTGGCTGCATCTCTGATCAGTCTTCTCCTTGTATGAGCTGAAAGTTTAGAGGGACGGCCAGGTCTTGGTAGATTTGCAGTGGTCTGATACTCCTTCCATTTCAATATTATCGCTTGCACAGTGCTCCTTGGGATGTTTAAAGCTTGGGAAATCTTTTTGAATCCAAATCCGGCTTTAAACTTCTCCACAACAGTATCTCGGACCTGCCTGGTGTGTTCCTTGTTCTTCATGATGCTCTCTGCGCTTTAAACGGACCTCTGAGACTATCACAGTGCAGGTGCATTTATACGGAGATTTGATTACACACAGGTGGATTCCATTTATTAGTCATTTAGGTCACTGGTTCCCAAAGTGGGAGTAGCGACCCCCCGGGGGGTCGCGGAGTGGTGGGCGGGGGGTCGCGAGATGATTTCCAGATATTTTTTTTTTTTTTTTATATATTTTTAAAAAGGTTGTAATGATGCGAGTATAAATTTAGGAGAATTAAAAGAAACTGAAAGTAAATGGATGTCAGCAGTCTAATATTGGCAAATGTGGCAAAAGGTCGCAAAGTTCAAGGGGGCCGAATACTTTCACAAGGCACTGTAACTTAGCACATGGATGACCACTGAAAACTGCAGTGAAGAATTACCAATCACATTTTCAAAGTTTTAAGCCAGTAGAGGTCGCAAATCCCTCTACAGACACCAGTACCATATTCATGTACGTCAATCGTTTAGAAGTTTGGAAGAAAATAACATTTCCTCTGAAACAGTAGGTCATTTTAGAGTATTTTCTACAAATATGACTCTGCTAGGGTCTAGTATATGGGTCTTCTATTTGAGTCGTAAAGCATGTTACTCACGTCATCTTTGGCAATAAGTTCAACAACAACTAACAATCTCACGTCTAAGAACCATCTAAAGCAGGGGTGCCCACACTTTTTCAGCACGCGAGCTACTTATAAAATGACCAAGTCAAAATGATCTACCCACTACAAAAATGCAAAACATATTTATTTACAAATTTATTAAGGATTCTTCATACGTACAATGCATGTTGATGTACCTTGCAAACCGTACTACTGCACAACACAACATAATTAACTATGTACATTTTTCTGTCATTACCAGAGTTTACTCTGATGACTTGCACTGAATTGAATCAGCCAGGGACGCATTGTCCGGACAGTAGCTGCTGACGGATGAGGCAAACGCACTTCGAAAATTGTGGAAAAAAAAGCCCTCCTCCCATTCTGTATGAAAGCAATACGTTTTTGTCTTCTCACTTGGTCCAGTTCCCTCACTCATTTTTATACCTTTTCTTAAGTTTAAGAGAAAATATCTGAGGTCTGAAAATTGGAGGTAACTTGCTGAAGTTTGTTAGTCTTGCTGCACTTAGCACTTGGATAATTGGCTGATGTCTATTTATTTTTTCTATGTCTTGCGATCTACCAATACTACCTTTGCGACTGTCTGGTAGATCACGATTGACGTATAGAGCACCCCTGATCTATATGATGTAGAGAGCAAGGTACAGATTTAAACGTTTTGTATGTTGTTGTATGTTTATGTTCACAGCCAGGCTCAGCACAAACAGCGTACACAGGTGACACTTTCTTTGTGTGAGTGAAAGAAAATCTCCAAACAGGTTGGGCACATTGAGCCTGGAGCTGCCAGAGGTGATTTGTGGTGATGTCACCTCGCTAAAATAGCTCCTCATTAGCACCTCTGAAGCGGCTCATATGATTAATCATCAGGAAAGACTTACAGTCCAATTAGAGAGTGTCTGGGTGGAGAACAAATGACTGGCCTTTGAGGGAAACACATCAGTGAAAGACCCAAATGAGCTTTTTTTGGACAGTTCCTGTGCACCGGGCTGATTGATGCTCCATAGATGGTCCCTGTCTCTTGGAGTGTTTGTCAGATCCGAGGCCATCGCTCACCAGGAGAGTGGGCTATGGGAAGTCATTACATCTAAACTTTATTCTCTGCATAAAATACTTTGTTGAACTGATTTTAACGCTTTGTCAGCGACCGGCAGCTAAAAAATTGTGTCTCATTTTCAGACATTTATGAGCCTAGTGCCTGCGATTGCTTTTTTATTTCTTTCTCGCTCCTCAGACTAGTGTGGAGTTTTAATCCCCAAATTTGCATGGCTAAACATAGATCAGCCTCTGCACACTGAAAATCGACTCAAGGAAAAGAAAGTCTTGTTTTGACTGAACGTTGAAAATGTTGATAAAACATTCATGAGCTCCCTTGTCGAAATCTCAGCGGAGGCCTCTCAGACACTACCTGAGTATGATACAGCCTCACTGTGTGCTAAAAACAGAACTGGTATTAAGGCCGAGTGAAAATGCTGTGATTGTAAAGAATAACATTTACTGTATATTTATATCTAATTAAGAATATGTAGCATTTCTTTAGTTTCACTTTGAAACTGTATCTGTCAGGATTCATGTTTAAGTTGTCTGTTTTGGTTGATGTTGTGGTTCTTTTAAGTTTCTTAGTGGTTTCTTTATATTCTGATTATTGTTTCAACTTGTTGTGGTGTTTTGGTTTTATTTTGATATGTCTTACTCCTGTCTGTGTTTTATGATTTACTTCCTGCCTGTTGTCTTCCCCTTCTGTGTGATTGCCTGCTCCGCCCTGATGTGTTGCACCTGTTCCTTGTTGTCTCTGTGTCTTTATAACCTGTGTGTTTTTCCCCTGCTCTTTGCCAGGTCGTCTTCTCCCTTACCGTGAGTTTGTTTTGTGTTTCCCAGTGTCTTATCTTTCGTAGTCTATGTTTTCTGTGGAGGTTTTATTGTTTTTCTTAGTCTGGTTTTTGCTTGCCTTATATTCCTGGATTGTTCTGCTCAGACCCTAGCCTTGGTTGTTTCCTGTTCCTTGGACTTTGTTTTGTATCTGTGGGACCAATAAACTTTATTTTAACTCTTTGCCTGTGTATGGGGTTTTGCATTGGAGTCTTCCGGTTCCTGGGCCATTGGCCATGACAGTACGACCTGGCCAAGACTGAGACTCCGCAACCCATGGCAATATGTTAACCTCCAAGTCTGCTTGTGTTTTGAGCCTTCGTGCCTCCTGAACCTTCGTGCCTCCTGAGCCTTCGTGCCTCCTGAGCCTTCGTGCCTCCTGTGTCCTTCTGGGTCACCTAGAGACTTCTCAGCGCCTACCTGGGCCAACTAAGAGACTTCTCAGCGCCTACCTGGGCCACCTAAGACACTTCTCAGCATCTACCTGAGCTACCTAGACGTCACGGAGACTCTGCATTCCACGCCTGGTTCCCTCTACGCCTGGATTCCCTCTACGCCTGGATTCCCTCTGCGCCTGGATTCCCTCTGCGCCTGGATTCCCTCTGCGCCTGGATTCCCTCTGCGCCTGGATTCCCTCTGCGCCTGGATTCCCTCTGCGCCTGGATTCCCTCTACGCCTGGATTCCCCACGCTCGCCCGGATCCTCGTGTGCCTCCGCCCGGACCTCGTGTGCCTCCGCCCGACCCTGTGTGCCTCCGCCCGGACCTCGTGTGCCTCCGCCCGGACCCTCATTGGCCAGCCCCAGCATCTCCGTGTGGCCAGCCCCAGCATCTCCGACTGTTCCCGTGTGGCCAGCCCCAGCATCTCCGACTGTTCCCGTGTGGCCAGCCCCAGCATCTCCGACTGTTCCCGTGTGGCCAGCCCCAGCATCTCCGACTGTTCCCGTGTGGTCATTCCCAACATATTTGACTGTGTTTAGTTTGAACATCCCCAGCTTCCTTGTGTTGGTCAGCTCGAGCCCATCCTTCTGGTACTTCCCCGGCTCAGATTTTTTCATTTTTTCTTAGTTCCCTTTCCGGTGACAGCCCTGTCCAGTCCCCTTTCCAGTGTCAGCCTGTCCAGTCCCCTTTCCAGTGTCAGCCCTGTCCAGTCCCCTTTCCAGTGTCAGCCCTGTCCAGTCCCCTTTCCAGTGTCAGCCCTGTCCAGTTCCCTTTCCTTTTGTCATTTTTTCCCTAGCCTCGTTCCTTTGTCATTTTTTCCATCGCCCGGTCTTGAGATTGTTTTTTATGCCCGGTCCCGAGATTGTTTTTTGTTTTGTCTATCCTGAGTTTTTTGTTTCCCTGCCTGGTCCTGAGTTTTTTGTTTCCCTGCCTGGTCCTGAGTTTTTTGTTCCCTGCCTGGTCCTGAGCTTTTGTTTCCCTGCCTGGTCCTGACAGTTTTTTGTTTCCCTTCCTGGTCTTGAGAGTTTTTTGTTACCCTGCCTGGTCTTAAGAGTTTTTTTGTTTCCTTGCCTGGTCTTGAGAATTTTTTGTTTCCCTGCCTGGTCCTGAGTTTTTTGTTCCCTGCCTGGTCCTGAGAGTTTTTTGTTTCCCTGCCTGGTCTTGAGAGTTTTTTGTTTCCCTGCCGGGTCCTGAGAGTTTTTTGTTTCCCTGCCTGGTCTTGAGAGTTTTTTGTTTCCCTGCCGGGTCCTGAGAGTTTTGTTTCCCTGCCGGGTCCTGAGAGTTTTTTGTTTCCCTGCCGGGTCCTGAGAGTTTTTTGTTTCCCTGCCGGGTCCTGAGAGTTTTTGTGTCCCTGCCTGTTCCTGAGTCCTGAGTCCAGTTCCTGCCTGTTCCTGAGTCCTGAGTCCAGTTCCTGCCTGTTCCTGAGTCCTGAGTCCAGTTCCTGCCTGTTCCTGAGTCCTGCCTGATCCTGCGTCCAGCCCCTGCCTGTTCCTGAGTCATGAGTCCAGCCCTTGCCTGTTCCTGAGTCCTGAGTCCTGCTCCTGCCTGATCCTGAGTCCTGAGTCCTGCCCCTGCCTGATCCTGAGTCCTGAGTCCTGCCCCTGCCTGATCCTGAGTCCTGCCCCGTCTGAGAACGCCATGTCTATGTATCCTGGGTACCCCATGTCTGAGTCCGTCTGCCCCGGCACACCTGTTTCCCCCCTAGTGCCTGTCCCAGCACCGCCTCCCTTCTCGAGCGCCTCGTCCGGCCGACCAGTTCCGAGGGCCGGACCCGACGCCTCTGTTATCCCCGAGCGCCGTCCGGCCGACCAGTTCCGAGGGCCGGAGCCGACTCATTTGTTATTCCTCGAGCGCCCCGTCCGGCCGACCAGTTTCAAGGGCCAGATCCGACGCCTCTGTTTCTTTCCCGTGCGCCCCGTCCGACCGACCAGTTCCGAGGGCCGGACCCGACGCCTCTGTGTCTCTTTGATACATTCCCATTATTTGTCCTGTGCCAGTGTCTTGTCTCCCTCCTTCCGGACCCCCTCCTCCCACCCAGGTTATGTCAATGGTTTGTTTTTGTTAGGGGATTGTAGGCCGCCCAGTGTTCGGCCTTTAGGGGGGGGGTACTGTCAGGATTCATGTTTAAGTTGTCTGTTTTGGTTGATGTTGTGGTTCTTTTAAGTTTCTTAGTGGTTTCTTTATATTCTGATTATTGTTTCAACTTGTTGTGGTGTTTTGGTTTTATTTTGATATGTCTTACTCCTGTCTGTGTTTTATGATTTACTTCCTGCCTGTTGTCTTCCCCTTCTGTGTGATTGCCTGCTCCGCCCTGATGTGTTGCACCTGTTCCTTGTTGTCTCTGTGTCTTTATAACCTGTGTGTTTTTCCCCTGCTCTTTGCCAGGTCGTCTTCTCCCTTACCGTGAGTTTGTTTTGTGTTTCCCAGTGTCTTATCTTTCGTAGTCTATGTTTTCTGTGGAGGTTTTATTGTTTTTCTTAGTCTGGTTTTTGCTTGCCTTATATTCCTGGATTGTTCTGCTCCGACCCTAGCCTTGGTTGTTTCCTGTTCCTTGGACTTTTTTTTGTATCTGTGGGACCAATAAACTTTATTTTAACTCTTTGCCTGTGTATGGGGTTTTGCATTGGAGTCTTCCGGTTCCTGGGCCATTGGCCATGACAGTATCTGCATCTATGCTTTGGGTCTGAGGTGTGGGACACCCTGGACACTTTCATACATTCAGTGCGGAAGTTATCTGGGTTATATCAACTGTGCTTTATCCGCAAGTCTTTGTTCAAACATACAGATTAAGTCTGCAAAACGGCTGCTTAGTGTTCATACATCTCATGACTAGTCCGTGTGGCTTTAGTGAGAAGCAGGGGGGGGAAGAGCAGGAGGTGGAGCTTAATTAGCTTGATGGAACTAACATAAAAATAACAAACAAATAAGCCGACTTCTTCACGGAGTGATTATTGCACTAATAAATAACATATAAAATATAACATGTGAGGACCTTTACCAAGTTTTGACAGCGATCGCCTCATCTGTTCACCACAGAGCGTACACCAGGCCCGGATTGGCTAATCGGGAGCACCGGGAAAAATCCCGGTGGGCCGGTACGTTTGTTTGGCCGCGAGGGCCTTTGTTATCATGGGACTGGGTTGAAATATATATTCAGGCCCGAGCCGGTGATGACCGGGAGGGCCTATTGTTTTTGCTCGGGTTTTTTTTTTTTTTTTTATCTTTCTTGTGACAATATGATCCTAAATTTGACCCAGTGAACATGCATGAAAAGTCATTTTTATTGGTCCCAGACTTCAAGCTCGGCGAAAAATTTATGTATTTTAAGTCCCCGAAAAAAAAATACGAAAAATGACTCAGTGGCGACCCCTACAAAAGTCAAAATACATTGTGCCTATGGAAAGTGAAAGTAACTTTTTTCCAACGTAGAAAAATGAAACTTGGTACATCCATAGGACACCTCAGGGCAAACAGAAAAGTCTATGACAGCCACACCCTAAACTCAACAGGAAGTCCGCCATGTGCGGTGAAACGCGCGGCCACTAAAATCGCACCCCTTGCGCAGAAAGATGCAAATCATTGTCTTTTAATCGAAATGGCCCCAAATTTGGTAAGTATCATCTAGACACATGTGCCAACCAAAGTTGTGACTTTGTTTATGATATCTTATCGGGTATGGGTGTGGCAAGCCTGTAACGAGGTGGCCATTTTTGTGAAAATAAAACGTCTCTTAACTCTCAAAAACCTTCTCGGATCGAGTTGGACCCAAAAAGGCGTTTGTGCACATTCATGACCTGAACACAAAAATATGTAAATAAAAGGGTTATCTTTAGAAATGGCTCTCCAGCGCCCCCTACAAACTTATAATGGGACCCAAGAATTTAGTTTGTCATAGAGACATGAAATTTGGTACACACATCACTTATGTCATGACGAGCATAAAAGTCAATGACAACCACCCCCTATCTCTAAATGTGTTGCCATAGCAACGTCCCAAATATGTCGAAAAAGTCAATGGGAAGTGAAAATTTTAGTTTGTCGTAGGCAAATGAAACTTGGTACACACATCCACCATGGGCTTATGAACAAAAAAGCTAATGGGGACCACACCCTATCACACACGGGAAGGCAGCCATTTTGATTTGAAAATGTGAACCGACTTAAAATACACCTCTTTTTTAAAAGAACACAGACAATAGCTGCTTCATTCCACAGACACCAAACTTAGGCAAAATGAGCTAAACACATGTATGTAAAATAGACAAGCATTTTTCTAGACTTTTTTGCTCGAGTTATTTTTATTTTATTATAATTTGGTATATTTTTTTTTATTATAATTTTTCTGCAAAATGATCCTCAATTTGACCCAATAAACGTGCAACTAAAAGTCATTTTTATTGGTCCCAGACTTCAAGCCCGGCGAAAAATTTATGTATTTAAAGTCCCCGAAAAAAAATACAAAAAAATGACTCAGTGGCGACCCCTAGAAAAGTCAAAATACATTGGGCCTATGGAAAGTGAAAGTAACTTTTTTCCAACGTAGAAAAATGAAACTTGGTACATCCATAGGACACCTTAGGGCAAACAGAAAGGTTTATTACAGCCATACCGTAAACTCAACAGAAAATCTACTATGTTGGGTGGAATACATGATCACCTAAATCGTACACTTTGTGCTAAAGGGTTTTCATCTAAACAGCTCCAAATTTGCTTTAAAGCACGACATGCAATCCTCCGAATATATGTGTCCCCGCGGTCTCAAGGGAGGTGAGTGCCTTTATCGCCGCTTGCGGCTTTAATTTTTATTTATTATTATTATTACTTTACCGCAGCCGCACTCTTTTTATTTATTATTTTACCGCTGTTCCACTTTTTTATTTAATATTTTCTCGCAGAGTGCAGCCTGCAAGACAATGATGACGTTTTGACTCCCTGGCCCCGCCCCCTGACACGGCCCCTTGCAAGTTGCTCAAAGTACCATTCTAGTACCATTTGCTGCCAACAGTGAAGAGCAAGGCCCAGAAACGTCCCCAAGCACCAGTCATGAGCCCAACACACCAGAATGGGCAGGTAGGATTGTCATTCAGAATAAATAATTGTAATGAAGAGCCCTGCTCAATGAAAATCGTTTTCTTACTTGTTTCCAGTTCAAATATCTAAATATTCTTAATTCAAGATACATTTACAAGTGAAATGGCATGAGAAATTATGTCTTGTTTTCTGGAGAAAAAAAAAAACAACTAAAAATTAAGTGATTTTTTGTTGTTGCTTAAAAGCTAAAACTAAAACAATTATTTTTCTTACCCCATTGGACTGGAAACAAGACAAAAATACTGTAGAAAACAATGTGCCTATTGCAGACTTATATTCTTAGGTTTTCATTTTATTATTTTAATATAGTCAGTCGGGAACTAAAGTGGGCCGGTCTAAGGCATGAAACTCCAGGGCTGAAAATGAGTCCCAATCCGGCCCTGGCGTACACTGTAAATTTACTCACACTGGGGTGCCCTGGACTTGTAACTTGGGCCCCTGAGGCTCATCCTGCTTCTGAAGTCCAGACGATTTTCCTGCTTGCTTCTGCTGTGCCTTGCTTTTTCTCTGCTTTTGAATCCTTTGTTTTTTATCTCATCAAGACATCAACACGAGTCAGCATGTGCGGGAAAGAAACAATACAAGAAACTCTCTGTCAAAACTGTATAGTGTACCTCAATGTGCTACAAGCAAGGGTTTTTGCCTTAGAATCTGAAAAAGGACTTCTTTATGAGGCGTTACCAGTCACATCCAGTGATAACTAACAGAATATGTGGCAAAAATGCTAATGTTAACCTAAAACCTGAATGATGACTTTTCCTAAACTTTTTAAAGACCAAAGTGCTGTCTCTTGGAATAAACTTGGTGCCAAAGCAACACAGAATGGAGAACACTGGTATTGCTTAAGCATTAGCGCCACCTGAAATAAAGCTAAAAAACAGCTACCACTGGCTGAGCTAAATGTGACTGTGAATAACAAACAGAGAGAAATTGTCAGCGCCACAGTCACTAACATTAGAAATATTCTCCCCCTGGTCATGTCCAAACACTAGGGGGTCAAACAGGTCATGTCCAAACACCAGGGGGTCAAACAGATTATGTCCAAACACCAGGAGGTCAAACAGGTTATGTCCAAACACCAGGAGGTCAAACAGGTCATGTCCAAACACCAGGAGGTTAAACAGGTCATGTCCAAACACCATAGGGTCAAACAGATTTTGTCCAAACACCAGGAGGTTAAACAGGTCATGTCCAAACACTAGGGGGTCAAACAGGTCATGTCCAAACACCAGGGGGTCAAACAGATTATGTCCAAACACCAGGGGGTCAAACAGGTCATGTCCAAACACCAGGGGGTCAAACAGGTCATGTCCAAACACCAGGGGGTCAAACAGATTATGTCCAAACACCAGGAGGTCAAACAGGTCATGTCCAAACACCAGGAGGTCAAACAGGTCATGTCCAAACACCAGGAGGTTAAACAGGTCATGTCCAAACACCATGGGGTCAAACAGATTATGTCCAAACACCAGGAGGTTAAACAGGTCATGTCCAAACACCATAGGGTCAAACAGATTATGTCCAAACACCAGGAGGTTAAACAGGTCATGTCCAAACACCATAGGGTCAAACAGATTTTGTCCAAACACCAGGAGGTTAAACAGGTCATGTCCAAACACCATAGGGTCAAACAGGTCATGTCCAAACACCAGGGGGTCAAATAGGTCATGTCCAAACACCAGGGGGTCAAATAGGTCATGTCCAAACACCATAGGGTCAAACAGGTCATGTCCAAACACCAGGGGGTCAAATAGGTCATGTCCAAACACCATAGGGTCAAACAGGTCATGTCCAAACACCATAGGGTCAAACAGGTCATGTCCAAACACCAGGGGGTCAAACAGGTCATGTCCAAACACCATAGGGTCAAACAGGTCATGTCCAAACACCATAGGGTCAAACAGGTCATGTCCAAACACCAGGGGGTCAAACAGGTCATGTCCAAACACCAGGGGGTCAAACAGGTCATGTCCAAACACCAGGGGGTCAAACAGGTCATGTCCAAACACCAAGGGGTCAATCAGATTATGTCCAAACACCTGGGGGTCAAACAGGTCATGTACAAACACCAGGAGGTCAAACAGGTCATGTCTAAATACCAGGAGGTCAAACAGGTCATGTCCAAATACCAGGGGATCAAACAGGTCATGTCCAAACACCAGGGGGTCAAACAGGTCATGTCCAAACACTAGGAGGTCAAACAGGTCATGTAAAAAAAAAAAAAAAAAGACAAAATATGACAAAGTGGAGATCCAATCATTCATCATTGGACCACTCCCATACATCGACAGGAGGATCAATAAATTCAGTCGGCTTCTTCAGCTGAATACGTGGCTGTCTAATGTCTGTGTCCAGAGGACTGCACTTCATCCTTATCACTATCTTCACCAATGGGCTTTCCTAATCATCTTGAAAGTCTAGTTAAATCAAGAACAAAAGTGTTTTTCCTAACTCCAAAGATGGCAAGGTCACAAGGACTGACATCAACCATGCTGAATTCTCCAGGAGCTCCACCACTGCTGTTCCACCAGCTAGAGTTGGCCTTACAGGTAAGCTGAATGTACATGTGGATAATGTTTGTGACAGAAATCCTAAAGAACTCTGTCCTGTCCTTGAGACCTTTGGTCTTACTCAGCCTGTGAGTGAGCCCACCCACAGCAGAGGGCACAGTCTGGACCTGCTCATTACTAAGGGGGTTAATACTTTGAATGTTAGCATGCTCAATGTTGCCCTGTCTGATTATTTCTGTGTCTTGACCTGTCTGTTTCTCCCACACCAGACTGCCCCAGACACATAAATGACAGCACAGAGGCACAGGTTTAAATAGAAGACAATGTAGACTCAGACTAAACGCCATCAGAAAACATATTAATGTAATTTAAAAATAACTCTGCATGTCTTGTTGCTGCTCTGTTTACTTCTGCCGCTGAGACGACACGAAAACACACAGGGCAGGGGAAGGAGGCGAAGCAGAGGTGACAACTGCACAGACTGTTTAAATGACCTCCACTAAAGGAGTAGCAAAGGAGGAGCATGTGTGTGCATCTGTGTGAAATATAACAACAACAAAACGCGACTCGGTTCCCATCAAAAAGAGACGTTCAATAGCTTTGGTGAGTCGGTGAATGTCACAATCCTAAAAGTCGTGTTTTCTGTGTTTAGTCTGAGTCTGTGATGTCTGAGTCTGATGCCGTTTAGTCTGAAGTTGTTGCGTGTCTAAAGCAGTATAGCCTGAGGTCAAGTCCATTTTCTCTGTGCCTAAGGGTTGTGCTAAAATGTACACTGTACCTCGGCCTCAGACTTAGCTGCTGTATGTTTCACATATTCAATTCCTCTCAAATGTGCCCCTCCAACAGCGACTTTACGAGAAGCACTCACAGATGTGTAACGGATGCAGTGCTCGATGCTGAGGGAATGGTTTTATCACAAACTACCCCCAGAGTGGGACTGTAGTATTCCATCTCACTGTAATTTTCACAGAGTGCACAAACACACACTACTCAGACAGACACAGTATTAAGACAGAGCCGAGGTATTTGGTACAAAATTCAGGCATCGCCCAGAAAGAAAAATGGTTGTAAACCAATTACATCAATCTTCTTGAGCTGATACTCAAACATAGGCAGAAGGGTTTTTAGTTGCATTTTATTTCTATTTTTTTTTTCTATTTTAAATGATTGACAAGAATTCTAGTATATACTAGAGAAATAAAGCAGGGGATTAGAAAATGGACATAAGCAATTATTGAGCAATAAGTCCTTCCAGCTGAATCAAAAGTCATAGAAAAATGCATCTCTTAAATATTTTCACACTTGAATTCCACATTCACATTGCAACCAGTGCAATTTGGATTACAGAAACATAATTTCACTTTGGCCTTTATTTGAATGTAGACAGAAGAAAGACAAGAAACTGGTTGAGAGAGAAACGACATTGGGCAAAGGCCTCGAGCTGGAATCAATTTCGGGTTGCCCAAGTATGTGCTATGTGCTCTACCAGGCTTTGCCTTGCCTTGCCTCACGTCTTGCCTTTAAAAATACATCTGAAGTAGTTCATGATCACGTATGTTCGTAGGTGCTCGTCAAGGTTCACCTCTAGCCCTCGTTATTCCGTCTGTACATAAATGATTTTGCAGGAAATAGGGTTACAAGACGTTCTCTTTCAAAAGCTACACTCAGTGCTGCATAGCAATACGCGGATATGGGGAACGAGAATACCAACGCCGTCGTGTCTGGAGGGTTGTGTAGTGCGCCCACACAAAAACATCAAAAAGGTCTCAGACATGAGCCCGGATGTCGACCCAAAGACATGAGAGCCCGGGGTAGAACGGACATCCAAGCTATACATTTTTATAAAAGTGTCCAGAGAGGACCAGCCCACCGGATCATATACTTGTTGAAAAGGGACCCCCTTCGCCACAGCCATTGAGAATGCAACCCCTCTGGTTGAATGGGCTCTTATACCTTGAACTGAGGGCTGACCACAAGCCTCATAGGCCAGGGCAATAGCATCCCTCACCCTCTGATTAGCTGCTGCATCCCCCCTGTATCGGCCCTCATAGCACATAAAAACCTGCTCAGACTTAGGCCACTGGCTAGTGTGGTGGAAGTAAATCTGGAGACCACAAACCGGACATAACAGGTGAAGATTCTCCTGCTCCGGCATCGTGAACGGTGGAGGACAAAAGTCTTCAAGAATGACCAGATTCAAAGGGAATGGAACCTTGGGGAGATAATTAGGGTGAGGGCTCAAAATAACCTTGACCAGCCCAGGGGAAAAATCTTGGCAGGATGACGAGACCGACAGAGCCTGCAAGTCAAGATTCTCTTATAAGAAGTAATAGCTCTTAGCTAGTCAAGAAGACCCTCTTAGGAATCAGAAACCAGAAAGGTGCTGACTCCAGTGGTTTAAAAGGTGTGTTTACCAACCCTTCAAGCACTAATGAGAGGTCCCACGAAGGGACTGTGACTCTAATGGGAGGCCCTAACTGCTTGGCTCCTCAAATGGAGTGGGCAACTTGGGAGTGTCTCCCCACCAAGACCCCATTGGTCAGTGCATGGCAAGCCAAAACAGCAGCCACATGGGCTCTCATAATATCAGAGTGTAAGTGTAAGGACATAATGTGTTCTAGTAGAGGAAGCCCTAGCACGACTACTCCAGCTGGTAGCCTAGCATTTCTCATTTGGTCCCCCTCAAGGGCCAAACGTGAAGCTTCCAGAGCTTAGGCATAGGATTAAACACTGTCCCCTGCTCCTGAGAAAGTATGTCCTTCCTGGCTGGAATCGCCCACGGTGAGCCACTAAGAAGAGACATTAGGTCTGAGAACCATACTCTGGTTGGCCAACGGGGTGCCATGGGTAAGAGGCAAGAGAAAAAGGCCTGTTGACAGACTTTGGCCATAACTGCCAGGAGCAGGGCAATCAGGGGAAAAGCATAAAGACAGACTCTGGCCCTGGGGGACTCAGTAGAGGGGACATTGTGCTATCTAGTGTAAAGCAATCTTTCCCCGATTTGACTGACTGTATTGGGGTGGAGTTTCCTTTCCTGTGTGTGACCGCCTGTCTGGACAGTAGGTCTGCTCCCCCATTTCTGTGCCTTGGAAAATAAATCGCCCTGAGGGACAGGAACTTGTTAGGACATAGCAGCCCCTTAGCTGCTGGGGAAAATATTTCCGGGCCAGAAATACAGCTGTCTTTTCGAGGCAATTGATGTGCCATGCGAAAATATGGCCTCTTTATATCCCCTGGGCTGAACAGCCATCCAAGAAGTCGTTAGCATTCTGCGACAACAACATGGACCTGGACTGGGACCCAAACTGAGGAACCGGGGTCTGAACCACATAGGTATGGTACAAAGCCACAACTAAAAATACAGTTATACAGTATCACAGTGGATGCAGCTGACTCAGAATTCTCTAAAAGTATAAAGAAAACCTTCTGGCTTAGCCATTGGGGTGTAAGAATGGACTCGATGCATGCAGGAGACAGATGTCCCTGCTTTATGATTTACTCCATCTAACCCCATGTTGTAGGAGAGAGAAGGCTTTTCTTGGCATTGAGTCTCAACCCCAGAAGTATGAGATAAGATGTAACGCCAACTCTTTAGACTGAGCTAGATCCAGCCAGTTGTCTATATGAAAATAATGCGGCTTGAATTGCAGAGGTGAAGCAGGAGAAGCAACTTAGCAGCAGAAGCCTACAGAACTGTGTGAGTGTATGTAATTCTTGTCTCTTTGAGCTTATAGTGCCGTGTTATTGCTGAGAAACGGCGCAGTGTTTTACTACGACCCTGTCACGTGGTGCACCGGCGTCTACTCTCACCTGCCGCAGGCTGGTTTCGTTTGAGTTGTTTGTGGCCGTCTAGAGGCGTGACCTGCTGAATTCAATTACTTGAATAGACGGGTATTTAAGTGGGAGTAACCACCGCGGCAGCGGTCGCGGCAGCCCTCATCGCATGAAGACCGAAGAGAGTAAAGACCATCAACTCTACCTGCACGCGACTCCACCGAGCAGGAACACACCGACAGAGGACCTGAGTATTGCACTTTTTTTTGTTCTAATTGTTTGCACTTATAATTTATTATTACTATTTTTAATTTCTTCTTGCATATTTCCTCTTTGGCTCTTCAATGTTTTCAAATTACTACGGTCATTTCAACACGAAAATTATCATCTGTTTCACGCAAAAGGCGACGCAACCATAATAATCTGCATGTTGTATCACTGTCAATAACTGCCCCTTCTACTTTCCCAATAGGCTTGTGGAACTGCCAGTCTGCTGTGAACAAAGCTGATTTCATTACAGCTTTTGTTCAACATTCTGGTCTTTCAGTTGTAGCACTTACAGAAACATGGATCGAACCAGAGGACTCTGCCACTCCCGCTGCCCTCTCCCATAATCACACTTTCTCCCACAGTCCCTTAAACAGCTATCACCCTTGTGTGACAACAGCCATTTCGAGTTCCATGCTGTTACCATCACCCACCCTGTTAAAAGTAATTTTGTAGTTATCTATCGGCCCCCAGGTCCGCTTGGACATTTCTTGGAGGAGTTGGATGCGCTTCTTTCATCCTTGCTGAGGATGGTACTCCTCTGGTGGTATTAGGAGACTTCAACATCCACCTTGAAAAGCCACAGGCTGCTAACTTCATTAACCTAACTGCATCATTTGACCTCAAGCAGGTTTCCACATCGGCAACCCACAAGTCTGGTAGCCAACTAGATCTTATCTACATAAGATACTGCTCCACTCAGCACACTCAGGTCACGCCACTGCACACTTCTGATTTCTTCATTACTCTCGACCTTGACCTAACTTCTCCAGACACTGCAATTGTTTTACCGCTGGTTCATTTCCGACGCAACCTGCGTACACTCAGTCCCTCCCGTTTTTCCTCTGCTGTCTCTTCTGCTCTCCCCTCTTCTGAGGAGCTCTCTCTTTTAAACACAAACAACGCCACCGACACTCTGTGCTCCACGCTTACATCCTGCTTGGACAACTTAAGCCCTCTTACATCTAGACCAGCCCGTACATCCCCGTCTTCCCCTGGTTATCCGATGTTCTACGCGAGCACCGCGCCAGCCTCCGGTCAGCTGAGAGAAAATGGCGCAAGTCAAAAGATCCTACTAACCTCTGTATCTACCAGTCTCTCCTCTCTACTTTCTCCGCTGATGTCACCTCTGCAAAAACTGTCTACTACCATTCTAGGTTAATCAACTCACCTGACTCGCGCACTCTCTTTAAAACCTTTTCTGCCCTCCTTTGTCCGCCTGCTCCCCCACCTTCATCGGATTTAACAGCTGATGATTTTCTTTCTTTATAAAGAAAACGACCGCCATCAGCAGTCAGTTCTCTGCGCCACCACCTGTCGAGCTCATTCAGACCCCTGATATGTGTTTGCTCACTTCCTTCTCTCCTCTAACTGAAGCAGATGTTTCCAAGGTCATTAGTTCTAACCACCCTACTACCTGCCCGCTGGATCCCATCCCCACACATCTCCTTCAGGCCATCTCTCCATCTGTCGTGCCTGCTCTCACCCACATCATCAACTCATCTCTCTCCACAGGGTCATTCCCCACAGCTTTAAAAGAGGCCCGCATCACACCACTATTGAAGAAACCCACACTTAACCCTACACTGCTAGAAAACTACAGACCGGTTTCCCTCCTTCCCTTCATTGCCAAAGCTCTGGAGTGAGTTGTGTTTACTCAGCTCTCATCCTTTCTGACACGGAACAACCTCCTGGACCAGAACCAGTCTGGGTTCAAGAGCGGTCATTCCACCGAAACTGCCCTGCTCTCAGTCATCGAAGCTCTGAGACTGGCAAAAGCAACATCCAAGTCATCTGTACTCATCTTACTGGATCTGTCTGCTGCTTTTGACACTGTTAATCATCACATCCTCCTGTCTTCTCTCAGGGCGATGGGTGTCTCTGGAATGGCGTTGCAATGGTTCAAGTCTTACCTTTCGGATAGGTCATTCAGAATATCCTGGAGAAACGAGGTCTCTGAGTCCCAACATCTCAATACAGGGGTGCCACAGGGCTCAGTGCTTGGACCGCTACTCTTTTCCATATACATGACATCCCTTGGCTCTGTCATCCAGAAGTATGGTTTTTCCTATCACTGCTATGCAGATGACACTCAACTCCACCTGTCATTTCAACCTGACGATCCGACGGTCTCTGCTCGCGTCTTGGCATGTCTGAGTGACATCTCACTTTGGATGAAGGACTATAACCTGCAGCTGAACCTTGCAAAAACAGAACTGCTTGTGATTCCGGCCAATCCAAAGACCCACCACAACCTCTCCATTCAACTAGGCCCATCAACCATTACACCGTCCAGCACTGCCAGAAATCTGGGAGTGGTAATTGATGATCAGCTAAACTTCACAAGTCATGTCGCCAGCACCACCCGGTCCTGTAGATTCATCCTCTACAACATTAGGAAAATTAGACCTTTCCTATCAGAGCACTCTACGCAAATTCTAGTCCAGGCTCTTGTCTTGTCCAAACTGGATTGCAATGCAATGCTCTACTGGCTGGACTCCCTGCCTGCACAACCAAACCTCTGCAGCTGATCCAGAATGCAGCGGCAAGAGTGGTCTTTAATGAACCGAAGAGCGCACGTAACTCCTCTATTCATTAGGTTACACTGGCTCGCATCGGTTGACGCCGCATCAAGTTCAAAGCTATGCTCTTGGCCTACAAGACCACCTCTGGTTCTGCACCCTCATATCTTCACTCACTAATACAGACCTATGTTCCTACCAGATCCCTGCGCTCTGCAAATGAACAACGTCTGGTGGTACCGTCCCAAAAAGGTAAAAAATCACTCTCGCGTACCTTCTCTGGATCTGTTCCACATTGGTGGAATGATCTACCGGCTGCTACAAGATCAGCAGATTCTGTAGCCATCTTTAAAAAACGCCTGAAAACACATCTCTTCCGTCAACACCTGACTGACAAACACTGAGTTCTACTTCCTTTTTATCGATTCCTTTCTTAAAAAAAAAAAAAAAAATTCATCCTTAGCTTTGTATACTGCGCTGGGTTTAAACTGACTAGTTTTTTGTGCACTTACGCTTTTTTGTACCTTATGTTGTTAAAATTGCTTCAAGAAGGAAAAGGCCGAGCCTACTCCTTGATCCCTGTGAGGTTCAGCCACAGATGCCTCTCCTTAGCAACCATGACAGCCATAGATCGGCCAATAGCGCGGGCCGTCTGCTTGGTTGCACGTGGGGAGAGGTCTGTGGCCCGGCAAAGTTCTAAAAGCGCCTCCTCGTCGACGTTGTTCCCCATGCTTAAGTCTCTGAGCAGGTCAGCCTAGTAAGCCTCCATAACTGCCATGTTGTGCAGGACAGCCCCAGCCTAACCCGCGGCCTTGGTGGGGTGATTAGGGTTTTTTTGAGGGACGACGTAGTACCAGGATAATAATGGCCCACAAGCTTCTCTTCAACTTGGGGCATTGCACAAAAACCCCCCACACCCACAACAGTCTGATAAATTAACGTCTAAGGCACAAAGACACAAGTTGCTTGCTTTATCTTCAGAGATGAGCCTCTGACAGGAGGGACACATTACTTCTCAAAGTCTGTTTCCTTGCTTTTTAAAGATATTTATATACAGTCAGGTCCATAAATTTTGGGAAGATGACACAATCCTAATCTTTTTGGCTCTATACAGCACCACAATTGAAATGAAACAAACAAGATGTGCTTTAACTGCAGACTTTTATCTTTAATCTGAGGGTATTTATATCCAAATCAGGTGAACGGTGTAGGAATTACAACAGTTTGTATATGTGCCTCCCACTTTTTAAGGGACCGAAAGTAATGGGACCATTGGCTTCTCAGCTGTTCCATGGCCAGGTGTGTGTTATTCCCTCATTAACCCCTTATTACCTGCCATATAAACAAGTCCGCCAGAGCATTTCTTACATTTTTACATGCTGTTGGGCCATTTTTTGGAGTATTCTAACAATCTATACATCAATACAATCCCTAAATCCCATATTTTAAGAATATCTGAGCAGTAAGTCTTATAGTAACTAAAGAAATTGATAAAAAGTGCAATAAACCAGAAAAAAAAAATAGTTTTTTTTTTTTTTTACATATTTTCCCAAAAAAAAGGAAATTTCCTAGCTATATGTCAGGATTCATGTCTGTTTATATAGTCTGTCGGTTTTGTTAGTGTATTCTGTGTGTCTGTTTGTTTTTGATGTCATATTTATAATAGTATTTGATTTTTGTTTTAAGATTGTATTTGAGTTCTTGGGTTTTATTTTGAAATGTCTGACTCCTGTCTGTGATTTATGATTTACTTCCTGCCTGTTGTCTTCCCCTTCTGTGTGATTACCTGCTCCGCCCTAATGTGTTTCACCTGTCCCTTGTTGTCTGTGTCTATTTATACCTGTGAGTCCTGTTACTCAGTGCCAGGTCGTCTTCAACCCTACCGTGAGTCTGTTCAGTGTTTCCTTGTGTGTCATCTGTCGTAGTCTGTGGTTTTTGTGGGGGTTCTGTCTAGAGTTTTCATAGTCTGGTTTCTTTTTGTAATTAATTCCTGGATTATCTGCTCGCACCCTAGCCTTGGTTTTTACTGTTTCTTGGATTTTGTTTTTTTACCAAATAAACTTTGTTTTTTGAACCGTTTTCCTGTGTCTGGGGTTTGCGCTGGAGTCGACCGGTTTCTGGGCCTTTGGCAATGACAGTATATCCCTCAAAATTCTGAGTATGAAAAACGGTGAAAAAATTAAAATATAATTAATATTTTTCCACAATTTGAAAAAAAAACCCAGCATGTACAACAAAATACTATTTACAATACTACAATCAAATTTCAAAGTGTAACAGAAACATAGGCGCACACTTAACTTTGTATAAAACCATGTTCATTCATAAAAGTACAATAAACAACCAAAAAGATAAATAGTTTCAGCTAATCGGAGAAGTCAACTCCCCCATAAACTTGTTGTAGTCCTTCACAGCTGATGGCACCAGCCCCTCCCCTGGTGTGTACGTTCCCCCAACCATCACCTAAAATACCCAGATACAGCATTAGCCTAGTGTACTGGAACAGCTCATCTTCTCTGAGCTCTGCCATTTGAATTTTTTTACCTTCCACAGCAATGTTTTTTGCTGGATTTTTACTGGTGTTTTAACACAGTGTTTTATCAAAGAGTATCTTGAAGAGTTCTGATGGATATGGCATGTCCACACATTGTGACAGGTGGCTTCACACCTGGCTGTCTTTTAGGGAGGGAATGTGGCATGGGGTGTGGTAAGCTATCAGGCTCCTCTTGGCTCTTTCAGCTCCAGGAAGTGCATCTGAATGAGTGCTGCTTCTGTGTGCCTGCTGCAGACTCCCTCCTCTGCCTGTCCTCAGTGAAGTTGGTGGGGCAGGCGAGCAGAAGACCCTATATTCTCCTCAACAACACTGCAGACAGAATAAGTCAGACATAAATATGAAACACAACAGTAATATATATATATATACTACTGTATAACTAGATCTAAATCTAAAACTATCAGTAAAACTAAATTTCAAGTATGGTCTGGACCTGCTCCAACTGTGATTTATATATAAACAAGTGCAGTTGAATTGAATATAAAAATGACTGACAAGTTTGTCAGTGGCATTATATATACTTTCAACACAACACACATGTAGTTACACGTATTATTAGACGTATTACGCACGACAACAATAAAACAATGATGCGCATTTGGCACTACCTTTCTCTAACTCAAACTCAAAACATGTCATGATATATACTTACATGTCATGAGAGGGATGTATTCCTTCAGTGAAGTGGAGTTATTCATAACTGTCGGCATGATCTGGGTCAGACGAGGAGTAAAAAACCCGTCTTCATCATCCGACACAGTTACCAGATTCGGCCAAGGGGTAGTGCCATTTGCGCCGGGTTTTTGCGGATCCATAATGATCCATAATGATCCGTGATGGCGTGGGGAGTTAGTGAAACGTGTGTGGTGAGTGTCTGGATTATGTGTGATGTTTGTTTTTGTAAAAGAGTGAGATAAAGAATGAAACGCTGCAGAGGTCTGCTGTGTAGTAAGTACTGTGAGCCAAAAGAAAGTTTCCCACGGGAAATTCGTTAATTTCCGGTTCCGGTTCCACGACCAATCATATAATAGTTTATGCTCACAACTTGTAGACGTATATTCCTACATAGGAAGTGCTGTGAGTGTATATCAGAGCTATAAGCCGTGGTACGTCTGTTATAATGGTTTTACTGTGAGCGGTTTTTGCTTGACATTTGCAAACCCCTCAGAGGAACTAAACAGTGCTCTGAGACATGTAGAAAGTGTGACATCAAAGTATAACTTCTCCACTTTCATATGCAAAAAAAAAATTATTGCTCTATCATATTTTGTTGCAAATCTACAGGCATCTAAAAATAGGTATGCAAATGGGATCGCGGGCGCTCCGTCCGTCTTTAAAGCCCATTTACAAGAAGAAGTGTTATAATAATTTTTATTATTATAATTGTTTATATTGTTTATAGTTACTGGGTGCTCATAGTTCTCTACAGGTCATGTCAAATCATGTCATGTCCTCCATACATAAAATGTTTAAATGTTCATTTGGAAAGTGCTGTCATCTCTCAATATGAGAGCCAAAGAGCTGTCACTATCAGTGAAGCAAGCCATCATTAGGCTGAAAAAACAAAACAAACCCATCAGAGAGATAGCAAAAACTTCAGGTGTGGCCAAATCAAATGTTTGGAACATCTTTAAAAAGAAAGAACACACCGGTGAGCTCAGCAACAGCAAAAGACCCGGAAGAACACAGAAACCAACTGTGGTTGATAACCGAAGAATTCTTTCCCTGGCGAAGAAAACACCCTTCACAACAGTTGGCCAGATCAAGAACACTCTCCAGGAGGTAGGTGTATGTGTGTCAAAGTCAACAATTAAGAAAATACTTCACCAGGGTGAATACAGAGGGTTCACCACAAGTTGTAAACCATTGGTGAGCCTCAAAAATAGGAAGGCCAGATTAGGTGTGGCCAAATCAAATGTTTGGAACATCTTTAAAAAGAAAGAACACACCAGGTGGCGCAGCAACAGCAAAAGACCGGAAGAACACAGAAACCAACTGTGGTTGATAACCGAAGAATTCTTTCCTGGCTGAGAAAACACCCTTCACAACAGTTGGCCAGATCAAGATTAGAGTTTGCTAAACAAGCCAAATGCTTCAGAACTCATTGGGCGACCCTTCACAGTGCAGATGGACATTGACCCGAAGCATACCAAAGCAGTGAACCAAAGAGTTTTAATTTATCGATGATGTGCTGCAATGCAAGCAATCTCAGAACATTGAATCAAAGATTCATGCATTAAGCGTTTCACATTGCAAATGGACAGACAAGAAGTGGAATGTAAAGTCAATCTCCCGACCTGAATCAATGATTATGCATACATTTCACTTGCTGAAGACAAGACTGAAGGGAAAATGCCCCAAGAACAAGCAGGAACTGAAGACAGTTGTAGTAGAGGCCTGGCAGAGCATCACCAGGGATGAAACCCAGCGTCTGGTGATGTCTATGCGTTCCAGACTTCAGGCTGTAGTTGACTGCAAAGGATTTGCAACCAAGTATTAGAAAGTGAAAATTTGAGTTTGAAAAGTGGGAGGCACATAAACAAACTGTTGTAATTCCTACACTGTTCACCTGATTTGGATGTAAATACCCTCAAAATAAAGTTAAAAGTCTGCAGTTACAGCACATCTTGTTCATTTCATTTCAAATCCATTGTGGTGGTGTATAGAGCCAAAAAGATTAGAATTGTGTCGATGTCCCAATATTTATGGACCTGACTGTACATATATTATATATATTTTTATAGTAAGTGCCTATGCAGTTAGAGAAGCAATACATACACTATACTGCTGTATTAGTCCCGAGCCAGCCATGCATGGCAAGGGACTATTGTAATTACTGTGCAGCACTCACCAGTAATTCCCAAGTGTCTGACAAATGCAAAGCTATATTGTTATTGCTCAGATTATTTTTTATTCCCAAAAATGTTTGTGCTGACTCAGCAGTTTTTTTAAATCTCTCTCCTCAGGGATTTTAACCGTCGGAGATAAAAATTGCTCAGCATAATCTAGACAAGTGGGGCTTTAAAAGCTATCCAAATTCTTTGTAGATGAAACCCGTTTTCCGAGTGGTGTTGCATCAAACTTAATGTTAATTTTGAGGACACTCAAATTGCAATAACTCGCAAACGCAAAGTCCAATTTGAATCAAATTGTTATCAATTATGTATTAGCCTGGCTTAAACATTTCAATTGAAAAAAATGTAATTGCTGCAACAGCGCTGCCTACCAAGTGATGCAAAAATCCTTATGGAAGGCCGCAAAATTTAGTTTTTCGGAAACAGACCAAATTTGGCACATTTTTCTGACCGGTTCAGATCAGACTGATCAAAAAGTCCTCTTGGACACATGCCAAATTTTAAATGGTGTTGCCGTGGTGATGACTGAAATACAACAATTACATCCCCATATTAAATTTAAAAAATATTTCTGTCTGAAACGGATAAAGTTTGGGCACACATATTCCACATGTGAACAGAGAAGTATTTCCTAGCTTTCACCATGTTGTAATGGCAACACTACAAAATTTGTTAAAATGAATAGAAAAATATACAAAACATGGGACAAAACAATATTCCCAAAAAGGGAATACAATTTTGCACACCTGTCTAGGATCCTAAAACAAACACAAAAGCCAATAGGACCCATGACCTAACTTAATTTGTGTGTCTGTGACAACGGTCCAAATATTCATCATGACCAAACACTTGAATATAGGCACCACCTATATACAGAGATATCCATATACATTTGCAGTTGTTGTAAAGAACCCCTTCTGAGATAGCAACACAGTTTAACCTCGGCACCAGCACCGGGTCGCGACGGCGATGGACGATCATTGCCAATTGTGGCTTTAATTATTATTATTATCCATCTTCTACCGCTTATCCGGGGCTGGGTCGCAGGGTCAGCAGTCTAAGCAGAGACGCCTAGAATTCCCTCTCCCCAGACACTTCCTCCAGCTCTTCTGGGGGGATACTGAGGTGTTCTCAGGCCAGCCGAGAGACATAGTTCCTCCAGCGTTTCCCAGGTCTTCCCCAAGGTCTCCTCCCAGTAGGACTCCCTAGGGAGGCGTCCAGGAGGCATCCGAAACAGATGCTTGAGCCACTTCAACTGGCTCTGCTCGATGTGGAGGAGCAGTGGCTCTATTTTGAGCTCCTCCCGCGTGACCGAGCTCCTCACCCTATCTCTAAGGAAACGCCCCACCACCCTGCGGAGAAAGCTTATTTTGGCCGTTTGTATCCGGGATCTTGTTCTTTCAGTCATGACCCAAAGCTCATGACCATAAGTGAGAGTAGGAACGTAGATCAACTGGTAAATCGAGAGCTTTGCCTTGCAGCTCAGCTCCTTCACAGCTCCACAACAGACCGCACATCGACCGCATTACTGCAGAAGCTGCACCGATCCGTCTGTCAATCTCCAGTACTCTGGCATAGACTTCCCTCTGTAGTTGGAACAAACCCTCTGGTCCCCCTTCTTGAAAAGAGAGACCACCACCTCGGTCTGCCAGTCCAGAGGTACTTTTCCTAAAAGCCACGCGATGTTGCAGAGGCTTGTCAGCCAAGACAGCACTACAACATCCAGAGACTTGAGGTACTCAGGGCATATCTCATCCACCCCCTTGCCACCGAGGAGCTTCCCAACTACCTCACTGGGTGATGGACGAGTCCACCTCTGATCCCTCGGCCTCTGCTTCCTCTAGGAAGACATGCCGGTGGGGTTGAGGAGAAGTATTCCTTCCACTGCCCAATAATATCCCCAGTTGAAGTCAGCAGATTCCCACCTCCACTGTAAACAGTGTTGGCAGGGAACTTCTTCCCCCTTCTGAGGCGCCGGATAGTTTGCCAGAATTTCTTCGAGGCCACACTGCACTAGTACTTCTCCATGGCCTCACCCTACTCCTCCCAGACCTGAGTTTTTGCCTCCACAACCAGGAGTCCCACAAGCCAACCAGGCTCGATAGGTCTCCTTCTTCAGCTTGACAGCATCCCTTATTTCCGGTGTCCACCACCGGATTCAGGGATTGCCGCCACAACAAGCACCGAAACGTTGGTGGCCACGCGTCGACAATGGAAGTGCAGAACATGGTCCACTCGGACTTAATGTCTCCAGCCTCCCTCACAATCTGGTCGAAGCTCTGTGTGAGTTGAAGATTGGGAGTTGAAGGTTTTTGGGTCTGCCAAGTCTGTCCAGCTTTCTCACCGCCATCGAAACCAACTCACCACCAGGTGGTGATCAGTTGACAGCACCCCTCTCTTTACCCGAGTGTCCAAGACATATGGCCGTAGGTCAGATGAAACAACTACGAAGTCTCCTTTCAAGGAGTGTGTTGCACAGCGATTACAATGGAGTAGATACAATAGGGCTCTCGCACGAGTCAAGGACTCGTCCTCCTTGCTCGGGCCCTAATAATAAATAACATAGACTGAATCTACAGGTGCTGGAGCTTTAAAGTCTCCTCTTTGCTGCTCAGAGCAGCTTTGGGAATGATGGCACAGAATTAACACCCAGTTCAAGTGAGGAACAAGTAGACAGCAATAAGAGGAATGAGGTGGATTCTTTGGTCTCAATCATGTTCCTAACCCAAAAAAACTGCTTCAATGTCAAACCTTCCTGGTGTGTTTTGACAAAACACTGTAGTTCACATTCAGTAGAGTGAGTGAAGGACAAGATAGGGAAGAGACCAAACCTCATTACGTTGCTAAAATAAGCATAGATTATTTAATGACATTATTAACACAACCAAAAAAAAAGTAAAATATAGGCTAACAAAGCCCTTTCTGGCTTTTCACAAATGAGCTGGACAACAGGATTGTGTAATTACAGACTTTAAAGACTGAGCAGAAAGATCAGAGGGCAGGGACAGATAGTTGCTTATCCTCTTTTCACCTCCTGACCCCTGGGCTGGAAAGGTTGATTAATTATGTCAAGAGTCCACAGAACGAGTTCACAGAATAATTGCAGCCTAGTTTCTTCTCTCCCCTCTCTCTGCTACGGGCCTCTGCTCAAATGGCACCACTGTGCACAGCGTCATGTGTGATGTTCTAACTCCGTAAATACAGACCAATTAAGCCTTTATTAAATTGCATCTGCCTCGTAATCTTTTGTACTGTCTGCACTTTATGTGGTAAGGAGAAGAGCCAATCTTTCTCATCACTCTGGGATCAATTAGAATCTTAACGGGCCTAATGAGTCCCCTGTTTCTATATATTTTGCTGTGTGTTCAAAATGGCAACATTTGTTTGTTTTATAATGAGAGGTTTGGGCCGGTGAGCTGCAGCGTAATATATGCTGTGAAATAAAAAAAAAAAAACCAAATATTTACTTTATTTACTTATTTACTTTCTTATCTTATTTTTCTTTCTGACTTACTTACTTATCTACTTTTATTTTATCGCGCATTAACGTCGGCCGATTAGTATAATGAAAGATGTCGGTTTGAAGAACATTCTTAACATTCTCACAGCGAATGACTGCACGTATGAGCCGCCCTCATCCAGTGCTTTAAGTGGGCCGGTACGCACCGCCACTTCCAAATATAGCTCATGAGCGTACCGCCACTTCTCCGTGCGCCCAGAACGTGCTTTTAGCGTACCGGTATGCTCATTTGGACATCTGTTAATAGCGGTTTTAATCCATTGCCTGCGCTGCTGCTTTCCAGAGTGCCCTTCACAATGCACGCTTCCTAATTTGTCCCACCGAGAGCAGAGACTACATTACCCATACACCCTTGAGTTTTACAAGTGAAAAGCGCACAACTCAACTAAACGTGGCCGGAGAGGGTGTGTGAAACGCGCGGGAACTGCATTCACATGCTCTGACTGTAATGAAAACACAAGAGAGACATTTATATTGTTTATATTGTTATAATGTTATGATTGAAGCTCTGGACATAACTTGTTTTTCTATAACAAAGTAAATAAAATATTAATGCCCTGGCAGCAGCAAATATTTTCGGTTTAATATTTAATTTGATTACATTAATGTTTAAGTTGAGATTTACAAGAAATATTTTAACTGCTACTAACCTTTAACTGCTGTAAAAAGCACATTATTTGTTTAAAGTGTTGTTTAAAGTGCAAACCAAATGTTATTGCACTTTTGTTCATATTGCAGTTCTTTCAAAATAAAAGTATGCAGTACACAAATTTTGAATTCATTATTAAATTTTGTGTATAATGCGATTAATCACGATTAATCACAGAACATTGTGCGATTAATCGCGATTAAGCGCTTTAATCGTTGCCCAGCACTAATATATATATATATATATATATATATATATATATATATATATATATACATACAGTATATGCAGACTATAGGACTTCCCCGGGTGCTGTGTTTACTAATGTCATTAACGAGGTTGTGCCTCTGTTTGATGGCTTTTACTGTGGTGGAGGTGCTGTCTCTTTTTCAGTTTAAACAAGGATATGTAAAAATCAGACTGGAGTATGGCCTATGTTACTATAAATATAGAAATAATACAAACAACTGAAACTTCAAATTTACTGTTTATGATATGATCACTTTAAATCACTTTTGTTCCCATTAGAAAAAGGTCTGCTGGTCCTGACCATAGATTGTAAAAAAATGTAAAAAATTATATAAAATAAAAAATAAAACTAAATTTAACCCTAACAAGCTCACTGTCATCTGACAGCCCTACAATGAAATACAAGTCAGTGTATACAACAGTATAAAAAAAACTTCAGTCCAGTTAAAGAACTAATTGAGCTGTGAGGGTAGCCCGACTAAGTTGTGCCTGTTAACGTAGACTCATATCAATATCTAAAGGACGTTGAATGAAGTGAAAGAAGTTGATATTGACTACTGTCATCAAAATTGAGCAAACCAATCTGTATCAAAAATCTGTACAAAACACAGAAGATAGCAAAGAAACAAATAGCAGCTCACTGAAAGAACAGTGATATTTCTCAATACTTCTACTGCGCCCCACTTTATGTAGTATAAAGTGTGACTATTTATAGTATGGAAAAAACTCCACCACAGAGGACACTGCGTAAATAAACACTTTTTAGATGAAAAAGAAGCCTTGTCAAAGGATATAAGAACTGTATCGATCACTTTAGACAGATCTCAACACAGTACATTTTTACACTGTATAAATTATGTCCACATTTATATTCCAAATTTGCCTTTTATTACAATTTTAAGCTTCAAGACATAAATGCCATTGTCAAGCTGCTTGTCTCATAACCTTTGTGTGATGATAAATTAATAAGCTGCATATAAGAGGGGTGGTCATTCCCATCCCTACCCGAACCACAACCAATGACAAAAATATATCTAAGCGAGTGACCTTTGGGCAGCTCTATTTTACAACATCATCAAACAAAGTGGTGCAATGAATTCACTTGTCACTATTCAATTCAATTCAATCACTTTATTTATCCCCAAGGGGCAGTTAAAGGGAGCAGGGAGTAGCATAGACACAGTATAAAACAATCCTAAATAAATAAATCTCCAACACAACCAGATACACACAAACAGACAGGCACACTGCAAATAGAGCACCTTCAAAGTGTTGAAATGTTATAGTACTGTTGGAAGGAGGGGTCAGAGTTGAGAAGCTGGATGACCAAAGGAACAAAGATAGCCTTCCTCCTCTGTGTCCTACAGCCGACACAGCACAAGCTGCACCCTGACAGTAGCCACTCAAACACAGGGTACAGAAGTGGCCTGAGTGGGGTCCCTGAGAATCCTATAAGCTACTCTAATGGACTGTTGCTCACACAAGGCAGGAAGTGATCTGACAGACTGGCCTATCATTTTACACCACACAAAAACTTCAGCTACTCTTCGTACACCGGTCACCACACGAGCAGCAACCTGGATGTCTCGTGGCTTATTCAAACCCACCCCCCCAGGCTGCACCTGCCTGCACTTTAATAAGGCAATGGAGTCTTTGGCAGGATCAGTACATTGAGGAAATCCACCGGGTTGATGAAGAGCTGTGTCAACGCTAAATTGAATAAAGGATGATGATTGTGATTGGATGTAGGTTGTTGAGCGGGGGCTTCCCTCAACTCTATAAACCCACAGATCTATGTGTATGTATTGTATTTGTTCATAATTTATTTATTTTTTTCTGTTTTGTGCAATTGCATTTGTGAGATCATAATAGATGGCTATGCAACCTCAGGTAGGTCACACACTGATATTTTCACAGCCACATAATGGGTTTTCCGTCAAGCTAGGCTTTATGGACTTTGAAAAGTCATGCATTCTCATTTTCTCATTCTCAGTCATTTTGTAGTAATTTCCATTTCATGGAACAGACTTTATCATTAGTCACGTTTAATCAACAGAAAACTTATCAAGGAAGTTTAGTTTAGTCCTGGTTCAGACTTGGTTCGGAGCAGGCTGTCCCTCTAATGTTTATCAAATTAATAAAAAAATAAATGAATTTACCCAAATACAAAATACAACATTTTTCTGGGAGGTCATTAGGGAAGCACAAGCACATCAACACAATGACAAGGTGGTTGTTACAGTCACCTCACAGAAAGAAGATCCTGCTGGTCAAAGGGGGGTTTCAGCCATAAACATTTAAGCAATATTGTTAAATGTGCAAACAGAGAACATTGTTGGTTTTCTAATAATTTTTCTCACTATTTAGAATAGTTAAGTTGGTGAACAGTTGTGCACATTCGCGGGAGCAATGCACATCCTACTGATTTTAGCAGCAGTGGCTCTGATACGTGGTACGTGAAATCTGAAAGCAGGGCTAATCCACAAACCTGCCTAATTATTTTGTAATATTAAGATTTTTTTTTTTGTGTTGCATTTATCTTCCTTTTTTTCTTATAGTGTCTATTTTCTATCCCCGTTCTTATGCTCCAATATTGAAGGGGCCCCAGTACAACTGTATGTAATTCTAACTATGCTCCAAGAGACAGCACCCAAATGTTGTTTTTACATTTAAGTCTTGCGTGGGAAGAACTCTAAGAGGGGGCTACAGGGTCTGCTAAAAGCTTCTTTCCATCACAGCGACAGCTCACAACTCTATTAATAATTAACAAATTGCCCTTCAAAGGCCTCTTTCTTTCTTTTCAAACGGCATCGGCAATGAAGATGGAATTGAGGTGTCGATACATACGGTTAAAGGACCTTCATGAATATCCAGAGATGGGTGAAGAGGCATTTTGAAGTGAAAGTGTAGGCGGGTTTAGAAGCATCTCCAGCGCTCCTGGGGTATCAGCAAGTGACCTGTCCCACTCTGACCTTTAGGGCTTGTCAACAATCAAACAGATACAACACACGACAGAAAGCAACAAAGGGACTCCCGTCAAACTGCATGGACCACAAAGATGGATTTTGAAAGAAAAAAAAAAATCATTTTTTTCATTGTATTTAATTTATGTTTACAATGTTCTAAGAAGTGCTTGGAATGCCTGAACCCCTTGATAAAACTCAAAAGGCTTTTTTATCTCTGACTGTTACATCTTGGAATTTTTTCAGTGAATTTTCTTCCCTTCATCTGTTCCTGCCTAGGTGATATTGATGCTTTCGGTAATATTTACTTGATCTTTGTTTACTCAATAGAAATGCAAAATGTTTTTTTGTTATATCCTATTCAGATAGAGGAAGAAAATGATATTCATCATGTTTAGTCGCCTCAAAGTTATGATGAGAATTAAATGCTTTTGCCATGTGGACAATTCCAACAGTGAACAATTAAACTAGTTTTAATCACTAGAAAAAAATATGTTATGCTGCTAGCAACTATCAATTAAAATCACACTATGTGAACGCCATTTCACAAAGTTTACATGTAAACATGTGTTTCCAAAGACATTACGTCAATGTTAGGATTATACATTTAGATAGATCTCTAATCTCGTTTATTACTATCAATAAATGCTTAGCAGAAAGCAATTGTAACAAATGGCTAGTTTGACAACAGAAGACCAGGGACGACTACTGGAGGGCTGTAAATAATAAGACAACCAGGCAAGTATGGGTAACATATATTATATTATAATAGACATAACCAAAAATAAACAACAACCAAATAATAACTCCAAAAAAATTTACAACTCTGCAGATTTTATTACCAGTTTGAAATCAAGTAATGTACACACTTAAAGTCAGATCCAGTTCGGTGTGGAATGAAAAACACAAGATTTTGTAAGCACCAGTTTGAAGTTTGAGCAACCAAATGCACTCCGCAATTATCCACAGTTTGCAATTTATTGTTTGAAAGAAAATTGTTAGTGTTCAATAGTCCAGTGGTGAAGGCAAATATGGAGGTTGGTAGTGCAGTTCAGTGTGAGCAGTTGGAGGAAATCTAAAGGGCTGCATTAGCCTCCTACCCAACCAGTGGTACAAGGGTGTTGAGATGTCTTTAGGCTCCTGGCCATAGATACATTAGTTTGCCATCGACACAACCCGTAAATGACCATGAGACAAGAACAGCCTGGTAAAATCAGAGTCAAACCCCTCCCTCTAGTGATATAATCTTGTATCAGTTGAACTCAGAATTTAAAAAGTATCTTGGAATAAGAAGACGTCTTTACATTGAAAACTCTAAGTCTAGATGCCTTTGCTTTCCTTTTTCTTCACAACCCATAAAGGGTACAATTCCTTTAGTCACACACTCCATTAAAGTCCCCAACAATGTGATGGTCAGGATCTGCAGCAGCTGTCCCTTGGCTCCTCTCCCACTCAACTGATAAGAGGAAGTCACGGTAGAGCTTTAACAATCCCTACAAAGTGTGATTGGCCCCTACATTGTGTGTTCCTACTCAGCGAGTGCACTGTGGGCTTGGGTTGATGTGGGTAGGGAGTTGTTTTGGAAAGGCCCAATGAGAGCCCATTCATGAGTAAAGTTTCAGTGAAAGATATATCAATGCAATTATCACCCTTTGCAGTTTTGTTTACTGAATTTGTGCATTAATTCATGCAGGACTCATGTATTAAAATCTCATGAATTACCAGGAATTATCATGTTTTCATCATATTTTCATTCTAACCCTAAACGAAAAACCATAACCCTAACCTTACCTCTATGCATGTACTCAGGCATGAGTTATGCACAAATTAATAGATTTGTGTATGAATTCATGAACTCCTGCATGATAAAAAATGTGCCCCCTACTCTAAAGTGTTACCCTATTTTCTATTTGATTCAGAGTCTTCCTCTGGATTTAGTAATAATCTTTAACAGATGGCCGCTTAACAATGATTATGGTTCCCAATAAAAAGTTGTGAATTTACTATAATAAAACAATTTTATTTAAACAAAAATATAACCACATATTTCTTCTTATCTTAAGACCAAGGCTTTCTTCAATTACAAATGACCAATTCTTAAATTACCAAATTACTGATCAGGTAATATCTATATAATATTTAATAAAGACACTTGGAGGTTAAAGCAACACTGCATAACTTTTAGCTAGTAGCATCACATCATTTTAAAGCCCAAAAATATACATTCTCGTATTGATTTAATGGTTCTTAGCAGGCCCGGATTGGCTAATTGGGAGCACCAGGAAAATTCCCAGTGGGCCGGTACATTTGTTTGGCCGCAAGGGCCGTTGTTGTCATGGGACTGGGTTGAAATATATATTTTTATTTATTATTATTATTACTTTACCGCAGCCGCACTCTTTTCATTTATTATTTTACCGCTGTTCCACTTTTTTATTTAATATTTTCTCGCAGAGTGCAGCCTGCAAGACAATGATGAAGTTTTGACTCCCTGGCCCCGCCCCCTGACACGGCCCGTTGCAAGTTGCTCAAAATAAAAAAAAAAGTCACATAAAAAAATGGATGACAGAAAGCGCAAAGGCGGTGCTGAAAAGGCCAGAATAAAAAAAAAAAAAAAAGCTTTGGAAACTGACGCGGCCAAATGTTCAAAGCTGAGCACATATTTTCTCAACAAAACAAACGAAGATGACGAGGCGGGTAAGTAAGCTAACGTTATTGTTTCTTGTAGCTCTTCAGAGCAGCCGCCTCTAGTACCGTTTGCTGCCAACAGTGAAGAGCGAGGCCCAGAAACGTCCCCAAGCTCCAGTCATGAGCCCAACACACCAGAATGGGCAGGTAGGATTGTCATTCAGAAGAAATAATAGTAATGAAGAGCCCTGCTCAAGGAAAATCATTTTCTTACTTGTTTCCAGTTCAAATATCTAAATATCCTTAATTCAAGATACATTTACAAGTGAAATGGCAGGAGAAATTATGTCTTGTTTTCTGGAGAAAAAAAAACTACGTAAGCAAAGCATTTTTTTTTTTTTTTTTGCAGTGATCACAATCGTTACAATATAACAATTATATATGCCCAAGTGTTACTAGAGACCCATTAATAATGTTCTAATAAACTAAGGCTACTGTTTTTGCACTGAATTTGAAATTATATTTTTCTAAAATACAATGAATTACAAGGCTGTAGAAAACAATGTGCCTATTGCAGACTTATATTCTTAGGTTTTAATTTTATTATTTTAATATAGTCAGTTGGGAACTAAAGTGGGCCGGTCTAAGGCATGAAACTCCAGGGCTGAAAATGAGTCCCAATCCGGCCCTGGTTCTTAGACACACGAGTGGTAGAATCAAGCCTATTTCCCTGACGATCTATAATTCCATGCCACCAGGATGAGCCGACATGCTAAGCAGCTCAAACAGAGGGAGCAGTAATAGACCAATACACTGGACCAGCAGAGTTTTATTTGTACAAAATGCACTAAAATGACCCTACCTACCTTCTTCTGAACTTTAGAAGATAACTCAACTCCTATGAACCCTCCAGCACCCTGGAGAAGGTATAGAGCTGCCCCAGTGTTCTACGACCTGAACAAACCACCACCCTGGAATAGACCTGGGAGGCTGAGGAGTGTGATCCCTCTGTAGTTGGAACACACCCTCCGGTCCCCCTTCTTGAAAAGAGGAACCACAGTCCAGAGGTACTGTCCCCAACCGCCATGTGATGTTGCAGAGGCGTGTTCGCCCAAACAGCCCCACAACATCCAAAGACCCTTGTGCCTGGTATTTTCTTTTTTTGTCTCTTTGGAATGGAATGATTTACCCAAAATAAATAAATAAATGTAGAATATGTTCACAACTACAAAGGCTGAAAGCATTATCTTGGTCTCAAAAGAAATCCAAGATTTATGAGATTACTACAGAAGTGTGAAGAATCATATGTGTTACTATGTCAGAGAAGATTAATCTGAAACAATTTATATCTGACTAATTAATTAGAGTGAATACTACATTTGAATCTGTGGTGTAATATTTTGGATGTTGTGTGTTTTATTTTTGTATACTTATTTGTTATTCATTTATGCATGATAAGTTTATGTTATGTGTCTTATGGTTTATACTTATGCATGGTTTATAATCAAATAGGATGCTATATGTAATACATCTAGGAACATTCATTCATTCATTTTCTAACGCTTAGTCCCGTTAGGGGTCGCGGGTGACTGGAGCCTATCCCAGCAGCTTTGGGCCTGAGGCGGGGTACACCCTGGACAGTGGCCAGTTAGTCGCAGGGCTAACATTTAGAGACAGACAGTGACAGACAACCATTCTCTCTCACATTCATTCACTAGGGACACTTTAGAGTTGTCAGTTAACCTGTACATGCAGGTGTTTGGACGGTGGGAGGAAGCCGGAGTACCCGGAGAGAACCCACGGTCTCACGTGGAGGACATGCAGACTCCTCACAGAAAGACCGGAGTCGGCCGAGAATGTTTGAGTCAACCGGTTTTGAACTCACGACCTTCTTGCTGTGAGGCAGGAGGGCTAACCACTCTGCCACGTGCACCCATCTAGGAACATATTAATCTAGGAGATCTAGGTTAAAGATAAAACACAAGTGTGCATGGAAACAGAGAGGTCACAGGGGAACTAGGACAAAGTTGAACAGAAAGGTGGGGGCCCTTAGAAAAGGAGGGGGTCCTTGACCCAGGGAAGTTGGGTAAAATTGTAAATGGTTAAAGCTGTCACGTGAAAGGTATAAAAACTCTAGGTTGTTGAGAGAAAGCCTTCAGTAGAGCTGGGGAAGTCTACTCGGGTCGTTATTGTTTGTTGTTGTGATGTTGAACAAGACTCTATGGCATTAAACTTGTGTTGCGTTCATAATTTATTCCATACAACCGTGCTACTGAAGGCTGAGCGGTCAGTTTGTTTGTGTATTTGACACAACAAATCATAAAATAGCAGCCCAATTTATTTAACAATTATTAAAGTAATATGATGATTAACTGTGCCAAAGAAGATGCAAAATAAAGTGAACCTGAGCAGATTTACATGTTTTATCAGAGTTATGTCCATTTGACCTTTCTCAGGTACCAGAGAGAAAAACTAATTATATCTTAATAATGGATCATTATGGTTTTTCATTCCTTCCAAATACAACTGTTTTTTACTCATTTTGAAATTTTAGACCTCTTCCCATTCAAACGAAACCATACAATGGAAGTGAAGTGTGACTCCAAGTGGAGCAAACAAAAAGAAATATACAGTATATAAACAAGTTTATAATCAAAGCAGGGGCAGGTCTAGTTTTACCCAACAAAAAACAAAGACAAAGCACAGAGCGACCTTGCATTTCCTGCACTAGAAACGGGTTTTGATTCATTTTTGCCGAGCATTAAAGCACCTCTGGCAGTACTTCCTCTTGTCCTCACCATCAATATCCTCTGGCCCATAAAACATTGGCGTACAGGTAGTTGTGGTGTTGCTGAGCCTGCACCAAAGTCCAGCATTTCTTCAGTCTAGCTTCTTGTAATTATGCATAAAAACAAAATCAGAGTCAGAAGAATCAAATTGGAATATAACCTTTGACCCCAAAACAGTTTTTTTTTTACTACACATTGGCTGCTACTTCCTGCTAAGTTTTTTTTATTTTTTATTTTTTTTGCAATGTAAGGAGGCAGACATCATTGTAATCAGCAGAGTCCTTCCAAATGACTTTAGTGTGGCTAGCTTGATGAAAGTAGTAGAAGCACCAAAGTGAACATACGCTGTTGTAGTGTTTTTTATACATGCCCATATAATTGCTTTAAGTTTGAATTGTGTTTAGTTTCAGTGGCACTGCTTGGTAGAAGCTTTATGCTCAGTTTTACCCCCTTCATTTATGTATGCACACAAACAGTTGTGCTCATAAATTTACATGTCCTGGCAGAATTTCAAATTTTTGGGCCATTTTTCAGAGAATATGAATGATAACACAAAAAGCTTTTTTTAGTGGTTGGGTGAAGTAATTTATTGTCAAACAACTGTGTTTACTCTTTTTAAATCATAATAAAAACAGAAACTACCCAAATGACATTTATCAAAAGTTTACATACCCTGGTGGTACTCTTGGAGAAGAGACGAAACGTCTTGAGTCCAGATGCTTTTGCTTTAACCTTTTCTTAAAGTATTAGGGGGTTTATTAGGCTCAATGCCCAACAGCTCGTCATCCTTCAGGAAGCTTCAAAAACCTCACGCTTGACCATGCTCCTTGCATTACTTCAGTACATAAACTGCTCTTGATGTTAAAATTGTGGAGTTAGATGAATTTTTATATTGACTTCTCACCTGACTCTGAAGGAGTCGCCTCTTATAAATTGGGGAAGCTAAATATCAAGCTACCATCTAATGTTCTCTTCCCACTTAGTGACCTACTTATGTAGTCACTTGGTATATCAAAAATGTATTGCTCTGTTTAGCTTCTATTGCTAAAATGTACAAAGAGTCTATTGTCAAAATTAAGACACAAAGTGTGCATCTTACTTTAAATTTAATACATCTACAATTCATTACATACTGTTATACATCAGGAATTTATCTGTTCAGAGCTAAAAACAAAAATCCATTCTGGCGCTGAAAATAGGTTGGATCTCTGTTGCATAGCAATCACTGTTGTGTAACATGTTTGTTGGAATGAGAATGTTTTAAACCAGCGTCTCTGGCTTTACAGACCGGTCCGAGACTGCAGCGCTGACAAAGATAGGCTGTGCTGACTCATTTTTTTATTCGGCAGTAATTCCTTTAAAACTTGCGCTGTCACACTCCTGCTGGTCCTGTCTTGCACTATCTTCAGCTGCCTTCCACTCGCACCGTATGGGAATCATGAGGACGACTCCACAAACAAATGAAAAATCTAAATCCATGAATTTATGAAGGTTTAAAAGTTAACATTTCTGTCACTTTATGGCTAGAGTCCTGTCTAACTTAACATGAACAAGCTTTGCTGTAGCTGTGCTGAATTATTAACCCCTCTCAGTGAAGATGCTATTATTTCCTATAAAAAAAATAAAAATAATTCACACTTTTACCGACTCCCAGCCCACCTCCCAGACTAAGCTGGGACCAGGACAGGGTTGAGAGTGTGCAGTGGACTGTCAGCAGAAGGGGTTGTCCTCAGGGTTTTCCATTTGGACGGTGAAGCCAGTCCGAGCGCTCTCATGCTGCAGACTCCTGGCTCTGAGCAGGAGAGACACAACTGTGACCTGGAACAGTACACACAGAGCTTCAGAAGTCAGCGGACACAAACAATCTCTTAAATAAAATATGTTTGACAAAGATGGAAATGTTGAAGATTTTTTTATGTACATTTTGAGTGACCAAATATCATACTTACTACAGTCTCTGCTCCTATGGTAATGTTTAGGCAAATACGTATAATAACCCAGCTGAGGTTAGCGGAAGATATCAGAGCCCTGGACCCTACTACAAGCTACGTGGATATTCTCTCCTACCCGTTTAGACAAGTCCTAACAGTCACAGTCCTGGATCAGTGGTATCCTAAAGCGGGTTAACAACTTGTTGAGTTAACCGTAGGGTTTTCTGTGGAGTTGTGAGTCTAAATGAACAATCACATCGTCAGGTCTGAGAATTAATAAAGAATAATCTGAACCTACACTGAACTCACACAAAAGAATAGCACCATACAGAGAATGGACAGCACATACTCATCAAGCAGAAACAGACAACATAAGTCTAGAGTTTAGCAACAACATCAATCTATTAATCAGTTTTATGAAGTTCTCCTCACAATTTGTACTTAGTGTCGGTGTTTTGAGAGAACTGAAGATGTCTCTTGGACAAGAGATGAACCTTGACAACTAAGACCAGATGCCTTTGTTTTAACTTTTTCTAGTAGCTACAGACTAAGTTGGCACAGGCCCAGCTTAAATGAATGTCCTTCACAGCTCTTTTCTTGGGAGAAGATAAAGCTTGGAATGGAATATGGTGAACATGAGATAAAAATAGCCTTGTTTTTTTTTTCTGTCTGTACAGAGTTGTGCAGCTGTGGGGCTTCTGTAGTTGTCCTACAACAAGACCCCCGCAAACCTTATTCATGCTCAGCTGACTGTGAAATGATAAATGGATGAACACAAATGTTTTAGCAAAGATTAAACATCCCATGCTAACAGCCAACACTTTAAGACATCTTGACCTAACATATTCCAAAAACATAAATAAATATAAAATATATACAAATGCTAAAAAAAGAATGAACAAACTATTTTGTAAAGGTCACAAACAAATTTCAGTGTACTAAACAGCGATTGAGTACAATATGGCTGAAATCTTATGTTTACATGATCTAGACCACACCAAGACCAATACCATACCAGGGCCAGACCAAGACCAAGACCAGACCGAGACCAGGACCAGGACCATACCAAGGCTAGATCAAGACCAGGACCAGACCAATACTAGACCAGAACTAATACCTGAACCAAGATCCAGACCAAGACCAGACTACGACCAGGGCGAGGACCTGGAACTTTAGGCCTGGACAAGACCAATGCCCAACCAAGACCAGACCAATATGAAACCAAGACCAGGATTTGATTAGGTGTGATCGCTGTTTTATCAAATGAGCTCAGGCTATTGACTCTGGTCCCATAGAACAGTGGTGGGCAAACAAAGGCCCGAGGGCCACATGCAGCCCATTTTAATCTTAGTTTAATTAGTTTAATCTAGCCCGCCAAGCATTTTCTAATAATTTACTAATAATTAAACACTGCATTGCTTTTATTTGAAAAGTTGATTTGCAAAAACAGATAGACGTTTTGAAAATTAGACAACTGAGGCTTGTAATTTGTTCTTTGCATAGCGCCGTTTTCAAAACCCAAATCCATTTAGTGGTCCTATTGGTCACAGCCACTCAAGTTTGGTTTGAATGATATCACCTTTGGCAAATAATAGAAAAAAATATATTTGTGACAATTTTTGAAAACGTTATCTGCTTTTGCAAATGAACTCTTCATTTGTAGAATATAGTGTTTATTGCACATATTGTTTTGCCAACAGTTCAACAGCGGCCGTGATTGCAAAATAAATGTGTTTTGTTGAGCATAAGTGAGTTCACCGTGTTTGCCAGGCCCTCCACAAGAGTCCCATGTTCTAATTTGGGGAAAAATAATTGCCCACCCCTGCCATAGAATCATCATCAAGATTTTCTATTCAGAAATATCTAAGCAAGAGAAAATGGTAAAAAACTGGCTCAGGGTTCAGAGGGATGAACTTATCCTTTTTCAATTATCTCCACCTTGTGAATAATTGTGTGAATGAATTGCCAAGAGTCCATTGTAAGCGACCACATGATTGGTCAAAGTTTGATGGTACTCACTGAACATTCTCACTCTATATTGACATGCTATATAAAGCTAAGTTGACTTGATATTAGGAGTTGATCTTAGGGTCTAATCATTCCTATTACAATATACTTTTAGGTAATTAAACAAATTTAAAATGTTTTTCTCCAATTGGAAAAAAGAATGCAGTTAACCTTGTCTTTCTTCATCTCCGTCTCAAACATTTGGGTTGTCACATTCAAACATAATCTCAGAAGCAGAAACCCTATACTTTCACTGCCCCAACTGTGGCTGAAAGTGATGCAAATGCACTGCAGCATCATGTCAGGATCATTCTGATGTCGGCTGGGTGACTTTTTCCGTCGCAGAACTCCAACAGCACTGTTGCATCCTCTACTGCCAGTAGTGCTAGGCACATCTGTGGGCTTTGCTAAAGGGGCACTGGTGAATGTAGGTCAGTGCAAGTTTATGTCTGGAAAAGTAACTTGGGATTAAGTGACATGAAGCCAAAATGTTCCATGTTCATGTGCAAAAAAGTGTTATTTCAGTATGTCATAAATGTATTTAACCATAATAAATGCTGTATAATTGTAGGTAAAAAAAAAGACTTTAATGGTTAAATTTAAGACATATTTCATAGATACATCAATATATAAAAAGCTCTTAAGGAGTTTGGCCACATAATAAATCAGAACTAGCCAGAAAACCCATTTCAATAAACCATTGCATTGTACGGCTAAGAGCAGTTTGCATCATTATGTACACTTAATGCACCTTAAATACTAGTCTTTTCTAAAAATCACTCAAGAACATACTAAATCTTACACTCTGCAGCTTTTAAGTGATTAGTCCAATTTATGAACTTCGACCAATTATCTTCTCTGTATTTTAGACTACATATTGGTCCACTGCACCTCCTCCAGCGATTGCTTTAGTGCTCTACAGAGGGGCTTTTAGGGCTCAGGTAAAACAATGAATTTCGCCTTGATTACTGATGTGCCTATTAGTTTCCTCCATAATGGCCGCCCTGAGGATTAGCCGACAGAGTGTCAGCCTGTATTTAACTGTAATAACCCTTCATTTGACTGACTTCTGCTCCCGTTCCTCTTTTATCTGCTCTGTTCTCATCAGAAACAGAGACTGGAGGCTATAGATCTTTTCTAAGTGCTGAGAACAAAGTGTGCCGGCAGCTAATGCAAGGTTATCAAGGTTATTCGTTCTTCTCCTAGGTTAATTTATTTAGTTATGTAGTTTGCTGTGGACTAGCATAAAGCAATCCACATCAACGTTTTAATGTTTTGGTTCATGGCCAAGCCTCTCTCATGGAACCTCTTAAATGGTCCTTGTGTAAGGGCGCCGCCATACAGCGAAATACAGCGATATACCTCCGTCCACCAGAGGGCAGGCTCCAAAAGCGGAAATAAGGAGAAACTCAATGGCGACTTTACAAGAGTAAAAATCATGTTTACAGCCTGGTACAAAAGATGGCTCCGGTCTCTAGAGCTAAGTTTTTACTACGTGACAACTCTGGGGAATAGGGTAAATTTTTGATTAATATGTCCGTTTATGCTATCTGAAAACTATTGTTTTACTATACAGTAAAAGACGAAAAGTCCGGATGTAACGGCCATTTTATTGCCCTGTGGTAACAACAATATCTGTGAATAGGGGGCGTGCGACATCCATTTTAATAAACAATCTATGTTCATGGCACAGAGTGCAAGGCAAACAAACCTAATCAGACCAATGAAGCCAAGGCTTGATCTCTGCTTGAGGCTTTAGTAAATTTCACTGAAAGACTTAGTTACCAATGTGCCAGTTCTGGGAAAGGTGTCTACTAAGGGAACCATATTGTGTGTTTCTTTGAATGAATTATGAAGGCCTTGACACCAATGTCAAGGCTACACAGGAAGTGCTTTTTTGCAGAAACTGTCAAGATACAGCTTATATTCACAAAATCGCGGATTGGCATGGTCTGACACTGAACTCATGGATAGAAGTTTACAATAAGCTCTGAACTTCAGTTTGGTGTAATGCATTTTTTAAAGAGGTGAATTGTCTTTAGAGATGTCTTGCAAAAAGGACTCTCTAGAACCATATCTGGTCTATTGATCCTTCCATTAGAACAATTTCAGAGCATCAATTGGTTGTTGTATTCGATTAGCTTGTGCTAGTGGTTCAAACTACGTTTTCCCAGACGTTGTGTAGTTGATCAAACACAGGCATAGATTTGAATAGGCCTTAAGACTTTAAAAACTTTAACTCTGAACATTCAAACTCATGTTTCAACTGTCAATAAAATACAAATAACATACTAAAATGAAACTGAGAAATGGGTCACAGTTTGTTTTTGTTTGGGTCTTTTTAAAGAGTGAGCAATGGGGGAAATTTTGTTGTGTGAAAGTTGGATTTTGGGGAAATCAGTTTATAAATGATCAACACAAAACACTACATGTTTTTCTGTTGCCAGAATCATACGTACATTGATCTTCCTCTGAACTGTGCAGTCACTTTAATCCTCTTTCCTTCTGTTATACCTGTGCACCCAGTGGCCTAATGGCTCTACTACAATAGAGTGGTGATTAATAGGTGTTCACAGAGGTCTGGACTAATCACAACACTGGTGACTTTACAGCTCACCCCTACCACTGCCCAAACCATTCCTCGGTGCAGCCTTCTCCCAACCCAAAGTGCTATTCTAGGATCCAGCTAACAATCAAACATGTTAGCCCCAGCTTTCCCTTGTGGGCCAGACACTAAAAATAACTTTACCTTTTCCTTGGCATCCTCAGATATACAAAAAAGTATTCACAGCGCTTCACTTTTTCCTTATTTTGTAATGTTACAGCCTTAGTCTAAAATTAACTAATTTCATTATTTGCCTCAAAATTCTACAAACAATAGCCCATAATGACAACGTGAAAGAAGGTTGTTTGAATTCTTTACAATTGAAAAAAGCACATGTACATAAGGATTCTGAGCCTTTTCCATGACACTCAAAATTGAGTTCAGGTACACCCTTTTTCCACTGATCATCCTTGAGATGCTTCTACAACTTGATTGAAGTCCATCTGTGAAGTCATTGATTGAAGTCATTCAGTTGATTGGACATGATTTGTAAAGGCCCACACCTGTCTATATAAGGTCACACAGTTAACAGTGCATTTCAGAGCACAAAGCAAGCCATCAAGTACAAGGAATTGTCTGTAGAAGTCCAAGACAGGATTGTATTGAGGGCACAGATCTGGGGGAGGGTACAGAAACATTTCTGCAGTATTGAAGGTGCCCATGAGCTCAGTGGCCTCCATCATGTAAATGGGAAAAGTTTGGAACCACCAACACCACTCTTTCTAGAGCTGGTTGCCCCGGGCCAAACTGAGCAATCGGGGGAGAAGGGACTGAGTCAGGAAGGTAACCAAGAACCCCATGGTCGCTCTGACAGTGTCATGTGTTAGTGAGTCTGTTTTCTGTAGTGGATTTCATTATGTAGTGGATTTAATTTCCTGTATCTTATTGTGAAGATTCATACGACTGTGTGTTATTTCAGAATGACTTCCTGCCCTTGCGTCTTTACCTCCACTGTGATTACCTGCTCCAGCCCTGTTCCGCCTGTCCCTCGTTGTGTCTCCTTTATAACCTGTATGTTTTCCCCTGCACTTTGCTAGATTGTCGCCTTACATTTGTGTGTGTTATCCAGCAGTTCCTTGTGTCTATTGATTTAAGTCTTCTAGTGTTTATGACCATAGCCTTGTTTTGACCACGTCTTTTGGATTTTTGATTTTGTACTGCTGCCTTCGAAAATAAACCCTTTAAACCAGGGGTGCTCAATACGTCGATCGCGATCTACCGGTCGATCGCAAGGTAGTAGCCAATCATCCATCCAATCTCTTGTTTGATATGCAGGGCAGCCAGTCAACCATATTAGGTGAACCACACTTAATATGCTCTCCTGGCTTCAGACTCTGAGCACTAAAAGAACACGGTCAGAATCAGATGAGTCGCTGGCTGACACCCCAGCTTCTGTTCTATGGTTATGTTATGTTTTATAATTTAATTTATGTACGTTTTGTTAAAAAAAAAAAAAAAAAAACCTTTTGCACATTTTATTTATGTTCAGTAACTCTTTCTAGCTCAAGCAAATCCACAATCTAATACTAGGATTTTTTATTTTATTTTATTTTATTTTTTTTAAGGTCGTCTGCTGACTGCTGTATATAAAACCCCTTCAATATAGTGTTGTTACCTCAGGGGATGAGGGGAGTCATCAAAAAAAAAAAAAAGGCTATAATAGAGTACTGGCACCTTTTTGGTCCACTTAAAGCACTGTACATAGTTAATTATGTTGTTTTGTGCAGTATTATGGTTTGCAAGGTACATCAACATACATTGTACGTATAAAGAAAATTATGTTGTTTTGTGCAGTATTATGGTTTGCAAGGTACATCAACATACATTGTACGTATAAAGAATCCTTAATATATTTGTTAATAAATATGTTTTGCATTTTTGTAGTGGGTAGATCATTTTGACTTGGTCATTTTATAAGTGGCTCGCGTGCTGAAAAAGTGTGAGCACCCCTGCTTTAAACCATCTGCCTTCGTGGGGTCTGCATTGTGAGTCCCTCTGCCCGTTCCTGCCGGGTGTGTCCCTGACAGACAGAGCTCCAACGTGTCTCTGTGGAGAGAGAAGAACCTTCCAGAAGATAGATTAGATTAGATTAGATTAGATTCAACTTTATTGTCATTACACAAGTACAGGTACAAGGCAACGAAATGCAGTTAGCATCTAACCAGAGTGCAATAAGCAGTAAGTACAGAATATTCAAGGTCTATAATATGTACAATAACTATACAGATAAGTATTATGGACATAATTTACAGATTTTAAATACTATAAGCATGATATACAGGTAGGTGTACTATGAACATACTATACAGATGGATTATGTAAAAGTGTATGTACACTAGGCAAAAGGCAGAACTATGAACATATGAACATAATTTACACTAGTGCAATGGACAGTACAGTGCATAGAAAATATTACAGTGTGCAAATGGATTACTCAGTGTTTCTGGATGAACAGACAGTAGTGCAAGTAATAACAAGTTTACTGTTTTTTGCTTGTTGTAATAAACAAATAAATCAGTCAGACGCAGTGGTGATGTGGGGGAGGAGTCTGTGTGTGTGGTGGTGTCAGAGGGCAGAGTTCAGTAAGGAGACAGCTGTAGGGAAAAAGCTGTTCCTGAATCTTGTGGTCCTTGTCCGGAGGCTCCTGAAGCGCCGTTGATCCTGACTAGTCTCCCAGTTCCTGCCACTGAAAAACATCCCCATAGCATGATAGAGTGGTGGACGGAAGCCACTCCTCAGTAAAAGCCTGGAGTTTGCAAAAAACACCTGATTTGAAAATTCTCTGGTCTTATAAAACCAGGTGCTGCCCATCACCAGGCCAATACCAGCCCTACAGTGAAGCATGCTATGGGGATGTTTTTCAGTGGCAGGAACTGGGAGACTAGTCAGGATCAACGGAAAGATGAATACAGCAATGAACAGAGACATCCTTGATGGAAACCTGCTCCAGAACACTCTAGACATCATACTGGGGCTAAGATTCATCTTCCAAAAGGACAACGATCCAATCCATTAATCCATTTTGGAATAAGGCTGTACATAACAAAATGTGGAAAAAGTGAAGCGCTGTAAATACTTTTCGGAATGCACTGTAGGGCCAAATGAAGACATACAACCTCTGGTCCAGCGGCCTGCTCAAGGTAACCTCTGCTGTCGGCACACATTTACTAATGCTGCCAGTCCACAGGAGGGTAGAGGGGGGGCAATCTCTGGGGGGAGAGTAATATGCCACAGAGGTAATACCCCCTGCTTGATATTTTAATAAATAAAGGCCTCTGCCTTATCCCATTTCTTTTCCATTTCCAAGTGAATACACAGAGGAGAAATCCACCTGCACTGTGTTTGTACTGTAACCGATGAGAACGGAAACACAAATCCACATCTACAGCACAGTGTTGCTCTCGGGATTGAGTTCAAGAGGTCTTATACTAAACGCTGGCTTTATGAGAATGTGGGGGCCATGCATTTAAAGTGTCAAGCCTTGCCAACACATTTATGTAAATGCTTATAAACAGATATATTTCTTCTCCATTTAGAAAAGCTTTTCATGTCTGTCTGTAGCAGTCTGTGTCACGAGTACACACTCGTCTGGAACAGGCCGAAGGACTCACAATGCAGACGCCATGAAGGTAGAGGATTCAAAAGGGTTTATTAACAAAAAGGCAGAAGTGCAAAATCCAAACTCCAGAACGTTTAGTCAAAAACAAGGTTAAGGTCAAAACACAAAAACTCTGGATTCAAAAACACCAGAGATTCCACTATAAACTTAAGGCTACACTATAAAGGTAGCAATCAAAACATAAGCTCCACTCCAGACCTCAGAATACAAACCCGAGGTTTCCGAACAAACCTGAGAATACAATCCAGCCCAGGACAGGGGAAAACACACAGACTATAATGGCAACACAATGAGGCACAGGTGGAACACAATAGGGCGGAGCAGGTAATCACAAACAATCTAACAAACAAACAAAGGTAAGACACTTCACAATAATACACAGGAAATGAAATACATTACATAAACAGACATGGGACATGACAGTCTTTCTACATGGCATCACTTCAAACTTAAATCAAGTTCACAAGACAAGTCACATTCCTACTTTGAAAAATTACACATTTAAGCAATTTCATTCCAACTTTGATGACATGCCTTTTTGTATATATATATATATATATATATATATATATATATATATATATATATATATACTGTATACAGTTGTTCTAATAAGTTTACATACCCTGGCAGAATTTGGGATTTCTTTTTGGCCATTTTTCAGAGAATATGAATGATAACACAAAAATATTTCTTTCACTCATAGTTAGTGGTTGGGTGAAGCCATTTATTGTCAAACCATTGTTTATTCTTTTTAAAACATGACAACAGAAACTAGCCAAATGACCCTGATCAAAAGTGATTTTGTTGTTTTGTTCTGATAACATGCACACATGTTGACACAAACAGGTTTGAATGGCTACCAAAGGTAACCATCCTCACCTGTTTACTTGTACTCAGTGTGTGTGTATAAAAGGTCAGTGAGTTTCTGGGCTAAGGACAGACCCTTGCATCTTTCATCCAGTGTTGCACTACAGTTTCTGTTTTCTGAGTCATGAGAAAAGCAAAAGAATTGTCAAAGGATCTGTGGGAAAAGATAATTGAACTGTATAAAACAGGAAAGGGATATAAAAAGATACCCAAGAAAGTGAGAATGCCAATCAGCAGCATTCAAACTCTTTAAAGAAGTGGAAAATAAAAAGGTATACCAACAGAAATGTCAGCCACAACTGCCAGGAAAATTGTTCGTAGTGCAAAGAAAAACTCACAAAATGTGTCAGGGGCAAAGTCCCAAATTATGTAGCACAAATATAAATGCTAATTATGCTATTTTTTTCATAAGAATTTTGTTTTCAGTAAACAATTATAATTTCTTCTAATAGCAATTTAAGCAAATGTAACATTCATGTTACATCAAACCAAAAAAGCTTTTTGTAGCATTTTTTTCTAATTAAATTTTTATTCAATTTAATTTTGGCATATTACTCTCCCCCCAGAGATTGCCCCCCCTCTACCCTCCTGTGGAATAACTTCAGCTGAAATACAGGACTCTCTGAAAAAGTGGTGTGACTTATTCAAGGTGCACATTAAGGAGGCACTTGAAGAAAAATATGCTGCATGGTAGAGAAAGACATTACTACACACATGCCACAAAGCATCCCGCTTAAAATATGCACAGATATTACACAGCACAAAGACAAGCCTATAAACTTCTAGAGCAGTATTACAGCTGGAACACCACTGGAGGTAAAGTGGGTTAAGTATCTTGCCCAAGGACACAACAACAGTATGAACTGTAGGGAGAGTGGAAATCGAGCTGCCAACCTTCCCGGTAATAGGACAACTGCTCTACCACTGAGCCACTGCGCCCCACGCACAGGAAACATGGTCAAAATGGCAAGATGAATGCAGCATTTTATCAGAAAATACTGAAAATTTGCCCAGAAGCTGTGCATGGTACATACTTGACTTGGACTTTCACAAAGTGAAGGTTCTGGACTGGCCAGTCTCCTAACCTCAATATCATTGAGCCACTCTGGAAAGATCTCAAACGTGCAGTTCATGCAAGACAGCCCAAGAAGAATGGGCAGCTTTACCATCTGAGAAACTAATGAGCCTTTTCCTGTTACGGCTCAAAGTTCTGGACACAAAAAGGAGACTCAAGGCTGGCAAATGTCTTTTATTGATAGAAGAGTAGGTGGAGTGGTAGATGTTTTTTTTAGGAACAGTGGGCACAGGGTTGAAAAACAGAATCCAAGGTTACAAAAATACTGAGAATTTTATTTTCCTGAAACCACACATTTGTGTTTGGCTTTGGGGACAAATTACTGCAACTAATCTGTTGAGCTGAGATCATGCAATAGGAAGTAAGGATGCATCAGGTCAGACAGATACAACGGACCAAGACCATCCCAAAATGTAAAAGACAAGTTCAGGTTAAAAGCAGTGTGGCAGTATTCTGGACTAACGGCAGCCAAAAAAGTGAGGTCTGGTTTACGAGCCTTGTGCATTGTAGTATTCCAGACACCTTGTTGCACAGAAGTAAGGAACTAACACACAAGTGTATCAGTGTTATGTCTCTAACTGCTTGCCCTGCGATTATCTTGATAAAAGTCATTGATGTTTACAGGCGAGCCTAGAGGTAAGAAAAGTTACACTTGTGTAAGTTTATTGTTTGACTAACTTTATTGAGAGTAAACTATATTTGACTCTTGAGTGCTGACACAGCAGTAAAGAGTAACTCTTACATGGGAGAGAAGAGGGCGACTAATGTTTGACAATAGCATGTTTTAAAAGCGCTATTCAACACAATATGGAATTAGAGCTAACTTTGTATGAGATATTATAGACTGCATGTAATGTTTGTCTAAAATAGCTAACGTTAGCTGAGCAGCAACAGCAACAACTCTTTGTAGCTTTCACTGAGGCCCGCAGTCTCAGCAAGATAACGGCTAAAGTTAACCTACTGGCTACTCCAACAGCTAGAGTACACTGTGGCTGTGAAGAGCGCCATAGCCCTGGGGCAATTGATGCCATCTCGGTCCCATAGATCCACAGACACGTCTGTCCTGCAGCACTTAATTACTATCTGCTTCATTCGGGATAGATGAATGTGCCCCACCCGCTGTGCTGTCCCCACCTCCCCAGAACTGTGATGGACAGGTGCAGAGGAGTCTTGTGCATTACAAAATGCAATGCAGTGCGAACATGCTACAGGTTGGCTACAATATTCCCGCTCTTGACAGCCTATCTGCCGCTCCTCTATCTATGCCGCTGGACAATTGACTTTTCCCTGATGGAAATGAATAAAATGTCCGTCTGTCTGTCTATCTTTTTGCTCCGGGAAAAACAGCTACCCTCGTCTTGGGACCTGAGACAGCAGCAGCTGTTGTACTGATCTTTGTTTTAGAGGATTAGCACAACCTGTAAAGTCTACAGTTAAAGCCGATAAAGAAACAGATAGTGACAGGTTAAACAACTTGATAAACACCTCACAGCCATGTTCTTTCTTGCTTGTTGAACAAACTGCTCTCACTGTTAGACAGATGAGAACAAGTGTACATCAGCAGTTGGCCACTCACTTACACTGGGTCTACAGCCAGTTGTAAAGAGGACTGATTTATTTATGACACAACTCTTAACACTATCAATGTTTTCTCTTTCAATCAATCTTTCTGTCTTTCAGAGTGCATACTGAGGCTCTCTTCTGATCAATTTCAGAGCCCTTAGTCATGCATTACAATTGGAACAGATGTGATTTAATGTGAGCAGCTTAAACCAGGAATGTCCAAACTTTTTTGAAGGAGGTCCAGGTTTGAACATGTGTCAGGGGCAAAGTCCCAAATTATGTAGCACAAATATAAATGCTAATTATGCTATTTTTTTCATAAGAATTTTGTTTTCAGTAAACAATTATAATTTCTTCTAATAGCAATTTAAGCAAATGTAACATTCATGTTACATCAAACCAAAAAAGCTTTTTGTAGCATTTTTTTCTAATTAAATTTTTATTCAATTTAATTTTGCATTGTGTATTTAGGTAGGTCTACAGTTTTATGAATCCTACCTAGTCCATTATCATTAGTCTTTAATAGCCATGTTTTGAGCCATGTCCTAAAAGAGACATTTTCATTACGTTTCAAATTCCTTTTCCAGACTACACAAGACAACACAGTTGAATAATTTCAACCTACATTCTTTTATAAATATAAGTGTAATAAGACTTTTTCCACATAGCTGAAGTTCATTCTTATGTTTCTATTTTCAATAACTTGGTAAGATGGTTTAACCCTCGAACTCTATTCATTTATTTTTAAAGAAAATATGTAATAAAGAATCTGTATTTTTCTTGTTGCATGCATCTTTCTAGTTTGTATGGCCCCATAACTATCTTTTTCTTACAACTGACAGACACAGCACATAATTTAGATTTTTTTTTATTGTAGGTTATAAAATTAGTCTTTTCTTTGTTTTCTCTATCTTTGTTGTCATGCACTTTATTTCCATCGGATCCCAGCTGTGCCTTTTTGTGACAGAATTTATTTAATGATGAAGTGTTAACACCTGTATTCTTTGGCAGAATGTCTCCTTTGGGAGCCGAACAGAAAGTGACAGAGCTGGATTTAGTAACAGATTGTCAGTATGTGTCTCTGGCTCCAGGCTACACTTCCACATGCCATCATTAACCAAATAACCTCATGAACTATTGCTGCTTTTACTGCAAAACTGGCACACCTTTGTTCTATTAACATGTGTTATTGAAAGTGTTTTATAGGCTTGACAAAGACTGCTGCCAGATGCTTATGTCTTGACACCTGCACAGTAAGTTAGACGTGATAACAGTCAGTGTGAGAGAATTGGTTTTTGGGGGGGGAATTATTTTACCCAGTAATGTCTTTTTGTCTAACAAACCTTCACTTTTCTTTTAAAACAAATCCTCCATCCTCAAATTCATTATCAAATAAAGCTTGTAAAAGTCATAAAAAAATCTAAACAATTCACTATATTTTTTTTAATCTTCTTATGGTTTGCCTAAACATGAACCGCTGGTGAGTGGGTTTTACTGAAAACCTACTCCACGTTATGCAGCATTATGCACCTGTGTGAATTTTTATTACAAAGTGAATGTTCTTCTGACTTAAACTGTGAAAGCTGTGAAATACTTAACTAAAGGGATGCTGCCAGGTATTTTGGGTCCCATGAAAAGCTCTCACATTGGGCCCCACCACCACAACTTCTACTAACATACTGTTACTGTAACTAGAAATGATTTTTGGTTTAGAACTTGAAAGGAAGAGTGAAGTTAGGAGACACTAATACAAAACACTGTGGTGGACACATAAAGATTTGATAATGTACAAGGCCAGACATGCCCCAAAGTCCGGCCCGGGGGCCAATTATGGCACTAGGTGAGATTTCATGTGGCCCTCAGCTTCAGAGATAAAATGTACTGTTTATGGCCCCAACAGCAGCAGCTTTATACAAAACCCATTCAAATCCAACTTAAACCCATTCAAATCCAATTAAAACCTGTTCAAATTTCTCTAAAACCTGTTCAAATCCAACTAAAACCCGTTCAAATTCAACTAAAACCTGCACTTGTGAAAAAAGAATCAAAAGTTGACCCTTGGAAATTTTCCTTTCATCAGATGCGGCCCACTTTTCAAGAAGTTTGGACACCCCTGTACTAGGCGGTTCTGGGGTTCTCAGCCCAAAAAAGGTGTAATTTCCTGTATTCTGGTGTATTGTAACAGCTGTTATGATATTTCAACCTGGAGAGACTCAAACGGAGACAAGAAGAAGAATAGGTTGACATGATATTTATTGAAACGTTATTCTACCTGTTCTGTCGTCTTCTACTCAGCATTGCTGCTGCTGTGGTTTAGGCTAGGACACACACAGCACATCTTCTCACTAGCAACCGTCTTGCAGCACACCTTTGTCGTTGCAAAATAACAAGTAGAACGCTGTGAAACTGACTTTGAATTAGCTGCTCTTGACATTCAAAATGATTTTTATGAATTTGTAGCTGTAACAACAAAAAAAATATAAATACAAAATACCCTGCGTCTTTGCTTTACCCCATCATTTTTGGCCAATAACAGTGACTAACAGTGGGCTTTATGAAGACTAATCCTCTCATGAGGAAGACTAATCTCTGCTTCAATAAAGTTGTTTTACAAAATTCTGATTTGTTTTCATCATATGATGTTTACGGAGTATGTCTATTTTTACTAGAATCATATTTCAACCCATGCTGTGTATTTCATTAAACTAAAACAACTAAACATAATGACAGATGTTTAGTTTTGTAGATTTATGCCAATATAAAATATGCTAATCTTTATGGAACCAGATCAGCGCCAGTGAAACTTTGGCACTGAAAAACATATTGGCATCAAAACATTTTCATTCAAAATGTTTTTATAACGACCAAAACTACAATCTTCAAAATTTTGGTTGATGTTTTTTTTTTCAATGTTAAAGTTAATGTGACAATCCAATCAATCAATCAATTTTTAATCAATGTCTGTTTTTTCAATATCAATTTTACTGTACCAATCCTTTTATTTTTACTCAGTGCTTTTTTTAAATTATCAACTTAATTTTTTCAATGCCAATCCTCTCACTTTCGGACAATGTTTGGTTTTTTTGTTTCGCTTCACTGGCACTCTTCTTGCTCTGGTGGGGGCGGGGCAAAGTAAAGCAGAACTGTTGCATATTCAACAGCTAATTTACATACACAGCATTCCCGCCTCACTGCGACTGCTCACTGCCTCTAGTTCAACAGTGCAATGCTATTATATGGCTAAAGGCTAGCAAAACATTAAGTTGAGTATCCCGGCTCATTAGCTACAGTTTTGGGGCACACTAATCCGAGACCGCCACCCGGCCCAGTCAGACGATGCAGTATGGCTGCTAGTGTCCTGTCAATATACTATAAACGGTATGCTACAGTAAGCTGGTCTGTGTGGCCCACACGGTTGCTAATAGTAGAGGTGCTAACAGCTAACATATGCTAATTATTAAAAATAAATAAATAAATAAAATAAAACATTATCTGGAAAACAATTGCATGTGACTTGAAAAAGTCACAAAGTTGTGAGACAAAATGGCCATGTTGACGGCTGTAGCAACGATGTATTTTTCTTTTTATAAGATAGAATTGTGGGTAGGCTGCGTGATGACGTTGGGCGGTTTGTTGTGTTGCCTTACATTTACAAAAGCCTTTATCCAAAGTGACTTACATTAAGCTTCAATTCACCAGTGTTACAGCTGGAACACCACTGGAGGCAAGGGGGGTTAAGTGTCTTGCCCAAGAAGACAACAACAGCATGAACTGTGGGGAGAGCTGGAATCGAACCACCAACCTTCCAGTTGAGGGACAACCGCTCTACCACTGAGCCACTGTGTCCCGAGCTATCAATAATTCAATTATTGAGTCTTGAAAAGACCTTCTGTGCATTTTTTTTTCTTATTTTGACAAGATTTAGCTTTATATCGCTTAGCTAACTGGGCTATTAGTTCAGACCATATACTTAAATCACCAAAGTCCATGTCATGTAACTAACATGATTGTTGCACACAGTGAACTGGCCAGTGCGCAGATATCTGGGGCGGCAGTGGTAGAGCTGCCGTCCTTCAACTGGAAGGTTGGTGGTTCAATTCCCGCTCTCCCCCCATACTGTTGTTGTGTCCTTGGGCAAGACACTTGCCTCCAGTGGTGTTTCAGTTGTAACACTGGTGAATGGAACCTTAATGTAAGTTGCTTTGGTTAAAAGCGTCGGCTAAATGACTAAATGTAAATCTGGTGCAAGAAACCTACAGTCACAGGTAGGAAAAACAACATGTGTATCTTCTTGTTTGATCATAGTTTCACCATTTTTTTTCTTGTTCAAGTTGTCTGACTAAACCTTCTCGGCCTTGAACAGGGGTAAAGCCCCAAGTTGGAGTAAATGGCAGAGTTACAATGTTTGAATGTAACTTAATCCTCAACTCAGAATTATTTTAACTGGCTTCTAGCAACTTAAACTTAATTTTATATTGTTAATTACAGGTATCTTCCATTGCGAGGCAACACATGGAGAGAATGTTGACAGGGCTTCAGGAAGTTCTACAATGGCAGCCTTTTGATTTAGCCTATTTACACATAGTTTTTAGACATGAAAAGGAGCTTCTACATCACTTTTCAAATGTAGTTGAACGTCCACATGCTGTTGTTTGTGACTTGTTTGCTTGAAAGAGGAGGAAAACACTCACTCACTTGATTCTGTTTCTGCAGTGACACTAAATGATAGGGGCCAGTAAATGTTTTTTATAGCTAAACAAAATTTGCAGCTCCTCATTTCATTTATAGCCAAGCTCCTGAGTTTCTCAAGAAGGACAATATTTTGTCAGATAAATGAATATGGCCTGTTGGTGAAGGGGTTATGCAGCCAGCTTACAGATGAGGATTTGGACAGCAATGAGATTGAAGGATACAGGCTGATGAAAGGGGAACTGCAAGCACTGGAACATTGTGTCACATGGGAGCAGGTTTCATCATCTATGCGCAGAGTTGATTCTGCAGGAATCTTAGAGAGAATGGCACACATGGGCTGTATTGCCAGAAGAGTGTTTTCGATTAAGGGTCCTATTCTGCCCTCGCAGTATGGCATCTGCTTTGAACGGCTAGACAGATAGTTAACAGCAATAAAGAGAAACTCCAGAAGTGTTGTTGAGGGTTGATGTATTAACTTTTCCTCAGTTTTATTTCTTTAGATTTTTCTCCATTTAAGTTTGTAAGACTGAAGGAATAAACAGAAAATAAACATTACAACAATATAACATCTGTTGTGTCTTTTACAGAAAGTATACAGTTACCCAGCAACTCAGTAAGATTACACAGTATTCTCTATAACAACACTTTTACGCCATAAACTACAGGTGTTCTTTATGTATAGAAATTAAGCAAACCTCCACAGTATTCTAATGTCACTGCTACACAAGTTAAACTTATATATCCACAGAAGTAAACAAACCCACTAATTACACTGCGACGTAGCGCAAAGGCCCTCTGCTGGCCAGATAAAAACAGTGCATTAGCAAAAACAAAAGGCTTCAACCGAGAACGTAACACAAGAAAACTGATTCATTCACAAACATAAATACATAACAAGTAGACGTAGTGTAGGTGGCTAGATTGATGCCTGTTCAAAACACATACTCACTAAGTCGCAGGAGTAAAGTTTGTGTTAATGGTAGCATTTTTTGTCCCAAGGACGTGGATTATGTGGAACAATATGATTGATTAAAGGTCATTTTAAAGAGTAAACTCCAGTATAGTAAGTTTGAGATTAGGAGACAGAGTCGTCTGTGACAGATAGCGTTAGGTGAACTCTTTGGTTAACTTGTGATGCATCAACAGCTGGTTTTGACATGACTTTGCAATCGGAAAGTTTCACTGCAACGAATTTGTCTTAACGGTTGCATGTGATGTAATTGTAAGCAAGTAATCATGGCCATTAAAAACACAATTTCATCTTTATTTTCTTTGTTGGCAGAATAGTTTAGCCGATGCTTTAACAGTTAAAACGTTGCGTTTGTTTTCCTCTGAATTGAAACAGGTGAAGCTTACATGATGAAAAATAAAAATATTTTTTGGGAGTACAAAATATCCTGTAACTAACAAGTCTTTAATTTTTTTTCAGTGAAATGTTTTACCATGACTGCAACAACTATGTTGTCTTGTAGCCTAAACCCGAAAATAATATTTAAGTATGTTTTCACATTCTCATTTCAGATCATGTCTAGTCTACACTACAGTTAGAGAGTACAGCTGTACTTTCTTGGAACCTTCAACCTTACTTAATTCTCCTACAGCCTGTTTATAAAAGTATCAACCTGCTGCATTTGACAAACCCTCTCATTGTCCATAAATAAGAAGGAACGTCTCAGGTTACTTAACTGTAACCCTGTTCCCTTAAAACTGCTTCACATCTGTGTGGCACCTCTCAGCTGTTATTTCACTCCATGATTGTTCCATGAACTTTCCACAATTAATTTACATTTCTTGGTTTTGCTTCAGAAACAGCTTCTCGATTGGATTAAGGTCTGGGGATTGGGCTGGCCACTCCATAACATGTTTGGGGTCATTGTCTTGTTGAAACAAACATTTCAAGGGCATGTCCTCTTCAGCATAAGACAAATGACCTCTTCAAGTATTTTGACAAATGCAAACTAATCCATGATCCCTGGTATGCGATAAATAGGCCAAACACCATAGTAGGAGAAACATGCCCATATCATGATGCTTTCTTCACCTTCTTCACTGTGTACTGTGGCTTGAATTCAGAGTTTGGTGGTCGTCTCACAAACTATCTGTGGCCCTTGGACCCAAAAAGAACAATTTTTCTCTCATCAGACACAAAATGTTTCTGCATTTCTCTTTAGGTCAGTTGATGTGTTCTTTGGCAAATTGTAAGCTTTTCTGCACATGCCTTTTTGAAAATAGATTAGCTTCACACAGACGTCTTCTGTCACAGTACTTACAAGTAACTCCAGACTGTCTTTGATCATCCTGGAGCTGATCATTGGCTGAGCCTTTGTCATACTGGTTATTCATTGATCATTCATTTTGATGGTTCTTTTCCGTTTTCTTCCTTGTCTCTATGGTTTTGCTCTACTTTTTAAGGCATTGGAGATAACTTAAGTTGAAAATCATTTGCACCTCTTTATAGGTTTTCCCTACTCCAATCAACTTTTTAATCAAAGTACGCTGTTCTTCTGAACAATGTCTTGTTTTCCCATTTTCCTCAGGTTTTGAAATGCATGTTCAAGTGCTGCTGGCTTCATCCTTAAATAAGGGCCACCTGATTCACACCTGTTTTTTCCACAAAATTAATGACCTCAGTGATTGAATGCGACACTGCAATATTTTTGAACACACCCTTTCAACTAATTGCCCAATTGCACAGCCTTAATAGCGTGCATACCAACATACATACATATATACATACATCATGTACATTTGGGTCAATGACGTGACGGCTAAATACACTCACCTAAAGAATTATTAGGAACACCATACTAATACTGTGTTTGACCCCCTTTCGCCTTCAGAACTGCATTAATTCTACGTGGCATTGATTCAGCAACGAGCTGAAAGCGTTCTTTAGACATGTTGGCCCAGATTGATAGGATAGCATCTTGCAGTTGATGGAGATTACACGACCAGCCTGCACAGTGGTAACAAGGCATGATGGATTCATGTTCTGATTCTGTTTACGCCAAATTCTGACTCTACCATCTGAATGTCTCAACAGAAATCGAGACTCATCAGACCAGGCAACATTTTTCCAGTCTTCAACTATCCAATTTTGGGGAGCTCGTGCAAATTGTAGCCTCTTTTTCCTATTTGTAGTGGAGATGAGTGGTACTCGGTGGTGTCTTCCACTGTTGTAGCCCATCTGCCTCAAGGTTGTGCGTGTTGTGGCTTCACAAATGCTTTGCTGCATACCTCGGTTGTAACAAGTGGTTATTTCAGTCAAAGTTGCTCTTCTATCAGCTTGAATCAGTCGGCCCATTCTCCTCTGACCTCTAGCACTACCACCACAAGGCATTTTCACCCACAGGACTGCCGCATACTGGATGTTTTCCCTTTTTCACACCACTCTTTGTAAACCCTAGAAATGGTTGTGCGTGAAAATCCCAGTAACTGAGCAGATTGTGAAATAATCATCCCTGTATTCTGGAGCATTTTAGATGATGTTATAATATTTTAGCTGGACATTGTGAGTGGCCAACAACAGCATATACTGAAGACTTTTAAACAGAAAGAATCTAGGTCAAAAATTGTTTCTAATTCCCACCCTTTACTCTTTTTATGCCTATGGTATAGGCCCCCCTAAATTGGGGCTTTTGCTCTGAAAACCCATCACATTATCCCACCTCTGTTTTGAGACAAACCCCTCAACAGGCTGCAGCTTTAGCCTCTTTACAGGCCTTTGTATGAAATATTGATAGTTGAGGCCAGTGGCTCCTCTCTGAGGTCAAGACTTAGATCTCTGTTTTAAAAAGGAAAAAGATCTAATCGATTAGTGCGGCTGTGCTTTAACAGCGTTATCACCGTCAGAATCAGGTTTACTCATTACTAGAACAATAGAAGGAGTTTTAAACAACACCACAAAAAAAAAAAGAAAAACACCTGCACATGCTTAAATTGGAGACCATCTTTCAAAACGTCGTCTATACAGCTGTGCTCATAAGTTTACATAACCTGGTAAATTTTTTATTTTTTTTTCTGGCCATTTTTTGCAGAATATAAATCAGAAGACAAAAAACATTCTTAAACCCCCGTATACTTGAACCTGATCAAAACAAGGAAAAGAGTAGTATCAGGAAAACTCAAGCAATGTAACTTATGTAGCAAGCCCTTAAGATGTACTGCATTATTCCTAGATAGAACAGGCACAAAGAGCAAGGTGCTGCTGAATAATATTCAGCGTTTTCTGTAACAGACTGTGAGAACACTGTGAACCCACAGCACATCTGCCCAGCCTCTGAGATTAGCCTTAAACACCCCTCAAGACAAAAGAGAAGCAGCTTTCTCTGAAGCACAACATCAAATACACCAGAGTAAGCCCATGCATTAGAGCACAACTTGCAAAACAGGCTGTTGTCTCTGGTCTCATAACATTCCCTCAGAACCCCAAATCCTTGACCCACTTATTCCACTTACCTGGTTCTGAGAAACCGATGAATAAAAAGTGGGTTAGAGAACTAGTCTATCTTGTGCTCTGTGTGATGAACAAGTCATTTAAAATGGTGCCAGTAGGACAGTGATTAATGCCACTGTCACTGGCATCATTGTTCTTAGTCCTCATTAATACATTTACTGCAGATTTGTCAAACCTGGTTAGTTTTAACACTGAAGAATAAGATTTGGGCAATCATTTCAGAAACAATATCTATAACTTTTTATTCTCTGCTTGTTCTGTCATGTATTATTAATTGATTGAAATGTACGGCTGGTTCAACCAAATTTGAAAATAGCTCCCTAACTTTCATTATCTATTTTCTTGTACTCCTACATTACAATACATTTGTACTATTTATTGTGGAAACATACATTAGCAGTATATCACAAAACATTTACTTTTACATTGCACACAGTTCAGCCTCTAGTTTCACGGAAGAATAATTCTCTGTGCCACTGAGGGGTGGAAGTAACAACCAATAATTAATTAGAATGAGAATATATGTTACATCTCATCTTTCATACTATTATTGTAAACTGATAAATGTTGTTTCAAACTGTTCAAATATATAGTTATGCTCAAGTTTACATACCCTGGCAGGCCCATATTCATCATATTAATGATAACACAAAAACCTTTCTTTCACTCATAGTTAGTGGTTGGGTAAAGCCATTAATTGCCAAACAATTGTGTTAGAAACTACCCAAATAACCTTTAACATCAATGACACTTGAAGTCTTTTGTGGAAATTGTGGATGAGGCTCTTTATTTTCTCAGATGGTAAAGCTGCCCATTCTTCCTGAAGCCTCCAGTTCCTGTAAATTGTTAGGCTTTGGCTCAGCTTTGGATTGTTGTCATGTTGAAATGTCCAAGTACGTACCACGAGCAGCAGGGCTGATGAGTGCAAATTCTCCTCCAGTATTTTCTGATAACATGCTGCATTCATCTTTTCCTGTGCCTTTGTAGCTCACACACTTTCCCAAAACATCAGTGATCCACCTCCATGTTTCACAGAAGGAATGGTGTTCCTTTCATCATTGCCCTTGTTGACTCTTCTCCAAATGTAATGTTTGATTGTGGCCAAAAAGTTCAATTTTGGTCTCATCACTCCAAATGACTTTGTTCCAGAAGTTTTGAGACTTGTCTCTGTGCTGTTTGGTGTATTGTAAGCGGGAAGAATGCAAGCTGTCATTGATGTTAAAGGTGGCAATACACAGTATTAAGAACTGGGGTATGTAAACTTTTGATCAGTGTAATTTGTGTAGTTTCTGTTCTCATTATGACTTAAAAAAAGTAAACAATATGGTTTTCACATTAATGGCTTCACCCAACCACTAACTGTGTGTGACAAAAAGGTTTTTGTATTATCATTCATATTCTCTAAAAAGTGTCCCAAAGAAATCACAAATTCTCCCATAATGTAAACTTATGAGCACAACTGTATTTTACTGTCAGTTTATCAAATTACATGCACTTTTTGCACACCTATTTTTTTATTCTTTCTCTTGGCAGTTATATCAGTTTAAATGCATTTTAAGTTTTTAATTCACACACACTTCAAATAATTTTCATTAGTTCCACACCTAATAGAATATTATTAACAAACAGCTTGTTGTATGCTTTTGCTGAGTTCAAATGGAGAGACAAGCATTTTCAACAACAAAAATACAATGGACTGAAAGACTAGTCCCTACTAAATTAAAATGCAAAATAATGTGTCAGTTTTGCACTCACACATCAAGTATTCAAATTTGACTTGAACTCGACTCGGACCCTTCTTCAGTGACTTGGACCTATGGCTGCAACAACTATTCAAGTAAATCGATTACAATTGATTATTAAAATAATCAGCCTCTAATTTAGTCATCACTTACTAATCAGTGCCGGGAGTACATGTATTATTCATAGTATGTCTGTGAAGGTTCTCAGTTTAAACAAGAAAGTTTAAACAAAGGCATCTGGACTTAGTTTTCAAGGTAAAGATGTTTTGTCTCTAATTCCAAGGACCAGCCATCAGGGGGGACCCAGGTTCGAATCCCCCTTCGGGACGCTATCCAGTGTGGGTCCTTAGGCAAGACCCTTCGCGCTACTGCCTACCTCATAAAAATTATGAGACAATAAATGCTATGAGAAGACGATGCCCGGCCATACAAGGTCTGCGTCAGGTGTTGGGGAACCAGAGCAACTTGATGACAAATGGGCTACTGGAACAAGAACAAGATGGAGATGGGCGAGATGTGATAACAAGGCTCTGTTGGAATGCTACTACTCCAGTAACCCTAGTCAGAGGGGTTACATGAAGAGGATGTGGGATGAATAGTTACTTCGAAACCCACAATCCAGGCTTACATCGAAGCAACAGCTCAGTGTTCCAACATCCACAAGCGGCAGCTGCTATCACAACTGGAGATTGACGAGATACAACACAAAAAATGCTACGGCAAAGGGGAGCCAGGACGAGAGGTCAGAGGGGAGCCAACGGGGGCTCCCCAACCGGAGATTGGGTATGAAGCCCCAACAAGTGAAATAACGCTGAACGAGGCAGCGACTGACCTGAAAGACAAGATCATGGCGAGAATGACTGCAAGGCAACCCCGATGCCAATTACAACAGCTAAGTGAAGTACCAGCCGCCTAACGAGGTACGCGAGAAAGAATGAAGCCAGAAAAATAAACCGGCTGTTCGCAACTCACCCTGCAAAAGTGTACGCTCAATGGCAGGGTAATAACAGAAGAGCAGACCCACCAAGGCTGGAAACTGAACAATACTGGAAAAGTATATGGGAGAGGGAGGCATCACACAACAGTGATGCACAGTGGCTGGTGGCTCTGAGAAAGGACCACAGCAACCTCCCTGAACAGAATCCAGTTACCATCACAGCGTCAGACATCCAAGAAAGAGTCTCAGGTATGAAAAACTGATCAGCACCGGGCCCTGACAGGATCCACACCTACTGGCTAAAGAAGCTTACTGCACTCCACGAGCGCCTTGCAGCACAAATGAACCAGCTGCTAAGGGATGGGACGCACCCTGAATGGCTGACCGAAGGGCGTACAATCCTGATCCTGAAGGATCACACAAAGGGTACAGTCCCATCCAACTATCGGCCAATAACCTGTCTCTCCACAACATGGAAGCTCATGTCAGGCATCATTGCGGCTAAGATAAGTGGGCACATGGATCAGTGGTTGAGTGGTCGTCCTTCAACCGGAAGGTAGGTGGTTCGATTCCCGCTCTCCCCACAGTTTATACTGTCGTTGTGTCCTTGGGCAAGACACTTAACCCCCCTTGCCTACAGTGGTGTTCCAGCTGTAACACTGGTGAATGGAACCTTAATGTAAGTCGCTTTGAATTAAAGCGTCCGCTAAATGACTAAATGTAAATGTAAATGGACCAATACATGAGCAAAGCACAGAAGGGCATCGGCAAAGAAACCAGAGGAGCTAAACACCAACTCCTGGTTGAAAGAACAGTCACCCAAGGCTGCAGAACCCGACACACAACCCTGTTCACTGCCTGGATTGATTACAAGAAAGCATATGACTCAATGCCACGCACATAGATCACTCTAAGAGACTTCATTGCAAACTCGATGAGGCTGTGGAAAACCCCCCTTGAGGCCAATGGCAAGCCACTTGCACAAGTATCCATCAAATGTGGCATATACCAAGGAGATCCTCTATCCCCACTGCTGTTCTGCATAGGTCTAAACCCCCTCAGCCAAATAATCGACAAGACTGACTATGGATACCAACTCAGGAATGGGGCCACCATCAGTCACCTCCTCTACATGGATGACATCAAGCTATACGCTAAGAGCGAGCGGGACATCGACTCACTTATCCACACCACCAGGATCTACAGCTCTGACATTGGGATGTCATTCGGGCTTGAGAAGTGTAGTCGAATGGTGACAAAGAGAGGGAAGGTAGTCCAAACAGAAGGGGTCTCACTCCCAGAAGGAACAATAGTAGACATTGTATATATATATATATAAACTTTGCCCTTCACCCTCCGCGGGTGGTCTCTCATCCTTCGAGCTCGGGTCCTCTACCAGAGGCCTGGGAGCTTGAGGGTTCTGCGCAGTATCTTTGCTGTTCCTAGTACTGCACTTTTCTGGACCGAGATGTCTGGTGTTCTTCCAGGGATCTGCTGTAGCCACTCTTCCAGTTTGGGGGTTACTGCCCCGAGTGCTCCGATGACCACAGGCACCACTGTCGCCTTCACCTTCCAAGCCTTTTCCAGCTCTTCTCTGAGGCCTTGGTATTTCTCTAGTTTCTCATGTTCCTTTTTCCTGATGTTGCAATCACTTGGTATTGCAACGTCAACCACAACCATCCTCTGCTGTTTGTCCACCACCACAATGTCTGGTTGGTTCGCCATTACCATTCTGTCAGTCTGAATCTGGAAGTCCCACAGGATCTTGGCTCGGTCATTCTCTACCACCTTTGGGGGTGTTTCCCACTTTGACCTCGGGTTTCCAGTCCATACTCCGTACAGATGTTCCTGTACACTATGCCAGCCACTTGGTTATGGCGCTCCATGTATGCTTTCCCTGCCAGCATCTTCCACCCTGCAGTTAAGTGTTGGATTGTCTCAGGGGCCTGTTTGCACAGCCTACACCTTGGGTCTTGTCTGGTGTGGTAGATTTGGGCCTCTATTGCTCTGGTGCTCAAGGCCTGCTCCTGTGCAGCCATGATGAGTGCCTCTGTGCTGTCCTTCAGTCCGGCCCGTTCTAGCCATTGGTAGGATTTCTTGATATCAGCCACTTCAGTTATGTTCGGTGGTACATCCCATGTAGGGTTTGTCCTCTCATGATGGTCCCTCCTCCAGCTCCTCTTCCTCTGTTCCCCATTGCCTGAGACATTCACTGAGCACGTCATCTGTTGGGTACTTATCTTTGATGTACTTGTGGATCTTGGATGTTTCATCCTGGATAGTGGTTCTCACACTCACTAGTCCACGGCCGCCTTCTTTACGGCTAGCGTACAGTCTCAGGGTGCTGGATTTGGGGTGGAACCCTCCATGCATGGTGAGGAGCTTTCGTGTCTTAACGTCTGTGATCTGTATCTCTTCCTTTGGCCACCTTATTATTCCCGCAGGGTATCTGATCACTGGCAGGGCGTAGCTGTTTATTGCCCGTGCCTTGTTCTTGCCATTGAGCTGACTTCTTAGGACTTGTCTTACTCGTTGGAGGTATTTGGCAGTTGCTGTTTTCCTTGTTACCTCTTCGAGGTTGCCATTTGTCTGTGGTATTCCAAGGTACTTGTAACCATCCTCAATGTCTGCTATTGTTCCTTCTGGGAGTGAGACCCCTTCTGTGTGGACTACCTTCCCTCTCTTCGTCACCATTCGACTACACTTCTCAAGCCCGAATGACATCCCAATGTCAGAGCTGTAGATCCTGGTGGTGTGGATCAGTGAGTCGATGTCCCGCTCACTCTTAGCGTATAGCTTGATGTCATCCATGTAGAGGAGGTGACTGATGGTGGCCCTATTCCTGAGTCGGTATCCATAGCCAGTCTTGTCGATTATTTGGCTGAGGGGTTCAGGCCTATGCAGAACAGCAGTGGGGATAGAGCATCTCCTTGGTATATGCCACATTTGATGGATACTTGTGCAAGTGGCTTGCCATTGGCCTCAAGGGTGGTTTTCCACAGCCTCATTGAGTTTGCAATGAAGTCTCTTAGAGTCCTGTTGATGTTGTACATCTCCAAGCATTCAGTGATCCATGTGTGTGGCATTGAGTCATATGCTTTCTTGTAATCAATCCAGGCAGTGCACAGGTTGGTGTGTCGGGTTCTGCAGTCTTGGGTGACTGTTCTGTCAACCAGGAGTTGGTGTTTAGCTCCTCTGGTTTCTTTGCCGATGCCCTTCTGTGCTTTGCTCATGTATTGATCCATGTGCCCACTTATCTTAGCCGCAATGATGCCTGACATGAGCTTCCATGTTGTGGAGAGACAGGTTATTGGCCGATAGTTGGATGGGACTGTACCCTTTGTGGGATCCTTCAGGATCAGGATTGTACGCCCTTCGGTAAGCCATTCAGGGTGCGTCCCATCCCTTAGCAGCTGGTTCATTTGTGCTGCAAGGCGCTGGAGTGCAGTGAGCTTCTTTAGCCAGTAGGTGTGGATCCTGTCAGGGCCCGGTGCTGTCCAGTTTTTCATACCTGAGAGTCTTTCTTGGATGTCTGCCGCTGTGATGGTAACTGGATTCTGTTCAGGGAGGTTGCTGTGGTCCTCTCTCAGAGCCACCAGCCACTGTGCATCGCAGTTGTGTGATGCCTCCCTCATATACTTTTCCAGTATTGTTCAGTTTCCAGCCTTGGAGGGTCTGCTCTGCTGTTATTACCCTGCCATTGAGCGTACACTTTTGCAGGTTGAGTTGCGAACAGCCGGTTTATTCTTCTGGCTTCGTTCTCTCTTGTGTACCTCTTTAGGCGGCTGGCCAAGGCTTGGAGCCTTTGCTTGGCAGTTTCAAGTGCTTCAGTTATGGGCATCTGGTTGTACCTCTTGGGTACCTGTTTTCTCATTGCACCTTTCTTGGCCTCTGTCAGTTGGCTTACTTCTCGTGTCTGCTTGATCTTAGCCTCCAGCCTTCGTTTCCATGGTGGGTACTGTTTCTCATGGCTCCCATGGTTGCTCTTATAGCCAAGCATCTCGAGGATCACTGCTGCGGAGTTGTATAGCAGCTCATTGGTTTCAGTGATGGATGTGGTAGGGATCACACTCAATGCTGCATTCACATCTTCTAGGAGACTTTCTGATGGTACTTCACTTAGCCGTTGTAATTGGCGTCGGGGTTGCCTTGCATTCATTCTCGCCATGATCTTGTCTTTCAGGTCAGTCGCTGCCTCGTTCAGCGTTATTGTTGGGGCTTCATACCCAATCCCGGTTAGGGGAGCCCCTGTTGGCTCCCCTCTGACCTTGCGTCCTGGCTCCCCCTTGCCGTAGCATTTGTGTTGTATCTCGTCAATCTCAAGTTGTGATAGCAGCTGCCGCTTGTGGATGTTGGAACAGTGAGCTACTAGTTGCTTCGATGTAAGCCTGGATTGTGGGTTTCGTAGTAACCATTCATCCCACATTCTCTTCATGTAACCCCTCTGACTAGGGTTACTGGAGTAGTAGCATTCCAACAGAGCCTTGTTATCGCATCTCGCCCATCTCCGTCTTGTTCCAGTAGCCCATTTGTCATCAAGTTGCTCTGGTTCCCCAACACCTGACGCAGACCAAACAAGGTCTGCGTCTGTTCTGTCACAATATATACACAATATATACACAATATATATACACAATATATATATATATATATATATATATATATGTATGTATATACACAAAGATAGATAGATGCTTTTTGGTGCTAATGGTGGTCTGAAAAATATGATTCTTTAAATCTCAAGGTTCTGAAAAATTATTACAATAGCACTAAAAAGCCTGCTTACTTTTTCAAAAGAATATCTGTTTTGTGGGTTTTCGGCTGTAGCAGCAGCCAAAGAACAATTACAGAATAGACTGGACATAAGGAACAGACTTTGGCTGTTACTGTCTCTCATCAGCCCTCAATGGGACTATCTTGTTGCAGGGAAACAAGCACTGGTGACTAACTTGCAATTGTACAGGGAGTATCCCACCTCATGCCCAAAGCAGCTTGGAAACCCCTCGTGACCCCTAACAGGAATAAACAATGAAAGATAAATGAATGAACAATGCTCTGTTCTTTTCTATATGATCTATATCTAGTTCAGTATTACCAAGCCTCCCCTGTTTTCAGCACTGTCTTCCTCTCGGTCTGACAGCAGCGGCTCCTCTGGGACGTAATTAGGAAAAACTTAACAGAGACACACAGCAGCAGCAGAAAACAAAACTTTCAGAGCTTTTCCTTTAACTGGCTCTGTTACAATAACATCAGGAAGAGGCAGGGCTCGCAGGTCAACCACAAGATATTTAGGGAATGATGTTGGTAGGAAAAATAGTGTTTTAGCAAAACATGGAAATTTACACACCTGGTGAACCACTACTGTAAAATAAATAAAGATAGTATACAGTAAAAACAAGGAAGGTATACATGCATAACAAATAATACAATTAAGGGAGAGTGTGTGGTGGATTAACTAAGCTAAATAGAAACTGATAAAAAACAATGTCAGTTAAACAATGTTATAAAAGTATAAATTTCTAATATTTAACCTTCACGTTTTCCACAACAATGTCTTAACTTATAATAATACATCAATATACATGTGTCAATTAATTAATTTTTAACATCGATCAAACATTGTGCATATTTACTGCTATTTGCAAAGACATTCTTTTTTTTTCACACTGTATATTCTACATTTCCAAAGACAAATAAGAACCTGATGGAGTTTATTTTGTCAGGACCAGGTTAAACTCTTGCAAAAGTAGAACCACTATGATTATGACTCCAGAATTGGGAACAATGCTTTTGGGTGGGAGCCACTTTTCTGTTATCTAGGACAAAAATAAATTTCCTCCTTGGAGCAAGTTTTTCTCTTTAATGATGCACTAAACTGTAGATTTCTGGCTCTTTGCCTATTGCCTTGCGGGCTAGTAAACAAAACAGCCAATGGCGGCTAAAGGCTCAGTAACCGCACCTGATGGCTGGTCTCTTTTGAGTGGAGCCTCTGGGGTCATTTGAAACGTACTTGATCAAGCGCCACGGCCAATTGGAGCCAGCTCTGCCCTGCATGAGCGACCTAGTTAGAATATCTTACTCCCGAGACAAAAGCAATAGCCTTTATTCTGCTGAGCTGCTGACCAGGAGCCAGATGCTCAGTGGTAGCACTGAGAGCTTTGAAGTTTGGTTTGAATTAAGCATATAAATATAGAAAAGGTATTGTTTTTGCATGGTGGGCTCTCAGAGAGGTTGCTGGTCTGTGTTTCAGGAGAAGAATGTCTTTGAAATGGAAGACAGAAAGAGGAGGGTAGAAATAGTTGACAACGCCTTGGGATGAGAATAATTGAGAGTATGCAGCCGTGTTTTTGCACTATAAACTTTGCTCTCAAAATCCTCTTATGTTCTAGCATTATTTTTAATTATTAGTCCTGAGCCAGCCATGCATGGCAATGGACTATTGTAATCCCAGTAATCCCCAAGAGTCCAACAAATGAATGACAAGCGAAGCACCTACATGTTCGTGGCCACGTGCACAATCCGGGCATATAGTGGCATACGTAATTGCTTACTTAATGAATGGAGGTGGTTACAAAAATATTTTTTAAACAATACAAGTGGCTGTGACAGTGCACTGTACAAAATTAAAAATACATGACGCCAATGGGACCCTGACAAAACCTTTTTTGTTATCGAGTCATGAAATTTGGTACTCATCATGACAAGGCACACAAGAAATATTATTATGGCCATGCACTAAAAAAATGCGCTAAAAATTGCTCAACATAATCTAGACAAGTGGGGCTTTAAAAGTTATCCAAATTCATTGCAGATGAAATCCGGTTTGAGTGGCAGTGCCTCAAACTTAACGTTAATTTTGAGGACCGTCAAATTGTAATAACTCACAAGCGTAAAGTCTGATTAGCATCGAATTCTTTTAAATTATGTCTTAGCCTGGCTTATACACATTCCAATTTAAAAAAATAAATTGGTTAAACAAAGTCCCCTACAGAGTGACACAAAAATTTAGTTTTTCTGAAACGCAACAAAATTGGGCAGTCACACTGATTAAAAAATCCTCTTGGACCCATGTACCATTTCAGCGTTGTTGCTGTAGTGATGACTGAAATACAAAAATTACCTCCCCATATTAAACCCAAAAAACTTAGTTTGTTGGAAATGGACAAAATTTCCCATAAATATTCGTCATGTCACTCTAAACAAAAAAGTATATTTGAACCCCATCCTATCTTTGACCATGTTGTCATGCCAACACTAAAAGATAGAAAACAAAATTAGATTTTTTACGCCAGAATTTTGCACACGTCACCAGAAACCTACAACAAACAAAAAAGCTAATCAGACCCATGTCCTAACTTAATTTATGTTTCTGTGACAATGGGCCAAATGTTTACATTTTAAAGTCTAAGAAAATACATAGATATTATTAGAACTTGCACAAACTTTGTAAATTTTGCCATAAAAATTCAGAATGTATACTGTAGACATCCCTGAACAGAGCAAACTTCAAAAAGTTGGAGTTTCAAATTTATTTTTTTACCCATATGTCTTTTAAAGTTGACACACTAAACGACCATTAAACAACATTGTCTATTGTGACATAAAAATTTATTTTTCAGCTTTAGGAACAAAGAAAAATTTATAATAATGCCCTACGTCAAATCTTTTTGTAAGCTTTTGAGCTTCACGGCAATACACTTGAAACAAGGCACCAGCACCTAATATATATAGATATCTATTATAACCATAACTGAGATAGCAACACAGTTTAACCTCGGCATCAGCACAGGGTTGCGACGGCGAGGGATGATCATCACTGCTTGCAGATTTAATTTGACTTTATATTATATATCTAAAAGAAAACAAAGAAAGTAATTGCACAAATCTGCTCTCCATAAATGTCAGATCAGGTAGCAATGTGACAGATACCTCTACAGTTTTCTTACCTTCACAGCAAAGGTGCCAGACATTAGCTCCATTCTTCGGCAGAGCACTTTGTCAGAAGGTCATTATGGCCAACAGATACTTACTCATGTGTCTTAACCCAACTGAAATAGGAAGATTGAAGGCTCGCTCAGTAAATTAAAGTTCCCTGGCACCAACTTGGCCTGTGTGCATTCTGCTTTATATTCTTAGGCCATCAAAGACATATGGCATGGCGATGCTAATGTTTGTGGCTAAGCTCAGAAGACGGATGGGTTGTCAAGGCTAAAGCACAACCAAGAATGAATGGATGGCTTTCTGTGGAGCGGAGGGAAGCGATGGATGGTCACAGTGTTGCCACTGTGAAAGAATAGATGGCTCTCCTCGTCTACCTCTGTAGGCTCAGGACGAACAGACAGGTTTGGAGAACGTCCAAAAATTACTTCCTGTTTAAGGCCTCGATGACCACTCATTCATCGGTCCAATGGTGTTGATCTGTGTCGCTGCTGCCGGCCACCTCTAACCAAACTGCACTTCTGTCCTCAGAGATCTTAACCTGCAGTGTACCATAATAAACACACTTGGTCAAGAAAGAATGAATCTAAAAAAAAAGATTCAAACAGAATTCCAAGTTCCAGAATTCTTTGCAATATAAGGACATTGTTTGGCGTGTATGTTATTATTTATTTCAATGTTCTTAGATATGACTGGAAACAGGAAAAGGATGGTGGAGTAATGATATATGTGAAAGAACATCTCGACTGTAAATTGATTGAAAATCTCAGTGACTTGGTGGAATGTGTGGGGGTAACAATTAGACTCTCTACAAAAATGTCTTTTATGGTTGTTGTGCTGTATAGACCACCTACAGCAAAGGACATTTTCTTTAATCATCTCACTGGGATATTGAAGAAATTTGACAATAAGGAAACCAGTGGTGGACAGTAACGAAGTAAATGTAATTCGTTACTGTACTTAAGTAGTTTTTTCCAGTATCTGTACTTTACTAAGTATTTCCAGTCGGGGATACTTTTTACTTTAACTTCACTACATTTCAAGGTCAAATATCTTACTTTTTACTCAATTACATTTTACAAAATTAGTCGTTCCTTGTGTTGCCATTAAAAATGTTTGTAGAAGAAGACCTCAAAGACGCGTCTCAGTGGGAGTGTCAGGACCGGCTCAATAGAAGCCTCATTCTCTACACGCGAGCTGATAAACATAAAAATAACAAATAAAAAATACACCTGTGATGAAGCTTTGGTATTAGTAATGGCTGACTCTGATTCTGAGGGAGAACATCTACCTTTTAGAGTCTTTTCAGCCGAGTGAAAGTGAGAATGAGCGAGAGTGAGTGCGTGTGTAACTTGGACAGCGGCGCGCTGCTGCCTTTCTCAGTGTCTCTCATAAAGCACACGCTGTTTTTCCCACATTTTGCCAAACATTAGTGAAAGAAACGGGAGGAAACTAGTTGCTCTGGCCGCGGTAGTGAAGGGGATGTTGGGAAGGGAAGCCGTGAGCGCATAGCACCTGCAGCTTTACCTTTAGCACAGGTGATAGAAGCCGGGGCGCGTGTACTGCCCTGGCCGCGGGAGTGACAGGGAGGTTGGGAATAATGCGGCTTTTATTGACAGCTGTTTGGGACAAATACGTGTTGGTCATCCTGACACTTTACCCAGTCGAGGAGGGAGAGGCAGGGGTAAACATAGTCAGCGAGAATGCGCTAATCAAAGCAGCGATAGTAATAAAAGTGATGGCTGTGTGCTGTGCCTTATGAGAGGTCCCACACTCTAAAAAACTACTAACTATGCCACATGGATAAGAAAAGATAAAGCAACTGCAACCACACACATACAGTACATGTGTATATTTCTCATAACTATTTGCATACGTTTTACTAGTTATGGTAAATTAGAAGTTGTAGTTATTCTTTATTTTGGTAATGTTGCTTTTACAAATTACTGTTATAATTTTTTTTTTTTTCAGAATAAGAAAAAAACTATTATATGTTCATTAGTGTGTATGTACTGTAAATAACATAACCGCCAATATATAATGTCATGGTATGCAAATTATATGCAAACTAGATGCTTAAAATTTATTTACTTATATACTTTGGGTCATACCTGACATTTTTATAGTTTAGAGTAGGACTCTATCTCTTATCATTTTCAAACCACAGCCTTTTGAAATTTGGATCTCAAAAATCTGTATTTTTAAAAATAAACCCTGTCGCCTAAAGGGGGCAAGAGACTGACAAAAACTATATGGGCAATATAGTCATAATAAATGATAGTACTTGGATACTTAAGTACATTTGAGGACAAATACTTTTGTACTTTTACTCAAGTGAAAGTTAAAAGGGAGTACTTTTACTTTTACTGAAGTAATATTTTACCTAGTGTATCTGTACTTTAACTCAAGTACTTGATTTGTGTACTTCGTCCACCACTGAAGGAAACCATTCTGTTAGGTGATTTTAATATCAATTGGTTGGACAAAATCAATAGGAAAATGTTAAAACAAATATGTAACAGGTTTCAGATGGCACAAATGATAAAAAAAAAAAAAAAACACGTGTAACAAAATTGTTTCAAACACTAACAGATTTATTTTTTACGAACTACAAAAACCTATAATTTGATAACAGGTTTGTCTGACCATAACCTTACTTTAATAGTTAGAAAATTATAAAAAAAATTAGATATAATTCCAAAAAAGATATGTAACTGTTTCATAATGAAATACCAAAAATGTTATGGAATCAAATAACATCTGGTAAAAACTGTCAATCAGCAAGTCATGATTTTTTAAAACATTTCATGAACCCCTATCCAAACTCTCTACTCTACTCTAAACAATCAAATTTAAAGAATAAAATAAATAAAAACTCCCTTCCTTTGATAAACAAGTCTATATGGAATCAAATGAAGACAAGAGATGCTGCACTTAAAAAGTCCTTGAAAATGGGCAATTTGACCACTCGACTTTTATATAAGGAGCTTAGAAATAAGGTTAAGATGCTGTTAAGAAGGTCCAAAGCAAACTTTCATATACATTATTTGAACAAGCAATAGGTAATACTAAAAAACTTTGGCAAGCCATTGAAAAAAATCACTGGACAAAAACCCCTTCAATACCAGAAAATGAAAATTAATATAAACATAAATCTGGAACACGATCCCAAAATAGTTGAAAATTATTTCAACAATTATTTTATAGAATCAGTGAAGGAACTTTGTAAACATCCCAACTGCACCAATCGTCAAGCATCTGGCCCAACCTTTGAGAATAATCCAAATGTTATGAAGCTCAAAACATCCAATAAATTTAAAGTAAACAAAATTTAAGAATCATTAACAAACTCCAAAAGTACAAAAACATTTGGGAACTTGATAATACAATTCTAAAAAAAACATAAAGATATTTTTATAACTCTTTTTATAAATTGAGGAGAACCTGCTGCTTTTAAAAATGCAGTTGTCAAGCAAGTTTTCAAGACAACAAACATAAAGTATGCAATTATAAAGCTATTAGCATACTTCCTTTTATCTCAAAGGTCATTGAGAAAGTAATTACAGAACAGCTATCAGAACACCAAAACAATAATAAAAATAAAAAGCTTGTGACATAGGTGTTCCTCAGGGTTCTGTTCTTGGGCCACTGCTGTTTACACTCTATATTAACAATCTCCCTTCAGTGTGTGGCGAGGTAGATGTTCAAATGTATGCGGATGGTACTGTTATTTATGTGCATGGAAATGACGCTACAAGTAGGGATGCACCGATACTACTTTTTGGAAAACGAGTATGAGTACAAGTACTTGCATTTCAGTACTCGCCGATACCGATACCGAGTACTTAATAAAAAAACATGATTTAAATTTACAGGTAACAGCTTTAGTCATATAATTTAACAAAAAAACAAGGCACGGGGCAAACACTGCTTGTCCAAATATCCGTGGTGAAACTAAACGAAGAGGAGGCTTGCAGTAGGCTGTGGATGTGTTTTTTCACGGAGTCGTGTAGTTTAGGCAGCTCCGTGTCAGTCATGTAGCGGCGGCTTGGGAGATCTCCAGAACATGGAGGAGACGCATGAATCCCACATTTTCATTTTCATATTGCCTGTGTTATTTTCACAGCACGTGGATTGTCTCTGGACATTTTCTCTCGTCTTGCAAGAGTTTGCTGCAGTGTGGGTTATGTTGGTTTAGAAGCGTGGGTAAACTCTTTATACTCGTTGTCGTGTTGGGATTTTAGGTGCTTGATTAAATTACTTGTGTTAAATGCGCTACCTTTTGAGCCTCCTCTGGACAATTTAGCTGAGCACAATGTGCAGTCCGCCTTTGTTTTGTTTTGTCTTCATTCACTTTGAAATAGTTCCACACGGCTGACATGTCTCGTCTTGCCTTCGTTCTCCCCGCTCTGAGCTGCAGCCGGGGTCTGGGGCGGGCACTCGGCGCCTGTGATTAACCCCTTACACGCCGCTCAAACATAGACATTTCTCAGACCGTGGTATCGTCCCCCGGTATCGGGGACTTTAACGACGAGTACTTTCGAAAATGTGGTATCGAGGCCGATACCAGATACCAGTATCGGTATCGGTGCATCCCTAGCTACAAGTGTGGCTGAAAAATTAACCAAGGTCATGAATAACATTGCAGATTGGCTTACCTCTGCTTCCCTTACACTGAACATAAATAAAACAGTGGCAATGTATTTCACAAAAACTAGAAAATCAATGACTTTGCCATGTATTTTTGTAAAGGATAAAAAGATCAAAGTAGTAGATGAATAGGAGTCATTTTAGAACCAACATTTGGTTTTAAAAAGCAAGCAAAAAATGTCTAATACTTTGAAATACAATATTTCAATTTTTAGACATATTTGACAAATGCTCGCTTATGATCAGTGTTGCCACAGTTACTTTGAAAAAGTAACTTAGTTACATTACAGATTACTTGATTTAAAAAGTAACTTAGTTACTTTACAGATTACTTGATTTTAAAAGTAACTAAGTTACTTTACAAGTTACTTTATTAGTTACATTCAGCAGCTGCCGACAACATAAAATGACAACTGGTTTTGCCAACAATCACTTTATTTGAAGTGTTTTTTTAACAGTAACATCAACAATCTATCTCCTGACAATTAAAGTTGAATTTAAAAAATAAAGGCAGTCTCTCTTGACTTAACATAAATACTTGTTTTAATAAAAAATAAAGGCAGTCTTTCTTGTTTTAACATAAATACTTGTTTTAATAAAAAATAAAGGCAGTCTTTCTTGTCTTAACATAAATACTTGTTTTAATAAAAAATAAAGGCAGTCTTTCTTGACTTAACATAAATACTTGTTTTAATAAAAAATAAAGGCAGTCTTTCTTGTTTTAACATAAATACTTGTTTTAATAAAAAATAAAGGCAGTCTTTCTTGTCTTAACATAAATACTTGTTTTAATAAAAAATAAAGGCAGTCTTTCTTGACTTAACATAATAACTTGTTTTAATAAAAAATAAAATAGTCTTTCTTGACAAAAAATGACAAAAATAGTAACGCACAGTGACTTGGTTAAGTAACTTTAATCTGATTACTGGTTTGGAAATATTAATGCGTTAGATTACTCGTTACTGAAAAAAGTGGTCAGAATAGAGTAACGCGTTACTAAGTAACTTAGTAACGCGTTACCGGCATCACTGCTTATGATGCAGCAAAACTATATCTGAATGCAATGATTGTCTCATTTTAACTATTGTATTTCCTGTTGGTCTCAAACAAGTGAAGCAACATTAAAACCATTAAAATCACTTTATAGTCAAGCTGTAAAAAACATTAGATAAAAAAAACATTAGGACACCATTATTGTCAATTTTTTTGTTGGTTAAAAATGATCAATTTTGAGAATTGAATTGTGTTCTCAAATGTACAATTAATTTTTAAGATCCTAAATAACAGTGCACCTCCACCACTGAAGCGATTTGTACAGCTCTGCTCTACAGACTACTAGGACAACTAGGTCCACGAGTCGAAATGACTGCAGATTACCCAAAAGAAGCTCTGTCTTTGCACAGACAGCCTTCTCATTCAAAGCCGTTAACCAACAACAATGGAACAATCTCCCAGATACTCTGACCTCTGACCTGAGAGACTTCTCTCATAATGTTAAAAAACTATTCTTAAAATACCAGTTATGTCAGCACTGATTATGTTATGGGGGGGTTATTGATGTTTGATGCATGCATTTTATTGTATCTTAATGTTTTATCTGCCCAGGGACTGCAGATGGAAATTAGCTTTAGCTAAATCTGGTGTAAAACATCTTTTATTTTGTTAGATTAAAGTGTTTGCACATGGTCCTTGTTAAAGTTTATAGATTGTGAAAAGCATTGTGTTAGCATGTCTGATTTACAGTTCACTAGTTGTTCTTAATCTGCAGGTTTAATGACATGAGTTGCTAAATAAAAGCTAACATTGATGGTATTTTTTCAGTCTTTCCCTTCTGTTTAAATGTTTCTCAGACAAATAGGCGTTGGTGGGACATACTCAGCAGTTTTTGACCAAAAGAAGAATCAATCAATCTTTGCTAACTAGTTTTACTGTCATCATGTGATCTTTTGCATTTCAAATCTAAACAATAAGTGATTTGTAACATTTATATAACCCTTCCCAAAAAACTACTAAATCCTTTGTCCCTCTGTAAAAAACACAATGCCCTTTGATGGTCCTTTAAAATACGCCTCCACCATTGCATGGTAGGCAATATTATTTCTAACTCTTGACAATTTCCTAGCACTGTTTTGAACCTTTTGGCTCATTCTGCTGTTTCAGATTGTCACTATTAATGTGACTAAATGGTCCCTCTAATGAGAGTGTACACATATTTAAATCAAGAAATCTTTTAATACATGGAGCTTTTGGAGCTTTTTGCATTTACATTGAGTGGCTGTGGCTGATGTGCTGTTTAGTGTTGATGCCAATAAAGAGTCTTTGATCAGATGAAAGCAGCCTGGGGTCATCTCATGTATCAGCCCTGAGTCTCTCCAGTGGTAGCCACAAAAGCTTCCTCTTAACCTCTTTTAATAATACAAAGCCTGGAGAACACCACTAACTACTTACTCCATCCACTTTGTCTGCATTAGCTTTTAGCGGGTCAACATTAAACTCACAACTTACTTTACTCTTGCTATGGTATGATGGAGCATGCGTTGCGGTGGAGGTGCATAATAGAGGCCACATAGCAACTAGTTCCTTATTCTACAGTTTTTAAAAACAAAACACCTTATACGTGGATTTCATCTGTTCTTGAGTCTGGAATAATAATAATAATAACTCTTTATCTAAAATGGGGCTGTTTCTCTGATTGGTTGTTTGTTTCAGTCCAGAGAGAGTTTATTCTGTGCATGTTGTTACTGTTACATTCAGAGGTATTTTAATCTGCGTCCATTTGTTCTGCTAATCAAACTTGAATTGACACAGACCAGACTTCTTTTTATACAAAAGATTTAAGATGCATGGACTGGTTCATTTTTTTTAGGCAGAACAAGAGTAGAAACGTTTTTGGTTCAGACCAGAGTTTAACTGCACATTCACACTTCCCCAAATAAAACTAGAGTTTATTTAAAGCCATATTATAGGTCTGGTGTGAAGCCTATAATGACATACCACAAAGATATTGTTAGAACAAACTTTTGCAAATCAAGCCAACACTATTGCTTTACAACAAACAGCAAAATACAGTTATAGTTGAAATAGTAGATTAGGGGTTTATTCCATTTTGTATCTGCACTTTTAGCAATATAACAGTCACTATGCATTTGCCATGAATGTTATGTTGTAATTTGTAATCAAACTAAATGTTTTACTGTAGATTTGACAGATCTTTTTACAGCGTCCTTACATTGGCTCTGTGGTTTGTGTAACTACATTACAGCCTGTATGTTGGGGTCTGATACTCCTCTGCTGGTGGTCATTTGGATAATGTGCACAGGGAGCCGCTTCGCTGGATCTGAGCGAACGGGGGAAAGTGCCAAATCATTAAGTTATTTAATAGTTCATTGAGTCTCTACAGTTGGCTGGTAATTAAACAACATTCGATCAGTGTGAGGAGGCAGTGGCTCTGGTGACATTAAGTGGATGAGATTGTCTTAACCTCTGCAAACTGCAAGAATCCACTGATTGGCAATTAGTTTCCTCACCAGCTGCCACTGATGGAACTGGGCAGAATGACTTTGGAAGCTCAAACTTTGTGATGTGACTGAGAGTGCAGAGAGTGGTCACTGCTGCATGACTGTTTTTTTGGTGAGAAGCGGTTAGAAAGACACCAACTGAAAAAGTAACAACACAATGGATTATTTTGATCGCTTTAGGTCACTTGTTACTCCAATAAAAGTGGGGCACAGTGGCTCAGGAGGTAGAGTAGGTCATTCCAAAATGATGGCGTTTCAATCCCCCCTCCCACCAGTCTGCCCCAGGGCAGCTGCTGCTACAGAGATAGCTTATCACTACAAGTGTGTGTGAATGTGTGAGTGCTTGTGTGTTTGAATGAAAGCATGAGTGCTTTGGGTGCCTAAGAGGGTAAAAAAGTTGTCATGGCCTAATTGCCCGGGACTATGAAGACTCCAATGCAAACACCAACACACAGGTAGAATGGTGAAAGGTTTATTGTGCCAAAAATACAAATCAAATCCAGGAGCCAACTCCAGAGTGCGAACATAGAACCAATCCAAAAAGAAGCATGTAACAAGAGAAATATAAAGAACTCTGCACAGAACACACGAGGGTAAAACAGAACTCACAGACGTAATACCAAACCCAGGGCCCAGGGGCCAGCTCAAGCACATGGTTCCTAAGACAAGATTTAAAACCAGAGTTGACAAGCTTTCTCTGTGGTTCGATGGGCCCTTCCTCCCTACCTCAAAATGGTTCCCACAATTTAAACTTTTTATGCATGTCTAAGCCTTTGAATCTATAAATGTGACTGCAATATATTTTTCAGATTGTCTTATACACAGTACGTATGTATATTGATCTTGTTGCTTTGTTCTCTGAAAAGAAATGCTCTATTCCACACCTCTCACCTCCAGAATCATTGTTCCAGTTTGTAACTAACCTCTCCATTGTTCTAATGAAGCTGTTGGCTGTTGTAAAATGCATTGTACTGTCGGCCCAGGTCAGGTCCTCAGCAGGATGGCTGCAGTATTGATCAAAAACAGCCAAGTCCCATGAAAACAACCAAAAGGTCATAACGGCGGGAAGCTGTCTGCAAAATATGAAAATCTCCATCTAATCTGTGATTACAATCACAGCGCGCTGCCTCATCCGGAGCCTTCCAGCAATTAGCATCTGGAATGGGGATGTGTCTCAGCCAACAAGTAAATGTCATCAATATTACATTACAGGGAGCATTAACAGAGACATGAAGACATTTGGCAGAAAACTGTGCCTTCTTTTTCAGACTTGTTTGAGTTATTATAATTTATCAATAATTTTACCCTACAATACAAATTTGAGTCTGACCCGTCTTTTGCCCTGCTACATGTAGTCTTCCTTTGCAATTTCTGCTCCACCTATAATCTCAGTTTAAAAAGGAAGATGAAGTATTTAAAGTCCCATTATGTAACTTTTGACCTACAAAACCAAGCGTCAAACTCATTTGAGATTGTTCTTTGGCATGAAATAGGGCAAATAAGCCTCCTCTCAGAGTCAGAGAGGGTCTCCTTTCAGAAACTTGAGTGGTAACCTTTCCAGGTCACGTGACCAGGTATAACCCTCAGATTATTATTAGTCTCGAAGCCAGCAATGCATGGCAAGAGACTATTGTAATCGCTGTGCAGCACTCACCAGTAATCTCCAAGTGAATGACGAGCGAAGCACGCACTATCCAGGCATATATAGGGACCCGGCATACTTCTAATTGCTTATAGAATTAAATGAATGGAGGTCAATGGGTGAACCCACATTGCGCTTGCCATTGACTACGGACCCCATAAACACGTGTGGATTGTCCTCTTGGAAGTCCCCCTGGAGACTTTAGACAATTCCTCCAAATTCTGCTCTGCAGCTGAGGGATGTAGCAGTAGTCTTTGGCCACCTTTACTCTTTGGACACGTTAGGGCTGTAATAATAACAACAAAACACTATTATTAGTATTATGTTGTTGTTTCAATGTGTTGGTAATGTTGCATAAATATTCCTTATTCACGTTTTATTATTCAAAATGTTATTCAAAATGTTTTATACTCTTACCGAAAGAGAAGACACTTGTCTACATCCTTTAGGCACGTCTGTTGAGTACAGTCTGTGACAGGGCCTCGTGCTGCAGAACCTACTGGCATCTGCAGAGGGCCCACACATTGGATGGTCTGTGATAACAATTACATCCTAAATTAAATTTCTAGCTACACTTATAAAGTTGTCATGGCTCACGTTATCTCTGGTGAAGGTTATTGAACAAACGAGCCAACGGAAGTAACGAAGAAAAGAGTCCATGACAAAGTGTAACCCCAAAATGCCACAGAGTTAGCATTAGCTGCTTTGTAATGACATTTGAAAAAAATATTTGAAAACCCTAGACAGTAAATGTATCAGACTCATAAGCCTCTGTAGTCAGGGCCATAATTCACTCAGATTTTATAATTCACTCAGATTTCTCAGTTACAGTTACATTTACAGTTCATTATAAGTTACTGTCCTGCTCCCCCTACAAATTTTAAATGGGACTTTGAAATTTAGTTTGTCGGAGGCAAATTTAATTTGGCACACACATACCCCTGGTTTCTGCCATTGCAAAGATTACACTTGTTATTCTTCTCAGAAAGGATCACAAATTTCACCCCCAAACATATTTAAAAACTCACCAGTATGTGTAAAATTTTGATTAAAAAAAATTATACAAGGGTGCGCAAAAGCGCACTGTACAAAATTGAAAATACATTATGCCAATGGGCCCCTGACAAGACCTTTTTTTGTCATAGAGTCATGAAATTCGGTACACATGTTCGTCATTAAAAGGCAAACAAAAAATATCAATGTGGTCAAAATTTGTTTAAATGAATGGAAAAAGACAGAAAAACATGGTACAAAAGTATAATTTTCTTTGGTGAGAATTTTATAAAATTTTGCACACATGTCCAGGATCCTACATCAAACAAATAGCCAATTGGACTCCTGCCCAAACCTTTGTGTTTCCATCACCACCGCCCAAATGTTTACATGTCTAAAAAAAAATATGTAAATTTGTTATAACTTGCACAATCTTTTTTTAATTTTGCCTAAAGGTTTGACCATATATTCTTTACACATGCCTTAACAGATCTAACCTTAAAAAGTCTGACTTTTAACTTTTTTTTTACTCATATCTATTTTTCAAGAAAAAATCTGTTAACAACCATTGAAAAACATTGCCCATTGGACCATATAAAAAATTTGTTTGTCTGAATTTTACAAAGTTTGCCAAATTTCTGTAAATTGGTATGACAAAAAGGAAACCTTTATATTAATGCCCTATACCAAATTGTTTTGTCATAGTGGTCCACCTAAATTGAGCTTCACAGCACACTTGAAACTAGGCACCAGCACCTAAATATATGGATATCCATTATAACCCAAACTGAGATAGCAACACTCGGCACCAGCAGTGAGTCGCTGCGGTGGAGGACAATCATTTGCGCTTGCGGCTTTAATTTTATTTCCATTTTATAGACTATCGCAATGTTACAGATGTTTAATTTTAACTATTTCTGGCAGAGCCTCTTACCTGCTGTTAACTCACAGTTTATCCATGTCCATTAAAGTGGATTGGGGGTATTTGAGTTTCTTTGGCGGGGATTTTGGTAGAGACCGTGGCTGGACTCTCATTCAGGCAGCTGGGGCACCATCACCTGTCTCAGCTTTTAAAGGAGTGCAAGTGTTATGTCCCAAAAAAAAAAAAAAAAAGACCCTTGGAATGGAAAGGAATGGATCCACCACACATTTCTGATTCTTACCCACAAAATGGAAAATTTTAAATATAAACTTAGAAAACATCAGTGAGCTTATGTATGTATGTAACAGCTTGCTTTCTTATTTTTTTATTGTTTATTTGGTGTAAAAATTGTAATACTGTCCAGTTAATCCACTACTCCTATGTTTGCTACCTGTTGTATGATTTAAGATTACACATCTTAACAATCAGTGCCTGGTGTCATGCATTTAGGTTCTGAGTCCGCCGTTACATATACTTGCACGGTGTGAATTTATGTATTGGTGTTTAATAAATAAAAATAATAAAAAATAAAAAAAGACCATCTAATCTTAGCTGCCTTCACATTCACCGGGGAGCCTTTAGTCTGCCTAATCCAAGCAAAGGGGAGAGCGGCTTGTCTCAGTCAACTGAGGGACGCACTTCCCACCTAGCGAACCAGGTCCCACTCATCAGAGGTGGGGAAAAAAATTAAAATGATTAAGTGTTTTTAGTGTACATGGGACACAAAACTCCTGCTGGCTTGGAGCTGAGCAGAGAGACTGGAGAGGGCTTAAAAATTAGTTCCCAGGTGTGAGAGGTGTGCCAGGTTCTCAAAGTTTACAGATTTTTCTATTTAAACAAAAAAAAATTCCCACTCGTAGTGAGCGGGACCTGGTTCAGATTCTAGCCAGGAAAAGAGGCGCTCAGGCCAAGCCACATTGTCCGGTTGAAGGCTTTGATGGGCCCGGGGAGGAGCTGTTATAAGCTACATTTTGAATGGGAATGCAGCTATAGGCAGGTGGGTTGCAATAGAGGAGTCTACACTTATTTATTTTCACCGCCACATTGCTGGCTCATTCTCCCAGTCAGAAGTTGCGTTCTAATAACCTAACGCTGCACTGTCAATACACTTAGATGTTTTTTCCACATTGTTGGTACACTGTTGTTACACTTCAGGATGGGATGAGGGGTCCTTATGCCGAGACTTGCCGGGAAAAGAGGCACTTAGCCAAGCCGCGCTCTCTACTCAAAGTATGAGGCATTGGAGGAGTAAAGTAAAGGAAACTAGAGCCAGTTGAAGTGTGTGTGAGGAGTCTATACTTATTCATTTTTTCTATATTTTTTTGGCATTTAATACATTTTTTTCTTTTTTTTTTTCCAACAGAGATAGACAGATTGACGTACAAATCTTAAATTGGGTTAAGAATATTATGTATGAATAATTCCCCAACAGTTCCTCCTCTTAAACCCTGAATAAGTGGTTTTACTCTTTAATACTTTACTACTAATAAAAAACAATTGCAAGAAGCAAACTCAGACCATTACATTCAATCAATACAAATCATCGATAAATCAACATTAATCAGTTTATAATAAAGTATAATATTACAGTAAAGCCTGTAGCATTGATGGACTCAAATTGTCCCCACATCGTCAAGGCATGTTTCTTATGTGCGCCTTAACCTCGTGATGCTCAAGGTGTTTTCTACCCTACACCTGATGAGTGTGAGGCTCACACTCCGTGCGCTCCCCACAGCTGTGTGGCTAGAGAAACATTTGTTAATTCTTTATCTGAAACCAGTGGGATATATCTTGAACAATTGCGCTGACCAGATTTTTTTAGGTTGCATTGGTTCTTTGCAATTCACAATGTTGCCTTTTACCTCTGCTACTGATATGGTTCCAAACCACAGTTGTATGTGGAGATAGGAGAATAAGGCTGAGGAGAAAAAATTTTGTTTTTGTTAATATTGCACTGCAACTTAATTGCATCCAATAATTAAATTTGACTTCAGTGTATAAATGCACATAATCCTTAAGAGTGTTGTTAAGTTAAAGTCTTGTGCTAGGTATTTGGTGTTAATCTCATCTGTGACAAATTTAGCAATTGCATCACAGACACTGGCTTGGCTTTGTCGGAGCTTCACGATGCGCTCAGCGGCAACATCAACAAACATCCCGACGCTGCTACTATCATCGCTGGGGACTTTAACAAAGCCAAACTCAGGAAAGTCATGCCTAATTTTTATCAACACGTATCCTGTCCAACCAGAGGACCGAATACACTGGATCATTGCTACACTCAGTTTAAGAATGCCTACAAAGCTCGCTCACTACCGGCTTTCGGCAAATCGGACCATGCCGCCATTTTCCTCACACCGGAATATAAACAACGGCTCGTTCAAGAACCTCCGGTGCAGAGGGTGGTGACGCGTTGGTCCGCCCAATCAGAAGCAACGTTACAGGCGGCTCGATGGCGTAGACTGGGTCATGCCGCGCAAGCTCATTGGGCGTCAGCGAGTTCACGGATGTAGCGCTAAGCTTTGTAAACACGCTTCTTGAACAAGCTACGGACACAATAACTATAAGGTCTTTCCCCAATCAGAAACCGTGGGTGGACAGATCAATCCGTGCAACAATAAACAAACGCACTGCTGCTAACGCCGGTCTTCTGTCGGGAAACATGAGCGAGTACAAAGCATCGTGCTATGCTCTCCGACACGCAGTAAGTGCCGCTAAACACAGACACAGGAACGCATTGAGTCACATTTCCAGCTAAATGACTCCCGACGCATGTGGCAAGGACTAAGGACCATCTGTGACTTTGGAAATAAATCCTCTACAGAGGTGAGAGCAGATCCGTCGCTGGCTGACGAGCTTAACACTTTCTACGGCCGCTCAAAGCTATCAAAGCAGTGCGAGTCTGCCGATCAGCGTCAGGAAGCAGCAGTCAGAGCAGCGACCATCATGTGATCACCGTGACGGAGGACGAGGTTGAAGGGCACTAAAGCGAGTGAATGTAAGGAAAGCAGCTGGACCTGATGGGATTTCTGGCCGTGTTCTGCGGTCCTGCGCTGATCAGCTCGCTGGTTTGTTTACATGCATTTTTAATGAGTCTCTTGCCACATCGGTGGTTCCCACCTCATTCAAAAAATCGACCATCATCCCTGTGCCTAAAAACAATAAACCCTCTTGTCTGAATGACTATCGTCCAGTTGCCCTCACATCAATAGTCATGAAGGTCTTTGAGGGACTGGTTAAAAACGTCATCTGCTCCTCCATCCCGGATACTTTGGACCCCCTTCAGTTTGCTTATCGCCCTAACAGATCCACAGACGATGCCATCTCTCACATCCTGCACTCTTCTCTCACACACATTGACAGCAATAACAGGAACTATATAAGACTGCTATTTATTGACTATAGCTCAGCTTTTAATACTATAGTCCCCATAAAGCTAGCTTCAAAACTCATAGACCTCGGACTGAATCCTTCACTCTGCAACTGGATCCTTGATTTCCTCACCGGCAGACCTCAAGTGGTGAAACTAGGCCAGTACACCTCCAGCTCCATCACACTGAACGTAGGAGCCCCACAGGGCTGTGTCCTGAGTCCCCTGCTCTACTCCTCTACACACACGACTGCGTGTCCTCGCACAGCTCCACATCCATTATCAAATTCGCTGATGATACTGTGGTTCTGGGCCTCATTCACAACAATAATGAGACCGCATACTTGGATGAGGTAGAGAAATTAACATCATGGTGCCAGGACAACTGCCTCTCTCTGAATGTGAGCAAAACAAAAGAACTGATTGTGGACTTCAGGAAGACGCAGCAGCAGCCCTACACTCCTCTCATGATAAGCGGGACCCCTGTGGAGAGGGTGAGTAGCTTCAAGTACCTTGGTGTAAACATCTCTGAGGACCTGACTTGGACTACTCACACTCAAACTCAGGTTAATAAAGCCAGGCAAAGACTGTACCATCTGCGACAGCTGAGGAAATTCAGGGTCTCACCAGCAATCCTGAAAACTTTCTATTCTGGAGCTATAGAAAGCATATTGACTCAATGTATCTCAGTGTGGTATGGGAACAGCTCCAGTCAAGACTGCAAAGCCATGCAGAGAGTTGTGCGCTTAGCTGAGCGCATTTCAGGGTCTGCTCTCCCCTCTCTGCAGGTCATCTACCATAAACGCTGCAGAAGCAGAGCTGCAAAAATCACCAAAGACTCCACCCACCCCAGTAATCATATTTTCACTCTGCTGCCATCTGGTAAGCGCTACCGGAGCCTGATGGCAAAAACTGAGAGACTCAGGAGGAGTTTTTTCCCACAGGCCATCAGGCTCTTGAACTCAAAACCAGCTACCTCACATTGACACACTGACAGTGTCACTCTGTTTTGCTACAAACTGTTTTGCACATTTGCTTCCTGCACCTTCATGTGATTCTTAATATTTAAGACCACAGCTAAATGCATATATGCACACTGTACATCCCTGTACATTTTTTAATATTTTAAGTCTACAGTTTACATTCATGTACATTATTTTGCGATCTAGATTTATTCCCACATTACACATTTTTTATATTTTTTATATTTTATTCTTATATTTTTTATTGTTTACTTTTATTTCATTCTTATATAGCTACATTTATGTATATTTTCATCTGTGTGTTTTCCTAAATAATTGCACTGTCCATGGAGCGGACCTGACTCACATTTCACTGCTGGTTATATATGCTGTATATAATTTTGTATGTGACGAATAAAATCTTGAATCTTGAATCTTGAATCTTGAATCTAGCCTTTGTTATGAAAATACTCAGGTGGATAGGTCGATAAGTAGCAATCGTCTGCGTGATCTGCCATCTCATAGCGTGCTTTGCTAAAAGGAATAGAGCTTAGGAGAGTGAGTGGATTTGGGCATATGTCTCTCTAGCATAATCAGCATAATCAACCATAAGTCTGATAGCTGTATTAGCTTTGAGACAGTGGCTGTCTGTGGTGTTTCCATGCTCCTTTATTTCCAAATTAATGTATTTATTTTCTTTACCTTTGACCATTGCATGTTAGTAGTGTTTCTTTATCTGCAGGATGCATGACACCTTTTATCTTTTGCATCTTAGGTCAACATCACAGGTGAAAGGCTGATATGGTGTGCTTTCATTTCAGCTTTCCTTTCACAACTCTTATAGCAGCCTAGTCTTAGAATTGAAGATTCATTAGTCTGTTTGATATTTCTCATTTGGATGTTAATGGCCAAACACAAACTATCTCGTCTGATATGGAACTCCTTCTGCATTCATCTTACAGTGGGGTAAGACAGACAGTATTACTGCCCTGATGTGGAAGCTAAAGGCCTATGCTCCTTTGGTGAGATATTGGCACCTGCTCGGTCTCTGTTTCCCTCCCTCATTCTGACTCTGGCCCCTTTTGGCACCTGGGTGCATAAATCCATTCCGCTTTTCCCTGCACCTTTAATACAGTTTGCGTTATCAGCAGCACCTGGTATGGGCCTTTCCACCTAGGAGAAAAAGATTTGTTCAGTACAAAATCTCCAGGTAAGAAAGGATGTTTTTTCCCGTCAGAGGGTTCGGGGAGCCTCCCTCGGACCTAAGAATGGAAAGTTCTGTTTACATTTTAAGAGCTTTTACATAGTCTATAAGGTATTCCTCAGTCTGGGGTGTTAGTGGTGGACTCACCCCTGTGGACATTGGTCACCACATTAGTACTTTAGGTGGGCTCAGTCTCGTTGTTCTGTTTGAGGAGCTCCGGATTGAGTACAGTACTATTGGAAGTGCCTCACACCACTTCAAGCTAGTGGACATCACTGTTTTAGTAAGTCTCTCTTTTAATGTACAATTTGCCCTTTCAACATAAGCAGTACTTTGTGGGTGGTAGGGAACATGTTAACCACATTTCAAAGCTTAATACTTTTGCTAGGTTCTGTGTTTCCCCTGCTATAAAGGCTGGACCACTGTAACTGGGGGTGATTTCTGTCATTAAAATTTTTTGTCACCGTCTTGGTGTCCTCTTTTTGAGTCGGAGAGGCCTCCGCCCACTTTGAAAAGGCATCTGTAATCACCAACAAATATTTAAACCCTTGACATGGTGACGTGCATGAAATCTATCTGTAGACTCACAAACAACTCCTTTGGGGCTGGTAAATGATTGTGTTGTGCTTGGCCCTTTTCCCTTTTTGTTTTGGCGTCAAATCCTGCACCTCTTTACAAGATTTCTTGCAATCTGTGTGGCGCAAACCACTGTGAATCAATGTTATGTGCTATCCCATTTTTTTTCCTACATGTTAGGGTCCATGATCTATACAGGCTAACACATGTAAGAGTAGGGACAGACCGGACAACTGTCCGGATAAGCGGACCAATTTTACAACCTATTCTAATCCAGTCCTGTCTTTCCTTTTTATCAGCACAGTTTTGTATTTCTGTGACATCATTAACAGAAGGCAAGTTAATTGAAGTTGGAGGCTGTATGTTCGTACACTGGTGGACCAGTGAGGAAGTGGAAGTTACTGCATTTAACAATAGCCAACTGTTTTGGCAGCAAGATAGCATCTATGAGGTCCGCTACTAAAATGTGATGCTGAATTGGTTTACCTGCAGATGTTAGAAAACCCCTCTGTTTCCAGAATAGCCCTAGTCATTAGCTACACCAAACATATACCAGAAGTATGTATATAATGTTGCCACCTTTTCATTAGACAAAATGCATGCTCTGCAGTGCATACAGTTCAGAGGCTTGAGCAGATGTCTCATTTTTCACTTCTTTATTAGAGTTTGCGCACTGCTGATTGGCATTCTCATTTCCTTGGATGTCTTTTTATATTCCTTTCCTGTTTCATACAGTTCAATTACCTATTCCCACAGATCTTTTGACAATTTTTTTGCTTTCCCCACGACTCTGAATACAGAAACATCAGTGCAACACTGGATGAGAGATACAAGGGTCTGTCAGGAGCCCAGAAACTCACTGACCTTTTATACACACACTGATTACAAACAGATCACAGTTGAGGGTGGTAGCCATTAAAACCTGTTTGTGTCAGCTTGTGTGCATGTTATTTGGCCAAAATCACTAGGGTATGTAAAGTTTTGATAAAGGTCATTTGGGTAGTTTCTGTTGTCATTATAATTTAAAAAGAGTAAACACAGTTGTTTGACAATTAAATGGCTTCACCCAACCTCTTACTAAGAGTGAAGGTTTTTGTGTTATTATTCATATTCTCTGAAAAATGGTCAAAAACAAAATCACAAATTTTGCCAGGGTATATAAACTTATGAGCACAACTGTATACTTGTGTGTATTGTAATCTGTTTTTTGTTCGGAGAGACTTGGGAATAAAGCCGCTGAATCATGCTCTGGGCCCTTTCCAGTGTAAGTGCTGTACTTAAAGGTTAGTGTCTAAAACAACTGCCAGTGGCCAGAATCCTGGTGGGCGCACAGTCAGCAGAAAGGATGGCACGGGGATAATCTGTTCACCATGGCAACAGCAGCTCAGTGCAGCCCCAAGCCGGCTCACGGTTTTGTCTTAACAGTGCCAGAGTAGTGGGCAGCAGTTGTTGCTTGGGCAGAGAAACCGTCACTGCTGCATCACCTTTCAATAGCTGTCAGCCCACTCTCGTTCTCGCTGTTGACATTGTAAAGCGCTGTACTGGCATTTGGCAACTCTCAATGGCACATGAATTCCATGATAGCTGCCTTCAGAGAAATAAATAAAGACATACTGGGACAAGTCAGAGTCATGACGCACAGTGATCCATCTACGAGACAGCAGTGCTTTTGTCATTTTAAATCTATTTTTAGTCTAGGCCAAAGGTTTCAGACATCATCTGATAAAGGTCCTAAGGACAAATGATCAAACCATAAATGTATTTTTCATTTAATGTGTAATGTTGTGTTCAAATATTGTACTCTACCTGAGGTGGTCCTTGTCGTTTATTATGGCAGCTATCCTGCTACACATATTTTGTGCTCATTTTCTCTCCAAGTTTGACCTATTACTAGTTAGTTACTTTGTTTTAGATTTATAACAGTATTATGTTCTTTTTCTCAAAGACTGCTACGGAAATGATTGAACTGGCAATGTCTGTGTCAGTGGTGGACAGTAACGAAGTAAATGTAAGTCGTTACTGTACTTTAGTAATTTTTTTCTGCTAAACAGTTGAAAGGTGGAGTGGAGTGCTGCTTATAAACTGAGATCGTTATTTTCAAAAGTTCAGCTTCCAAAGACTGTGATGTACAGAGCCCTGCACATGGCATGCAAGAAAAAATAAATATTGTGCACCATTTAACATTACTGTGATTGGTGATTGGTGATTTACTAAAATGTGCGCACAATTTACTATTTCGCTTCCTCGATTTATAAATTATGTGCATGATTTTGAAACTCGAGGGAACAAATTAGTAAATTGTGTGCACGATTTAGCTTATTTTTTTCCTGCATGTCATGTCTGAGGCTCCGAAGTGATCTACTTTAAGAATAATTTTTAAATATATCACTAGATTTATTGAAATCAATTACATCTATGACATGCGAAAACCATATTAAATTATTTTGAGCAAGAGACTGACAAAAATTATAAGGGCATTATTATAGTCATAATAAATGATAGTACTTGGATACTTAAGTACATTTAAAGGCAAATACTTTTGTACTTTTACTCAAGTGAAAGCTAAAAGGGAGTACTTTGGATTTTACTGAAGTAATATTTTACCTAGTGTATCTGTACTTTAACTCAAGTACTTGGTTTGTGTACTTCGTTGTCCACTGGTCTGTGTGATACAAATGTTCATGTGTGGAAACACAGACACAGCTGTGAAAACTCTACAGCAAAATGATGCAGAATACAGATGAATATATATGTTTTCATGTGAGTGATTAACCCTGTAAACCTGACGATGTTGGTTTGGTAAAGCTGGTGTCTTTCTCGCTGAGAATTCACCAGAATCAACTAATCCCGACACTCTGGGTGTGTTTGTCTGTAATATTCCATATGTGTAAAACCCCTGATGTGTGTAATTCCCTGTTTAAATCAGCTCACAAACAACGTATTCAGAGCAAAAAAAAAATGTGGTTTTGAAGCCATTTGATGCATTTATAGCCCATTTTTTACATCACCACAGAACTTCCCTCTCACCAGACACTTCCTCCAGCTCTTCCGGAGGGATACTGAGGCGTTCCCAGGCCAACCGAGAGACATAGTCCCTCCAGCGTGTCCTAGGTCCTTCGCCCGATCCTTCTCTCGATGTGGAGGAGCAGCGGCTCTACTTGAGCTCCTCCCGAGTGACCAATCTCCTCACCCTATCTCTAAGGGAGCGCCCCGCCACCCGGCGGAGAAAGCTCATTTCGGCCGCTTGTATCCGGGATCTTGTGCTTTCGGTCATGACCCACACCTCATGACAATAGGTGAGAGTAGGGACGTAGATTGACCGGTAAATCAAGGGCTTGGCCTTGCAGCTCAGCTCCTTCCGTCTGTCAATCTCACACTCCCTCCTTCCCTCACTCGTGAACAAGACCCCAAGATACTTGAACTCCTCCATTTGAGGCAGGATCTCTCCACCAACCTGAAGGGGACAAGCCACCCTTTTCCGACTGAGAACCATGTTCTCAGACTTGGAGGTGCTGATCCTCATCCCAGCCGCTTCACACTTGGCTGCAAAACGCCCCAGTGCACACTGTAGGTCCTGGCTTTCACCGGGGTGAAATCCAACACATGGCGGCTGAGCTGGGGGGCTATGAGCAAGCCTAAACCAGCCTGCAGCCTCTCACCGCAGGTAACTCCAGAGTAGTGGAGAGTCTAGCCTCTGTTGAGGAGTTGGGTTCTAGAGCCCAAGCTGTGTGTGGAGGTGAGCCTGACTATCTCTAGTTGGTATCTCTCAACCTCCCGCACAAGCTCAGGCTCCTCCCGCCAGCGAGGTGACATTCCATGTCCATAGCGCCAGATTCCTTGTCTGGGTTGCTGAGACCTGCGCCTTCGACTGCCACCCAATCCACATTACACCGGCCCCTTTCGGTTCCTCCTGCAGGTGGTGGGCCCACGGGAGATCGGCCCCACGTCGCTCCTTCGGGCCACCAGGCGCTCGCATACGGTTGCACCATACCGGGCAACGTCGCGGCCCTTGATATTTTATTATCTATAAAGGCTTTTAAACCGCTCTTTGTCTGGCCCGTCACCTAGAACCTGTTTGCCTTGGGAGACCCTACCAGGGGCATATAGCCCCCGACAACATACCTCCTAGGATCATTCGGGCACTGATCAAACCCCTCCACCACGATAAGGTTGCGGTTCAAGGAGGGGCTTGCATGCATTAATGTCATTAATCTACATATTATCTGCACGTTAGACAAAAAAACTGGATGTTTTTGCGGAGTCAAAGCCCGGATTTTGCCCATGGACCTTGATTTGACAGGTGCCCTAAATTGCGCACCACATTTTCCACATTGAGGCCTGCCTTTCTGCTTTTCAGTTGTTATTTAGCCTTGAGGCTAGGTTGCCTTATGAATCATAAAGCGGACAGTCTCGTCAAAATGCTAAAGCAGGAGTCACTCAAGCCCCACTCTGTTTAAAAGCACTACAGGATGACTGGCCTTGTGTCACAAGGGCCATAAATGTCACCAAAGGTCAAGTAAATGGTGTGCATTTATATAGCGCTCTTTTGCACCCTTCTCGGGCACCCAAAGCACTTTACATGATGCTTCCATTCAGCCCATTCACACACATTCACACCTGGGGCAGACAGAGAGTGGGGCTGCCATACACACAGCGCTCACAGCCTTCTCCAACCACCACCAAACTCACCTCGACAGTCACAGACATTCATACACCAGTGCTACGGACACACATTTACATTTAGTCATTTAGCAGACAATTTTATCCAAAGCGACTTACATTAAGGTTCTATTCACCAGTGTTACAGCTGGAACACCACTGGAGGCAAGGGGGGTTAAGTGTCTTGCCCAAGGACACAACGACAGTAGGAACTGTGGGGAGAGCGGGAATCGAACCACCACTCAGTGGTTGTCGTCCTGCTCTACCACTGAGCCACTGCGCCCCCACTGGAGGAAACGTGGGTTAAGTGTCTTGCCCAAGGACACAACAGTACAGACTTTAAGATTTAATGAGCTAATGTTTACCTGGCCTGAGAAACTGTGCCCTGGTTTGTGGGAGGCCCTCTGATTTACTATTGCATTTTCCAGAAGCAAGACTTGTGGAAAAAACATCAAGTGGTATGTCTTGAAACAGAATTCATTACGTTATGGGGACTTTTCACTTGCTCTGGTTCAACCAACAGCATCAAAGTCTATGATTTACACTCAAAACAATTTGCACAAATAAGAAACACTAAAACAACAAGGGGAAAAGGTCAAAGACACAGGCAGAATTTCAAAATAAAAATACAGACTATAAAGATAGCAACTGATACTTTGCCAAGGAATGCAAATAAATATAATATTAGGAGAGCCTTCCACAAGAAATCAGATGTAAGAATTTTTTTTTTTGTAATCTGGTGCCTTTAAGCAAGAGGACTATTCAAGCAGAAAAAAAAGACATTTATGCAACATTCATTGTGAGAAAACGTATTAACAAGACAAGACAAGACTTTTTTTTTTGTATAGCCCAATATCACAACAACAGTCGCCTCAAAGGGCTTAAAAGACTGCATTAGACAACATCCCCTGTCCTTAACCCCCTCCATCAGGGTAAGGAAAAACTCCAGAAAAAACCAGCCTTGAAAAAAGAGAAACCTCAGGGAGAACCACAGAAGGAGGGATCCAAAAACATTTATATTGGCAGTGTCCACTCTGAGTGTGCAATGTGTGCTACCTTGATGTTGGCTGCGGCCAACATCAAGGTAGCACACATCACCCAGCAGGAAAGAGGTTTGCGTCCACCCTAGGAGGAGGGAGAAAAGAGAAAAAAAAAACAGTACAAATACAACTGTAATAGTTAGATGTGATAATATGAGCGGATTTAGTATGTACCTACAGCTACAACCAGTGTAAACGTGTACCTACAGCTACAACCAGTGTAAACGTGTACCTATGATCAATCAGTCTCCATACGTTTGGTGAAATAAGTATGTTTTGAGTTTGCTTTTGAAAACTTCAACAGAGGTTTTCAAAAGCAAACTCAAAACATACTTAACCTGAAAAAGACTAAAAATAAAAGTCACTTCACCCATTAACACAATACAACAAAAAAAAAAAGCACAGTTTATTGAAAAAATATGGATTTAGATATATATATATAAAGATATAGGAAATTAATTCAATTTCGAATTATAACTTAATTTTCAATTTACTGCATTTGATTTACAAACCAATGCATTTGGTTTAAGATTGGGCTCTTTAAATTTCAGTTTTTTAAAAACATTCATTCAACTTGAACAATTCAGGTTCAGTTTGAGCACTTCAAATTCCAATACCACATATTCAGTTTCTAGTGGCACAAATATCAGCCCATATACATTGTAATATTATTGTGTGTAACAAATTTGTTTATTTCTGGATACCTAATATTAATGTAATCCAAGTTCACTAAAACATGTTTTATATGTTACATGTTTCATTGATTTTGGTTAACTTATTTTATATTAATTAAAAAATTATAAGCTTCTGAGAATTTTACGGTGCACCACACAATCCTTTGTGATTTTTATTTGAGTCGGATGGGCCCACACAGCACGATTGCGTTTTACTTTAGCAATTGTTTACACAACACTGGGGCTATTCTTCTTAATAAAAGTGGCACTGAAGGGTTTGTTTTGTTTGTTTTAAGTTAATACAGTTTTCCTCATTAGCTTTGGCTCATTTACTGAAAGAGAAAACATTCAGCACAAATCTTTGACGAGCTTGTGTGGCTCACAACAGTTCAGTGTTTGTCATTGTTTTAGACAAATGTCATACTTTTGTGTCAGGTTTTCTAAAAAATTTGAAGATAAGTCAAATCTGTAAAATCTGTACAAAAAATGTTTGTTTTTCTCAGTGAAAACATCAACGTTTTGCAGCTTTTAATCGCAAAAGGCTTTATACAGTTTTCAAAACAAATACATAGATTTGTATATCCTCACAGGTGGAAGTATGGAGCCATCTGAGATCTGAGGGTTTTGATAGAATACAATTTAACATAAAATATCACAAATGATGAAGAAAAAGCACAGGTCAGTGTTGTTTACTGTAGGAACATTTCTCTGTGACGTCTGTCTGTGAGCTCAGTGTTTTGTATGTGATCTAAGGAGTTACAAAAGTTTTTGGAAGGAAATTGTTTTGCTTTTCATACTACTTTTAGGGTGAGATTTCTCAAACAGTGACAAAGCAACTTTATATTTTGGTGCCTCTAAATGCCAACAAAAGACAAGATTTATTTTTGTGTTGCCCAATATCACAACAACAGACTTTTGTAGCAGACAACATCCCCTGTCCTTAGACCCTCCATCAGGGTAAGGGAAAACTCCCAAAAAAACCCACCTGGGGAAAAAGAGAAACCTCAGGGAGAACCACAGAAAGAAGGATTCTCTCCCAGGATGGAGAGACAGGAACATAGATGCAGACATCCCAAGTCTCCCGGAAGTTGCGGGAGTCTCCTGCATATTGATAGCGGCTCCCTGATGCCCACAAATTAGTTAAAATCTCCCGGAATCTAGATCGAGCGAGCAAGAGTTTCAAATCGTGCTTCAGGATACCTCCCTGAAATGACTTTTTGCAGGTTGGGATGTCTGTAGATGTGTCCAGGACAGTTGAAAACAACAGACACATAATATGTAAAGTATATTTACAAGAGTCCATAGAGGACAGACTTAACCCATTAAGCCCGAAAGGCCCCCAAAATCCACATGTCACAAACGAGCAGCATGATATAATACACAACCCAGGCCTAATAGCCATGGCAAAGCAGCACATCAAACTGATCAGCTGAGACTCAGCTACAAGCACATCTAAGCCATTTACATTTACTCCAGACACAGACCAAACAGCAAGCAAACAAAAACAGGTGGTGCCAAAATGTGCCAAATTCTGCCCTATTCTTTATAATTAAGACTCCGCCTGACCATTTCATACTAAAATATTATAGTAGTTTAGGTTTGTTTCACATTAGAAGAATTATATTTGGTGCAGGTAAATGTTGACATGTGTGGCTGTAAAAATAGTGTTTGAGCTGCAACTGCCTTCATCTAAAGGGGATATTAATTCAAATATATATTTTTTTGGGGGGGGGAATGTTTTTGGGGTTATTTTGCTGTTTTCCATCTTGATTTATTCTGAAACTGTAACATGCACATTGAAAAATCCCTTCTGGGAAATCTCACAAGTGCCCCTTTCATTTTGACACCATAATTATTAATATACACCTTGTAGTTGCAGAGATACAGTCAATTTACTGTGGACATGTCCTTTTCGAGCAGACACACCAAAAAACAGGCTTGGGTTTAAAGAAGTGACAGTGGATGTGCTGTAATGTTTAGTGTCCTTAGGAGGAGCAAGAAAAAGAAGTGGTAAAGACTACTGCAAAAAAATGTAAAAATAAAACTAGCTTCAGAAATTTAACTAATGTTTTTGGAGATAAACATTAGTTTTGATAAACCATTGAAATGTTGCAACCAATGTACTGGATCAAATTATAAAAATGTGCCAAAGCCATTTAGAAAACTGTAAAGAAAAGAGGTCTGACTTGTGGGGGACTGTGAAGGAAGGACATTGTACTTATGAATGATCAACTGGTCCTAGAGTAGGCACCCTTAATCCCTCTCCCATTCACAAACCAATAAATCAATAACTGTTGTTTGTTCAAAGCAGTGAAGCTGAAAAAAATAAAAAGGCAGAGACTAACAGCTAGGACAGGTATAAGGATGACATCAAGACTTCTTTTAGCTCTAACAGAGGAATCATTTTCAAAAGCACCACTTGAAAGTACAAAAACTGGCTTAGTCCTGTTTTTGAAAGAAGTTTGAGTGGCAGGTAAATGGAACCAGGCGTCTGGTGCCATCATCAGTGGGCTGTGATTGAGTGTTTTCTGACACCTTTACTGAAGTGCATTATGAAAGAATATATTAAATAACAGGAGTGTTAAGAGGAAGTGGAACAAGTAAGGTCCAGAAAGGCATTTTAGAATGATTAATCACCCATCTGCACAAAACAAAGCAACACATATACTTGTGTGCATAATGATGTCAGAATTAGGTATTGCAGTATATTAATAATTAATAAACAGACAGAAAATGTTCAAGAAAAAGTAACAAAGGAAGCAAAAAGTTTACACAGAAACCATAGCATCAGTGAGTCCACAGCAAAGGCCGATAAAGAACGAATTAACAATGTGTCAGGGCCAGGGACAGGCGTTATCAGTCTGTTACCCAAACAAAATCAGACGAGACAAAGTATCAGCTCCTTCAGTCAGTATACAGCCAAGTTTCCACTGCCCAAAACTCACCATACTGAACAACACTCGACCCTCTGGCCTTTGGTCCCATCAGAGTGGTCCACTTTCCAACAATAAATAAAAGTTATTGGAGCAGAAACAAGGAAGTAAAACCGAAATATACAACAGTAATGTTTTTCTTAAATGATACAGGAAATTGTGCTAAATACTGCATGACAAATACAGCGGGTCATACACCATACACCATAAATGCTGTATGGTGTATGACCCATACTGCACCCACAGTGGAAACGTGTCTAGTCTCATAATAGTCCACTTTAGGTATACAAATATTTAGATTCTCCTATACTTTGTATATCTGTGCAAGTGTTATATAGAAGAGATATACATAAATTTAGTTATTTTTTTGACATATTGCTGCTTTTTGTTCTGATTCTTATACACGCATCCCTAGAACTCTTTCTGCGCTTCCCAGTATCCGCGCTTCTCCAAAATGAGGGTGTGTGCTTTTGAGTGTGCTCTTTACCATAAAACAAACAGCAGTCGGAAAGTGTTTCATTGCTCATACTTGGTTTTAGAGAAAGGATTGTATTGAGTATGAATGTGTGAAAATGTTGCTCTGGTGTACAAATGTGTGAATGTTGCTCTGGTGTATTAATGTCTCTGAATGTTGCTCTGGTGTATGAATGTGTGTGAATGTTACTCTGGTGTATGAATGTGTGAGAATGTTGCTCTGGTGTATAAATGTGTGTGAATGTTACTCTGGTGTATGAATGTGTGTGAATGTTACTCTGGTGTACAAATGTGTGTGAATGTTGCTCTGGTGTATTAATGTCTCTGAATGTTGCTCTGGTGTATGAATGTGTGTGAATGTTGCTCTGGTGTATGAACATGTGAGAATGTTACTCTGGTGTATGAATGTGTGTGAATGTTACTCTGGTGTATGAATGTGTGTGAATGTTGCTCTGGTGTATGAACATGTGTGAATGTTACTCTGGTGTATGAATGTGTGTGAATGTTGCTCTGGTGTATGAATGTGTGTGAATGTCGCTCTGGTGTATGAATGTGTGATAATGTTGCTCTGGTATATGAATGTGTGAGAATGTTGCTCTGGTTTATGAATGTGTGTGAATGTCGCTCTGGTGTATGAATGTGTGAGAATGTTACTCTGGTGTATGAATGTGTGTGAATGTCGCTCTGGTGTATGAATGTGTGTGAATGTCGCTCTGGTGTATGAATGTGTGATAATGTTGCTCTGGTATATGAATGTGTGAGAATGTTGCTCTGGTTTATGAATGTGTGTGAATGTCGCTCTGGTGTATGAATGTGTGTGAATGTCGCTCTGGTGTATGAATGTGTGTGAATGTCGCTCTGGTGTATGAATGTGTGATAATGTTGCTCTGGTATATGAATGTGTGAGAATGTTGCTCTGGTTTATGAATGTGTGTGAATGTCGCTCTGGTGTATGAATGTGTGATAATGTTGCTCTGGTATATGAATGTGTGAGAATGTTGCTCTGGTTTATGAATGTGTGTGAATGTTGCTCTGGTGTATGAATGTGTGTGAATGTTGCTCTGGTGTATGAATGTGTGAGAATGTTGCTCTGGTGTATGAATGTGTGTGAATGTCGCTCTGGTATATGAATGTGTGAGAATGTTGCTCTGGTGTATGAATGTGTGTGAATGTTGCTCTGGTGTATGAATGTGTGAGAATGTTGCTCTGGTGTATGAACGTGAGTGAATGTTGCTCTGGTGTATGAATGTGTGTGAATGTTGCTCTGGTGTATGAATGTGTGTGAATGTTGCTCTGGTGTATGAATGTGAATGTTACTCTGGTGTATTAATGTGTGAGAATGTTGCTCTGGTGTAAGAATGTGTGTGAATGTTGCTCTGGTGTATGAATCTGTGTGAATGTTGCTCTGGTGTATGAATGTGTGTGAATGTTACTCTGGTGTATGAATGTGTGTGAATGTTACTCTGGTGTATGAATGTGTGTGAATGTTACTCTGGTGTATGAATGTGTGAGAATGTTGCTCTGGTGTATAAATGTGTGTGAATGTTACTCTGGTGTATGAATGTGTGAATGTTACTCTGGTGTATGAATGTGTGAGAATGTTGCTCTGGTGTATAAATGTGTGTGAATGTTGCTCTGGTGTATGAATGTGTGAGAATGTTGCTCTGGTGTATGAACGTGAGTGAATGTTGCTCTGGTGTATGAATGTGTGTGAATGTTGCTCTGGTGTATGAATGTGTGTGAATGTTACTCTGGTGTATTAATGTGTGAGAATGTTGCTCTGGTGTATGAATGTGTGTGAATGTTGCTCTGGTGTATGAATCTGTGAATGTTGCTCTGGTGTATGAATGTGTGTGAATGTTACTCTGGTGTATGAATGTGTGTGAATGTTACTCTGGTGTATGAATGTGTGTGAATGTTACTCTGGTGTATGAATGTGTGAGAATGTTGCTCTGGTGTATAAATGTGTGTGAATGTTACTCTGGTGTATTAATGTGTGAAAATGTTGCTCTGGTGTATGAATGTGTGTGAATGTTGCTCTGGTGTATGAATCTGTGTGAATGTTGCTCTGGTGTATGAATGTGTGTGAATGTTACTCTGGTGTATTAATGTGTGAGAATGTTGATCTGGTGTATGAATGTGTGAAAATGTTGCTCTGGTGTATGAATGTGTGTGAATGTTGCTCTGGTGTATGAATCTGTGTGAATGTTGCTCTGGTGTATGAATGTGTGTGAATGTTACTCTGGTGTATTAATGTGTGAAAATGTTGCTCTGGTGTATGAATGTGTGTGAATGTTGCTCTGGTGTATGAATCTGTGTGAATGTTGCTCTGGTGTATGAATGTGTGTGAATGTTACTCTGGTGTATTAATGTGTGAGAATGTTGCTCTGGTGTATGAATGTGTGTGAATGTTACTCTGGTGTATGAATGTGTGTGAATATTACTCTGGTGTATGAATGTGTGTGAGAATGTTGCTCTGGTGTATAAATGTGTGTGAATGTTGCTCTGGTGTATGAATGTGTGATTGTTGCTCTGGTGTATGAATGTGTGCGAATGTTGCTCTGGTGTATGAATGTGTGTGAATGTTACTCTGGTGTATGAATGTGTGTGAGAATGTTGCTCTGGTGTATAAATGTGTGAGAATGTTGCTCTGGTGTATGAATGTGTGTGAATGTTGCTCTGGTGTATAAATGTGTGTGAATGTTGCTCTGGTGTATGAACGTGTGAATGTTGCTCTGGTGTATGAATGTGTGTGAATGTTGCTCTGGTGTATGAATGTGTGAGAATGTTGCTCTGGTGGCGGCAGTAGCTCAGTGGTAGAGCGGCCGTCCTTCAACCTGAAGGTAGTAGGATCGATTCCCGCTCGCCCCACAGTTCATACTGTCGTTGTGTCCTTGGGCAAGACACTTAACCCACCTTGCCTCCAGTGACTGTAACACTGGTAATGTAATGTAAGTCGCTTTGGATAAAAGCGTCTGATAAATGAATAAATGTAAATGTAAATGTGGTGTATAAATGTGTGTGAATGTTGCTCTGGTGTATGAACGTGTGAGAATGTTGCTCTGGTGTATGAACGTGTGAATGTTGCTCTGGTGTATGAATGTGTGAGAATGTTGCTCTGGTGTATGAATGTGTGAGAATGTTGCTCTGGTGTATGAATGTGTGTGAATGTTGCTCTGGTGTATGAACGTGTGAATGTTGCTCTGGTGTATGAATGTGTGTGAGAATGTTGCTCTGGTGTATGAACGTGTGTGAATGTTGCTCTGGTGTATGAACATGTGAATGTTGCTCTGGTGTATGAATGTGTGTGAATGTTGCTCTGGTGTATGAATGTGTGTGAATGTTGCTCTGGTGTATGAATGTGTGTGAATGTTGCTCTGGTGTATGAATGTGTGAATGTTGCTCTGGTGTATGAATGTGTAAATGTTGCTATTGTGTATAAATGTGTGTGAATGCTGGGACAAAGGATGGAAACTAGCCTAAGTTTAAATTCTTGTGACTGTGTCTCATGTATGTTCATCACATGCATTGGTTAGTGTCGCAAACATTTACATTCGTAGCAGCTTTTACTCTGGTACGTCCATGGTAATAATAAGGATGAATAACCAGTGTGAGTGTGAGTCCAGTGACAGCTATTGGCAGTGCCAGGAGCAGCAGAGGGGAGCGGCGAAAGAAAGGGACGCGTTACAGCCGGCATTGCTATAAATGGAAGCTTATTAGATTAGATTAGATGATTAGATTCAACTTTATTGTCATTACACAAGTACAGGTACAAGGCAACGAAATGCAGTTTAGGTCTAACCAGAAGTGCAATAGCAGTAAAGTGCAGGATATATACAATGGTTGCGTACGTGCAGGATATGGAGATGTACAGGATTTACAGGTAATATGTACAATGAATATAAATATACAGATGGTTATTACTATAAAAAGGTGAGTGTGTGCCATAAATATAATTACAGGTGTCTCTTTTCTATAAACAGCATTTACAGGTGGATATGTACTCTAAATGTAATGTGGTACACACGCATCGCACGCACACATACACACACCTCACTCACATACACACACACATACACACACAACCATACACACATACACTCACAACCATACACACATGCACACACTGACATACACACATACACCCAGGGGAATTAGACCGGGAGAGCTATACACACACACATACACACACACACACACACACTCACATACACACACCACCATACACACATACTCACAGGGAATTAAACCGGAGAGCTATACACACAGACACTCACATACACACACTCACTTACATACGCTCGCATACTCACACACACACACACACTCACACACACACACACACACTCACACAAGCACACACACACACACACATACACATACACACATATACACACTCACTCACATGCACACACACACATACACTCACACACACACACACACACACACACACACACACACACGTGATATACAGATGTCTCTAACTATGAACAGAATTTTACAGGTAGGTGTAAACAATTGTATGTTAGCTTAAGGTAAGCAGTAGATTTAAGGTAGTGCAAACAGTGGAATGTAAACAGTTGGTAGCAAAGGTGCAGTAGTGCAGGGGATGGTGGGATGGTGGGGATGAGACGAGTCTGTGAGGGGAGTGGGATGGTGGTGGGGGGTAGAAGAGTCTAGAGGGTAGTGGGATGGTGGGGGTGAGAGGAGAGTCTGTGAGGGAGTGGCATGGTGGGGGTGAGAGAGGAGTCTGTGAGAGGTGTGGGGTCAGCAAGGGTTAGAGTTCAGTAAAGACACAGCTCTGGGGAAGAAACTGTTCTTTAGTCTGCTGGTTCTAGTCCGGAGGCTCCTGAAACGCCTGCCGGAGGGGAGGAGGAGAACAGTCTGTGGGCTGGGTGGGAGGAGTCCTTAAGGATGCTGCGAGCTCGACGCAGACAGCGTTTCCTCTGGATGTTTTCGATGGCAGGAAGTGGAGTCCCTGTGATGCGTTGGGCAGTTTTCACCACCCGCTGCAATGCCTTGCGCTCAGCGACAGAGCAGCACCCATACCACACTGTGACACAGTTCGTCAGGATGCTTTCTATCGCGCAGCGGTAGAAGTTCACCAGGATGGCCGAGGAGAGCTGGTTCTTCCTCAGTGTCCTCAGGAAGAAGAGGCGCTGGTGAGCCTTCTTGACCAGGCTGGAGGTGTTGGTTGTCCAGGTCATGTCAGCCGAGATGTGGGTCCCCAGGAACTTGAAGCTGGAGACACGCTCGACGTCCATTCCATTGATGTGGATGGTGTCGTGTGCCTCTAGACTCTTTCCTGAAGTCCACGATGAGCTCCTTCGTTTTGGTGGTGTTGAGGAGCAGGTTATTTCGTTGCACCATGTGGACAGGTGCTGGATCTCTTCCTGTAGGCAGTCTCATCGTTGTTGCTGATGAGACCAATCACTGTAGTGTCGCCTGCAAACTTGACGATGGCGTTGGATCCAAACACAGGCTTGCAGTCAGAGGTGAAGAGGAGTAGAGAAATGGGCTTAGCACACAGCCCTGTGGTACACCAGTGTTAAGTGTGATGGATGTGGAGCAGGTGGATCCAGATCGGACATTCTGGGGTCTGTTGGTCAGGAAGTCCAGAATCCAGTTGCAGAGTGAGGTATTGATGCCCAAGTCTTCAAGTTTGGCTATTAACTTGGTCGGGATGATAGTGTTGAATGCTGAGCTGAAGTCAACAAACAGCATACGTGCATAAGAGTTCTTATTGTCCAGGTGGGTGAGCACAGAGTGCAGTGCCATAGCAACTGCATCCTCTGTGCTCCTATTGCTGCGGTAAGCAAACTGATGCGGGTCCAATGTGGGTGGTATGGAGTCTTTTAGGTGTTCCAGGATCAGCCGCTCAAAGCACTTCATGATGATGGGTGTGAGTGCTACAGGGCGGTAGTCGTTGGGGCACCTTGGACTAGAGTGTTTTGGCACTGGCACAATGGAAGTGCATTTGAAGCATGTTGGTACAGCTGCTTGGGCAAGAGACAGGTTGAAAATGTCTGTAAAAACCCCAGCGAGCTGCTCCGCACATGCCCTGAGAACACGACCAGGGATGTTGTCTGGTCCAGCAGCCTTGTGTGTGCTGATCTGGCTCAGTGCCTTGCAGACATCAGTGGATGAGAGTGTGAATGGGGGGTGGTCAACTGAGGGTTTGAGCTTGGTTGCAGTTTCTCTGTTGTCTCTTTCAAAGCGAGCATAAAAGTCATTTAGCTCATTCAGGAAGTTGACATCGGTGGCTGCAGGGGTGGAGTGGGTGGGTTTGTAGTCACTGATGGCCTGGATGCCCTGCCACATGCGTCGAGGGTCAGAGTTGGAGAAGTGTCCTCTATCTTCAGCTTGTAGCAGTGCTTGGCCTTTTGATGCCCCTCTTCAGGTTTGCTCTGGATGTGCTGTAGGCTTGTGCGTCTCCTGATCTGAAGGCAGTATTGCGTGTCTTCAACAGGAGTCGCACTTCCTGATTCATCCATGGCTTCTGGTTTGGGTATGTGGTGATCTGTTTCTGGGTTGTAACACTGTCAATGGTGGTATTAATATAATCCAATACAGAGGAGGTGTAGCAGTCAATGTCTGTGTGAGCACCACTGGTGGCTTGGGAAGCAAACATACTCCAGTCTGTGTGTAGAAACTTTTCCTGGAGTGTGAAATCTACCCCGCAGGCCACACCTTGATGGTCTTCACTGATGGCTTCACACGGTTGATGAGGGTGAATATTTGGGAGTGAGGAACAAAGAGATGTGGTCTGATTGTCCCAGGTGGGGAGGGTGTCGCCACGTAAGCTCCAGCCATGTTTGTGTAGACATGGTCTAGGGTTTTGTTCCCTCTGGTGTGACAGGAAACATTCTGATGAAATTTGGGTAGCACAGTCTTTAGGTTAGAGTGATTAAAATCACCCGCAACAATAAACGCTGCTTCCGGGTGAATAGTCTGTTGTTTACTGATGGCTGCATAAAGTTCTTTCATAGCAAGCTTGGCATCAGCGTCCGGGGGAATATAAGCTGCAGTTATAATGGTGGAGGTGAACTCCCGCGGCAAATAGAACGGTCTACATTTAACCATGAGAAACTCTAGGTTAGCTGAACAATGGCTCCCAACAACAGCGGAGTTTGTGCACCAAGCTTTGTTAATATAAATACACAATCCGCCTCCTTGTCTTACGGATCCATCTGTTGTTCTGTCCGCTGAGCATGTGATGTCCCGTGAGCTCAATAGCAGAGTCTGGTATTCCACTATTTAACCACGTCTCCGTGAAGATAAGGACGTTACAGTTCAGAAGTCTTTTGCTGTGTGTCATGTTGAGTCGAATCTCATCCATTTTGTTCACTAGCGATCGTACATTGGGAAGATACTGGGTAAAGAGAGCCGGTGAGGTGTTAGCTTTAGCCTAGCTCTAAGTCCTCCCGTGTACCCTTCTCTGTTTACGTTCTCGACGCCGCCTGCGAGCACTTCCGCCCGGCCGGGAAGAATGAGCTGCCACCGGCGTCCTAGTGATTTCAGGAGGGAGTCGAAGGATGTCCATAAAACCGTCGGAAAATTGCAAACCAATATCCAAAAGCTCACTCCGGGTGTACGATGTAAAGGCACAACTGTTCTGCACAAACAGACCCGAAATAAGCAAGAGTAATACTGCAAAATTGCAGAAAACTGGAGAGAACCCGAGCCTCGCGATGTACTCGCGCCGCCATCTTGGATCTATTTATTAATTACTCATTGAGGTTTTCAATATAGCACAGACAACAGATGCCGACTCAGGTGGAGAGAGAGGTCCTAGGCAATAGGGCACCGGGATCAGCTGCACGACCCTCACAACTGAGTGTACTTAAGGGCCAGGAAACAGATCATCCTGCCCCTATCAAAACAGTTTTTTAAAGTAGATGTCAACTAAAGCCGGCCTACATTAATCAAACATAAAACAATGGCTTTATACTTTGAAATGCAATTAATTTTTATGCTTGGCAGGACACCCACCGTGCAATCGTTTGTGGAAGGATGTTAAGAAAAAAAAAATTCTGCTCTCATAGGATTTTTTTCTTTTTAGACCACAAGAATTACAATTGATGTAATTTACAATGGACCGCAAGTTCCTATTGAAGAAAAGATATCCCTTTTGTCTCTTCTCTAAAGAAAAAATAAAATAAAAATTGCCTTCCTTTGCTTTTTGAACCAGACAAAAATAACTCTTCTAGACTTTGTTTGTTTGAAGCTTAGCTTAGCAATGAGTCTGTCTAAAAGCCCCAAAATCCACATGCCAGCAGACTAAAGCTCAGTAATTATCTGTGTAAGGGGCTACGTGATGACTCAACAGTTTGTGTCTGGGACTGTCAGCATCATTACACTAAACTCCTCGCACACTTTATTAAACCTGGAGCAAGGATTTTTAAAAAGCTCCATCAAAGTTTGCACCTGGTCTAATTAGTTTGTCACCATTGACTAAATAGTGACAGAATCAAAAGTGAAAGTGTCTATTCCAGCACTGGCTATGTCTGCTTACACAGAAAAACAGCACATAAAAGAAACACATAAAAAAAGAAAAAGGAAACAGTGAAACATGGATAAACGTTGGCCATGCAATGTTCAACAAAGGTGGAGATAATTATGGGATCACATTAGTCTGAGGCAAACTCAGCGACATAATTTTAAGGTCAGCTCCAAAAAAAAAGCTCTTGGTTTTACTTTTTGAATTGAAATAAAGAAAATGTTGGGTAAACAGATGTGTGCTGTGCAGTGTTGGAAGTAAGAAGTAAGTTAGAGTTTATTGGCGTTACTAACGGAGTTTATTTTTCAGTAACGGAGTAATCTAATTAATTACTTTTCCCATCGTTGCAACGCAGTTATCGTTACTGAGAATGTAAAGTGTTGCGTTACTACAATTTGGTTGAATAAAGCGCAAGGTGTCATGCTTTGGCTACACATCAGCTGCTGCTGGAGAGAGCAGGGGTGTGTGGGCGGTGCCCTGCTCATGTGGTCTCACTGAACGCTCTGACTCTCACTAAACACAAGACAGCGTCAGCAACAATGGCGACGAGCCGGGAAATTCAAAGGTAGCGTTCTCGAACTGGAAGTACCGACACTACTTCTTGTTAATTTAAATTAAGAATGTTTCTGTAACATGCTATGGAAAATAGACTTTATCCACATCTGCCTCAAGTAACTCAAATCTTTTGAAGCACCTCACATCAACACATGCTAACACGACACTTGTTTGCTTCTCCTCCTAAACCACTGGTTTAGTTGTTAGATTAATGTATTATTCATTTTCTTTGAGAATGAACGACATGTTAATCTACAGAGAGAGTTGGATTGTGTTCTGTTTATTGTGCAATAATTCACAGGTACAGAGATTTGCAAAGTTACAAAACGTCTCGGGTTATGCATATAACCCTTGTTCCCTGAGAAGGGAACGAGACACTGCGTCGTAAAACGACACTTTGGGGAACGCCCTCAGCGTGGCGGCTCTGAAGCATGAATGAAACTTAGACCGATCCTGATTGGTGCGTCACGGCGGTGCCGCCTACCCGGAAGTATAAAGGACGCGCCTCTCACACCACGCCCAGCCCGCGATGAAGCAAATCGCCCTCAGGCGGGGTAGGCGGAGTGGACGCAGTCCCTTCTCAGGGAACAAGGGTTATATGCATAACCCGAGACGGCGTTCCCTTCGAGGGAACTCAACACTGCAAACGACACTGGACGGAATACCCACTATGCCACGGCGACCGTGCCTGCCCTAGTGTGAGACTGAATACTCAGGCACACTTAGGACGAGAGCAAGCGCCAGGCGCCGCAGGGAGATGTAGACTATAGAAAGCTTAATGAAAGTAGGGTAGCCGGCTGCCTGCAGATCTCCTGAAGCGGGACCCCATCTGAAGGGCCCGAGAAGAGGCCATGCCCTAGTGTCTTAGGGCCACAGGTGAAGGCAATCGCGCACCTGATAAGCCAAGGCAATAGCCTGACGATCCAATTACTGACCGTCTGCTTGGTGGCTGGCCGACCTCTCTAGGAGACCAACACACAAACAACTGTTCGACTTTCTCCACTGCGAAGACTTCTGTATATAGTCGCAGTGCCCTAACGGGCAGAGCAGATGAAGTCTCTCTTCGGCCGACACATGAGGTGGAGGATGAAATGCCTGCAAAACCGTCGGCCATGCCACATTAGATGGCACCTTGGCACATAGCCTGGCCTCGGCCGTAAAATGGCCTTAACCCATCGGGGCAACTCAGGCAAGATGGCGTTATGCCAGTGCCTGGAGATCTCAACCCTTTTAAGTGAGGTGATAGCCAAAAGCAGCGCCACCTTGATACAGAACTCGATCTGTCGCCAACTCGAGTGGCTCGAGGGCCTCAGCCAACCCTTCAAGCACCACCGCCAGATCCCAAGTTGGAACCTCAGGCGCGTTGCAGGCCTCAACCTGGTGCTCGGGTGGGAATCGTGACGACCAATGGGTGCCTCCCCAGAGTCCTCACTTATAAGCGTGGAATGCCCCAATGGCAGCAGCACGCCTAGAGTAGGAGGGTAAGCCCCGCAGAGAAGCGCTCTGGAGGAACTCCAGGGACCGGCCACTGGGCAGCTCACTGGGTCCACCTCTCACGCCTCCTGCACCAAGTGGAAAAGATATTCCACCGAGCCGCACAACCTCCTCGTGGAAGGAGCCCTGGAACTGAGCACGGTCTCGACTACCTCTGCCGATAGGCCAGCCTCTAGGTACTGATCCCCTCAGAGGCCAGACCCAGGAGTTTCCACAGCCCGGGCTGGGATGCAATGTGTGCCCCCTGCCTGGGACAGCAGGTCCCTCCTCAAAGGGATCTGCCATGGAAGACCTGCCAGCAGTGCTATGAACCATACTACCGGCCAGTATGGGGCTACTGAAAGTACTACTGATCCCTGTCCTGCCGGACCCTCGGAACTCCCGGGAGCAGCGCCACCGGGCAAGGCATACAGACGCAGCATCTGGCCAGCACCAGGCCTGGGCCAACCAGTGGGCTGGAGAACCACAGTGGACGCCTCTCTCTCGAGGCGAACAAATCCACTTCCACTGGGCGAACTCGCATATAGACCTCACCACCTCTGGGTGAAGTCTCCATTCCCCGGGCCTCAGCCCCTGCCTCGACAGGGTGTCTGCTCTGATTCTGGTCCCGGGTATGTACATCGCCCTGACAGACGATAACTTCCCTGGGACCACAGGAGGATCTGATGCGCCAATCTGCACAGAGGGCGAGACCTCAGACCCCTGACGGTTCAGGTACGCTTCGACATATTGTGGAGCGCACCAGAACGTGACAGCTCAGGTCCACCAGGAAGCTCCTCAGAGCCCTGAACACCGCCAACATCTCCAGGCAATTTATATGTCTGGAGCGATGATGGTCCTGCCATAGACCTTGGGCAAGCGGCCGTATGACATGCGCCCCAGCCCGTGGAGGCATCTGTCGAACGGATTTCGACATGTTGCTCCCAGTACTGGTCCTTGGGACAGAAACCAGGGTTTCCTCCATATTACTAGGGACGACAGCATCTGCGCGTAACCCTGATACTCCGAATGGATTCCCCTCAGGGAAAACCCCTGGTTTTCAGCCACCATTGCAGTGGTCTCATGTACAGCAGGCCAAACGGTATTACATTGGCTGCCGCTGCTTAGACCCAACAGTCTCTGGAACCGTTTTACGGTGACTTTGAAGTCTTATGCTGGCATGCTGAGATTGCCTGTATGGACCCGGATGCGTGTGGGCGACATCTGTGCCCTCATCGTCGAGTCCACACTACTCCCAGGAACGTAGTTCTCTGGGAGGGCGTCGATATAGTTCAGTACTCGGATGCCCTGGAGTCTCAGTGGAGCCAGAACCGCATCCATGCAATGGTGAATGCGAGAAAGTGCTCGAGGAAGTACCCGACTTGGAACTCAGGCTCCTCAGGAACCTCCTGTGAGAAGGATATATGGGGATATGGAAGTATGCGCCCTTCAGATCTATTGTGACAAACCAGTCCTCGGACCGGATTTGATTCACGATCATAGGTATTGTTAGCATCTTGAACCTGAGCCTCCTCAGAGACCGGTTCAAATACCTTAGATCTAAAACTGGGCGCAGACCTCCGTCCTTTTGGGAACTATGAAGTACCGGCTGTAGAACCCGACTCCATTTCTGGCGGAGGAACCCGTTCTATGGCCTCCTTTACCAGCAGGGAGCGCTTCCAGTTCCATAACCCGGGCCCTTTCTGGGACCACTGCGGTCCAGACCACCCCCCCGAATCTCGGCGGGCTGCGGCCAAACTGCAGTCTGTAACCCTTCTCTATAGTACGCAGGACCCATGGCGCAGATTCCACAGGCGTTTCCACGCCTGAAATATTCTGCCACGGAATCAACCTCTCGAGGCCGATCCCGGTCCGCTTGAAGAAGATCGACCGCCCCTGAGACGGCTGGCACGGGAAGTGGTGCATGATCTCGCCGCGCGCCTCCTGCCGCTGCCCAAACCCCTCGGGGTGGGCTGTGATGCAGCTCGTATGCTGGAGACCGATGTGGCCCGAGCGCCATAGGCGGACAAACTACACCGGAGTCTCGGGCTCCGCCAGAGAAACCGGCCTCAGCCGTCTCTCCGGAGGGGCCGCCTTAGAGGTCCTATGCCTGGGACCTCTTCCCCAAAGCCTTCTTATTCTGAAGGAGGACCTCAGGTCCTTCCTGCCAGCTGCGCAGCGCGCCGCCTCTGTTGCCGCGCTCCTGGGAGGGGCTCTGGAGGCGACGCTTGGCTGTCGTCGACACGTGGAGCTCGATGATGGCTGGGGCTGCGTCGGTCCTAAACCCAGCCCCTGTGAACCTGGTGCGGCGCGAGGAAACACTGCTGAAACACCGCCGACTGCCTCCTCCCCTCCTGATACCTTTCTACGAACGTTCCTCACGGCCTCACCGAACAGGCCTGAGAGGTGCATCAAGGAGAAAATCCTCTTCTCTTTTATTCCTGCTAAGTTCAGCCACAAGTGCCTCTCCGTGGCTACCAACGCCATGCCTGGACCGCCCACGTGCCGTCTTCCTTGGTGACCCTGAGTGACAAATCTGTCGCTCTATGGAGCTCGGCCACATCCTCAGATGGGACCCCGCCTTCCTCCAGGTCCGCTAACAGATCAGCCTGGTATGCCTGCAATATAGCCATATATGTAGGCATGCACCCGCCTGACCTGCTGCCATATATGCTCTGCCCACCATATCTGAAGTTTTTCTATAAGGCTTCGTGGGCAGCACCGGGTTTTAGACACCGCCCGCCTTGAGAGAGGTAACTGGCCAGTGCCTCCTCTACTCGCGGCATTCCCTTATAGCCCTCTTCCTCGCACTCCAACACATTACTGTAATCACGGGTGTTGGTTTGGAAATACGTGAAGAATATGGACTCTATTCCAGGACTTACACAACTCAAGTACAATTAGAAAAATGGTAAACCCCTTGTTTGGGCCGTGCTCTGTGCTGCAGGAAGCGCTCATCCAGTTTATTTCTTTTACTGTCGCTTCTGCTCGTTCTGATGGCCAGTTAATGTCTAATCTGGCCACCGCCTCAGTCACAACCTCTATGAGCTCCTCATGCAGCGAGGCGACCAGTGAGACCCCATGTCACCGCCTCAGCTGAGCACGTCCACGTCCTCAGACGTGGACAGCTCCAGCATTGGATCCTCTCCCCGTGCCGGAGAAGCCGCCTCGCGGGCTCCTGCACAGGTGGGATTGGCATCGGAGCTGTCTAACGATGATTGGGAAACAGCCTCAGCTGGCCCAATCCCATCAAACAGCAATCCCCAGCGATCTCAGCCGCCACGCCTCGCCTCGCCGGGCGCGGGACCTGAAACCGCTGGGAAAGCGAGCCTGGCCGGCCTGGTCAAACACAGCCAGGCGGGAGCGCAGCACTCTGTCAGGGAGTGCCTCACAGTGCTCACAATCAGCTCCCTCGAGAGCTGACCGAGCGTTGCCCCCAGGCAGACCACACACAGCGAGTGCGTGTCCCTACCCGTGATGAGGGGGTAGACACACTTTTAAACTGTTCCGCCATTTCACAAAGTTTCTCACACAGTCTCTCTTTCACACACAGGGCATTTGCTGAAAGAGCGAAAAGGCGTGGTTGTGAGAGCGTCCCTTATACTTCCGGGTAGGCCGGCACTCGTCAGACGTGCACCAATCAGGATCGGTCTAAGTTTCATTCATGCGCCGTCACGCTGAGGGCGTTCGTCTGAAGTGTTTACGACGTGTTGAGTTCCTCATGTCTGTGTCTGAGCTTTACTTTTTCCAAAACAGACAAAAAGTCACGTAAATGTCCGTAATGCCGAGAATGTGTTAGAAAGAGGCAAACGAGCAGAGGCTCTGAACCATCTCTGAGCCATGAGTTATTATTTCAAACACAGTCAGACCTATTTTGAACTAAGTTTTCATCTGTTTGAGGCCCTTGTCACAGAGATGTTATAATGTAGTGACTGGTGGATTATGTGATGCCTTCTGTGAGTGTCTGCTGCAGCCAGGCATGGGTTTCTAACTTAAGGTCTGCGGATCACATCCGGTCCTTTGTGAAGTACTTCTGGTCCTCACATTAATTATTACTGTTAATACAGTCATGCTATTATTAATACGTGAAAATGCATCAAAACAGTAACAGTTAAACAAAAATAAGAGTTGTTTTGATAAAGTTTTACTGTTTTAGTGAAACACATGAGACCAGTGTTTATTATTGGGTTTGATCTAAAGAGGTTTTAGGGCTCAGCTAAAAATAATAAGAACTAATTATTGAACACAAAGTAATTAACCAGGTCTAAATCCATCAGAGGCAAACTTATTAGAGATTTTAAATAAACTTTGTTAATATTCACTTATCCAAAGTACCATTGTACAAATTGTTCGTAAACATGTATAATTAGATTTTACACATGGACAAACATTAGCCTATATTTTTCATAAATATGGGGACAGTTGACTGAATTTATTCAGGAACTGTTGAAACTGGCTTTCGGGACGGTACTGGGACAGTGATAAAAAAAAAGTTATTCTGGAGCCTTGATTTGTGAAATAATTAAAGAGCACTTTTTCACATTTAATTTGTCTCAACTCATTTGATAAAAGAAAATTGTGATAGAATCAAATTGCGAGATCAGAATTGTGAATTGAATCAAATTTAAAAGAATCGTTACATCCCTGCTTCCAACAGACCTTTTTTTTTTTTAACTCAGTAAAACACCAAAATGCAATCACATTAACTTTTAATGACAACAAAATGCATCAAGATGTGGCAATTAAAGTTCATTACAGGTGGTGCCATCATTTAAAATGCATCCTCAACTGCAGCACTTTACTAAACTCAGGCTCATCATTCTTGTATGATCTTTAGCTCTGCCATCAATATGCCATCAGCTTTTATGGCAGCCGTAATGCATTGGTCCTTATGCCAAACGAAATAAACACATACAGCCTCTCAGGTACAGCAAAATGCTTTTACACTCGAAGTTCGAACACGCTAAGCTGATGTACTCCACTCTGAATATGCAGCAGGCAGAGTGGGACATGTTCTGAGTGGATACAGCATCTGTTTCTCTGTTGTTTCCTGGTCCATTTACTGATGCCCAGTGACAAGCCACGTGGTTCACATCGGGGCAGGTCCTTAGTCTTGTGGAGAGCAATGGGGAAATGCTCTATTGAGGAATGCACTGCACATCACAACATGAGATTGAACAACCAAGGAATGTGTCACTTATGACCTTTGAGGTGGAAAACGCCCATCTTTATTCTGAAATGTTGGAAATGATGGTTTGATCAAATGTGATTTGAACACATTGTCCAAATTGTGTTATTGACTTGTACTGAAAAAGTAATTCAAGTATTTGTCACATTTAGGTAGGAATTAGTCAATTTAATTCTGGCAAGATGTCCACACAGTACTCTGGAGAGTGTGCAGCTACTCCAAAACGCAGCGCCGAAATGTTACACCAAGGTCAGCCTCCCTTTACTGGGGCCACACTAAATTTAGAATTCTGTTCCAAATCCTTCTCCGTACTTATAAGGTCATCAGTAGGAATCCTCTGACCTATCTCTGAGACCTCATAGTGCTTTGTTCTCAAAAAGCAGGGTTTTCAAAAGTCCAATGGGAGGCAGAGCCATACGCTGCTCCATTCTTATGGAATCAACTACCAGCTCGGTCAGGAATAAAACCATCCTTTTTAATAAAGTCTGTGGTCAGGACATGCATGAACAGAGTTCAAAAGTTACCATGAACTCAAGATGTGTTCTACTGTAGTTGTTACTACTGTCCCACTAATAGTCCAGGAGCATCGGTGTAATAATATTTTTTTTCAAAGTGCTTGATTTTGCACACGTTCTGAGATGTTTTGTCGTTTGAGTTTAGAGTTTAGGAGTTTGTGTGTAAAGATTTGCCACACTGGCTCTATGTTTCAGAAAATGTCCTTTAGCAATTACAAAATCCTGTAAAAACTGTAGAGTGAAACCAAAAGTTACAGAACCTAACAAATACTGCGTACGAATTAGTGAGTTCTTAGTGTGGTCTTTCAGGTGAGGTGTGGTCTGGTTCTGTTTCACACTGAGATCTGTCAAATGAAGAAAACAGAAACACAGTCACCTGTTGGGGCACTGCATTAATAATAATAAAACAAAAAGACACCACAAATAAAGGAGAATAAAATACCTCATTCCACTATTGGTCTGAAGTCTTCAGCTGCAATTTGCAAATATCCCTATTTTAACATACAGTGGACTTTCCTAAATAATTAATGTATTACTTCTCAAAAAGTAATATTGACCAAATCCAAATGCCATTGTTCACTGATTAGCTTGAAATCCAGTTGTTTTTGGCTGTGTTTACATTAATTCAGATAGCACATTTTCTCAATAGATGTGCATTGGTTTTATTTTTTTCTCACATCAGGCAAACCAAACCAAGGGTTCAGGAAGTGAACTGAGACCTATGTTTTTAGACAGCACCAGAGTTTGTCTTTCTGGTTCACCCCAGAGTTCAACTACACATTCACACTTGCCAAAACAAACCGGTCTTTATGAGGAAACTAGAGTTTAATTAATGTGGAGCAAATATGGCTGGTGTGAAAGCAGTCTTAGGTTCTCTATTAATAATGACTCTAAAGAGGCCCATTATGTCACTTATTCCCATCACACTCAACAAAAAGCCAACACAGTGTTTGAAACTGGGTAATAATAATAATAATAAACTTTATTTTATAAAGCGCCTTTAAAGGCAACTTCTCAAAGCGCTGTACAAAAACAAGCAATACAAAAACAAGCAATACAAAGTTCAAACAATTAAAAGTAACATCAACTATCAAATGCTAATTTAAAAAAATAAGTCTTAAGTCTACCTTTAAAAAAGTCATAGCCCTGTGCTTCCCTAAGATCAGGAGGCAGAGAATTCCAAAGGACAGGAGCATAGGAAGAAAAGGCCCTGTCACCCATAGATCGTAGGCGAGTTTGAGGAACAGTCAACAAGTTGGATTGAGAAGAACGCAGTCTCCGAGTTGGGGTATAGGAAGTTAACAACTCAGATAAATAATAAGGGGCCAAGCCATGCAACGCTTTATATGTCAGCATCATAATTTTAAAATCTACTCTGAATCGGACTGGGAGCCAGTGTAAAGACTCCAAAACTGGAGTGATGTGATTGCAAACCCTGGTCCCAGTCAGTATCCTGGCGGCCGAATTTTGAACATATTGTAGTTTGTTAAGTGTGGATTTAGAGACTCCGGCTAAAGAATAGAATTTGTTCCATGTTGATTGTGGCTATTTTTGTTTTTTGCAGAACTTTTATTGTATGAGCAAAAGAGCATGTAACATTCCACAGCAAAGGGAAAATCGAATTGCACAGTAGAAGCTTTATAATGAGCCTCTTTGAAGGCGTTGAGAGGCTTTAAGGAAAGGTGGGAGAACCTTCGAGCAGAACAAACCCATTATTTGAAAATACATTATACTGGCCATTCTTAAGCTTCAAAGTACAGTACAGCTGAGCAAAGTACGGCTGAATGGTGGTGTGTTTGATGCCGTCTTAAAAAAGCACTTTGAGAAAAATAACAGCACCAACTCCCGTCATTATTGAAATAGTGCTTTTTCAGTTGCCCCGAGTCCATTTCTGTAACCTTGTGTGGAATGCGGACAAAGATCAATGAAATAGCGGCGGCCGTGGTGTTGGCTGTAGTGCTATTGATTGCGGTCGTCTGTGCCGGTGGTCCATAACCCGTAGATGTATCTGGGGACCACGGCTGGGACAATCAGCCCGATCACATAAGACCTCTGTATCGGGCTTTCCACATTACATTGCTATTAACAGATGATTGTGGGGCTTGTGAAACGCTCAATAACACTTCTAATGGCGCAATAATCATAAAAAGTTAGATGCCTCAGTGTGGTAGTCTCACAAACCCGAATGTATCAGAGCTTGTAAAAAAGGGAAATCACACAACCTTTTGAGGTTTATTAAGCTCTTTCAGCAACTGGACTCCAGTTTGTCTTACACAAGGTTTGTTTTGCAGAAATTTGCAAAATGAAATAGAAGTTAAAGCTGTATTTTTTATCTGGTTTTCAGAACTGAATGCATTTCTGGTGCAATGCTGTTGTGAAAATCACATGCAGCCTTCTAGTCAAGGACAAAGTCAGAGAGCAGCAGAACCAAAACAAGACCATTAATTTAGTGACTAAGAAATAGACAGTACATCAAAACAGTTCAAAGGATGTAATATCCAGTCCAAGTCCAGTCTCATACCAATGGCAAGCTAATGGCAATAATGCAATAAATCAAATATGGCCCATGTTCTTGGTTGAATCAAAAGAATGTATGTTACTTAATAAATGGTAAATGGCATGCATTTATATCTATAGTGCTTTTTTGCACCCTGATTGGGCACCCAAAGCACTTTACATTGGGCTTCCATTCACAAACATTCACACCTGGGGAAGACAGAGACGGGGGCTGCTATACACACGGCGCTCACAGCCTTCTCCAACCACCGCCAAACACACCTCTACAGTCACACACATTCATACACCAGAGCTACGAACACTGGAGGCAAGGGGGGTTAAGTGTCTTGCCCAACGACAGTATGAACAGGTGAGAGCAGGAATCAAACCACCAACCTTCTGCTTATAGGTCCCTAAGTGAGTTTTGCTCTTGAATTACAGTTTTAACTCTGTGTTCACATGTTGTGACTTCAGTTTTTTACATTAGGACTCTTTTTACTGATGTACTCACCACTGTTGTATTACTAAAATGATAATATGGTTGTTTGGTTGTGTTCTTTGCGTGGTTGCGATGCCTGTTTATATATAGACCTTGTGCCCTGTGCGCAGCTGTGCACAATATTTGTATGTTTCGAACATCTCAGGGGACAGTGGGGGGTCGCGGGGCTCTTGCATTGTTATTTTGAGGGTTGCGGTGTGAAAAGTTTGGCAACACCTGCTCTAGAAGAGACAGTACGACCAAAAACAACAAAAAAGTTTTTTTATGCATGCAAGCATAGTCATATAATGATTGGCATTTAAGGTCTTTCACATGGATGGTGATAAATGGAGGGTGTCATGTGGTAGCTTGACCATTGACAATTGGCCCTGTCATTTCTGGCGTGGTGACTTTGATGTTATTCAGATTGGTCCATGTATTTTGCACTAAACTTTTGATCTCTGACAGTTGCCTCACTTGATGTACCACTGTCGTTGTTATGCGACATTTAGCGACATATTAAATAAGAGTGACCCAAGGAGTGAGGGATGCACAGTTGGGTCATTGCGCACTCCTCAAAGTAAGACAACATTATGTTTTCCCAGGGGATGCTGTCATGGCCTTGCCCTTTTGGTGTCTAAGGACATATAGGGACTTTACCAGTGGACAACGAAGTACACAAACCAAGTACTTGAGTTAAAGTACAGATACACTAGGTAAAATATTACTTCAGTAAAATCCAAAGTACCCCCTTTTAGCTTTCACTTGAGTAAAAGTACAAAAGTATTTGCCTTCAAATGTACTTAAGTATCCAAGTACTATCATTTATTATGGCTATAATGCCCTTATAATTTTTGTTAGTCTCTTGCTTAAAATAATTTAATATGCTTTTTATATGTTATAGATGTAATTGATTTCAATAAATCTAGTGATTTATTTAAAAATTATTCTTAAAGTAGATCACTACGGAACCTCAGACATGACATGCAGGAAAAAAATAAGCAAAATTGTGCGCACGATTTACTAATTCGTTCTCTCGAGTTTAAAAATCATGCACATAATTTATAAATCGAGGAAGCAAAATAGTAAATTGTGTGCACATTTTAGTAAATCAGTCTGGGGGAAAACACAGTAATGTTAAATCGTGCACAATATTTTTTTTCTTGCATGCCATGTGCAGAGCTCTGTACATCAGTCTTTGGAAAAGCTGAACTTTTGAAAAGAACGATCTCGGTTTATAAGCAGCATTCCACTCCACCTTTCAACTGTTTAGCATCATAAGCTGCATATAAAACTAGTCAAAATTGTATTCATATTCTACCAAAAGTGTTAACATCAATCGACTGTCATTTCACAATATCGAATCACTCAGTTTAAAATAACTACTACAAATGTTGGTGAAACAGCAAACTAATGTTAACTTAAACACAATGGTGCGAGCTACTGTTAGATTACTCAATAAAAAATGACCACCAGAATGAAAATGGCTTACTTCAGTGTGTTTCCTAAGATTGGAAGGAGAATTCCAGTACGAAGAAATTTTACAGTTTCGAGGCAGGCAAAGAAGGCAGTCATAATTTTTGGTTTGTCTTTCCATGACCAATATTTGTTCTAAATTTTGTGATTCTACGGCAAAAAAACTGTTTGTCCCAGTCCCATAGGCACAATGTATTTCCACTCTTCCAGTGAATTATCAAATATTTAAAAATGTTTTCAGACATACTTAAATTTTGGGTAAATTTTGGTAAATTTTTGAATATGTTGAGTTGGCTTTAGTGCGCGAAGCACACTTTTTGATTAGTGTGTTGCAAAGTGATTACATGCATGGCTGTCTCGGGACTAATAATGTATTCTATTTTATAAAGCACTTTTCAAGGCACTCAAAGCGCTTCACAATTGAGTTAGTCCATTATTGAGTCACTTCACAGTCACACACTGGTGGTGGTAAACTACCTCCCTAGCCAAAGCTGCCCTAGGGTAGACTGACGTGGCAGCCACAGCGCTCTGACCACCACCATACTCATACATATATACACCAGTGCTATGGAAACTGAAAATAAACCAGGACCTTCAGCGTGCACTGGCACAGTTTGCAGCTGAGTGTGAAGTGGTTGAGATGAGAAGCAGCACCTCCAAGTCCGAGGCCATGGTTTTCAGCCAGAAAATGGTGGCTTGCCTCGTGTGGAGGAGTTTAAGTATCGTGGGGTCTTGTTCACAAGTGAGGGAAGGATGGTAAAAAAGATTGACATCTGGATTGGCAGAACTTCTGCAGTGATGCGGTTGATGTACCGGTCTGGTGTGGTGTAGAGGGAGTTGAGCTATTTTTGCTCTCTGAGATGGCACAATGCGTCAATGAATCTGGACACAATGTTAACATAATGTTAACAATAACAAACAAAACTAAAAAACAACTAAAGAATATTTCACCTCAGAAGAAGGTCCAGTCTAATAAAACTTTTTGATACTGCAGTATGCTCAGAGCTATCCTAGCTGTGAGGCTTCTCCTCCAGACAAAGACAGCATATAACCTCAGAGTTCAGAGAGGAGTTGTAAAGCTGTCAGCACACTTTATGTCACAGTCTGATTGAATAAATGAATATAATCAGCCCCCGGGTCAGGACGAGTCAGACATTATGGGCTGGCGGTAATTAATGACAGGCATCAGACAAGTCTATGGGAGGAAAGGATGACCGCTGAAAGTGGGGATTTCTAGACTCCAGCTATTAATCTTTAACCTGACAAATGTATTTTTTGCAAGTTTAGAATGGTGTAATTGCTATAGTTACTGTGTACTATTGTCCAGTTAAATGAAAGGGTCATTCCAAAAAACATTTTTATCTCAAGCAATTACTCTACTCAAGTTTCACTGCATTTAGAAATATTTAACCTGACCAAATAAAATTATCTTTTTTTCATACATTCCTTTTGCCCAAGAGACAGAATGGTTCTAATACAAGGCAGAATGGAGGCTCCACATTGAATGTGAAAGCAGCCAGGCATAGATGGGCTACAATAGAGTGGTCTACATTTGGTAATATTTCTATTTTTTGGGCATCTATTATTCCCCGTCCGTAATGCCTGGACCTGGTGCAGCTTCCAGCCAGGAATAGACGCACTGAGGCGGGCAGGACAAGCTGTGCTCTCCGCCTGGAGGTTTTGATGTTTTTAATCAATGACAATGCACAGAACAACATTAAAATCATCTGGAGATTGGCCTAAGCCTGCGAACCTCAGACCATGAGTCTGGTCATTTTTAAATCTGACTAAGCTACTTTTCATATAAAGCAAGGTTAGGTATGTGCAGAATGCTTCTCTTTTTCTTTTGGCACACACTACAATCTTTAGTGCAGTTATTACTAGATTTGAGACATTCGTCAAGACTGGGCTTAAAGGGTTCCTTAAACTTAACTTTTAACTTTAAACCTTAACCTGTCACATCAACACAACTCTTCACACATGGCAAGGCAATTATATTTATATAGCACGACGAGGGTAATTTACAGTATTCAAAGCATCTCAGATAACCTTACATGTACAGATATATAGTTTCACAACAACACATCAGTAACCTAAAAATACATTTATATTTTTACTGAGACACATCAGGGTCACATCCCATTTAACGATGTGACAAATGTGTCACTGACATAAATAGAATTTAAAGGTTCTTATTAGAACTGCACATTTACACTGTACATTTAAACAAACACAGTCAACAGACTGTTGACCCTATGATACATTACACTGATTGTAGACCTTGTACTTACTAATGTCCAGTGTTGGAAGTAACGGTGTTAGAGTATAACGGCGTTACTAACAGCGTTAATTTTTCAGTAACGGAGAAATCTAATTAATTACTTTTCCCATCGTTGTAATGCCGTTATCGTTACTGAGAATGTAAACTGTCGCGTTACTACAATTTGGTTGAATAAAGCGCGAGGTGTCATGCTTTGGCTACACATCAGCTGCTGCTGGAGAGAGCGGGGGGGGATGATGACACCGCTGCAAAAGCGATGATTGGCTGACGCGGTCTCACTGCGCGCTCTAACTACCACTAATCACAAGACAGCGTAAGCAACAATGCCGAGGAGCTGGGGAGATTCAAAGGTGGCGTTCTCAAACTGGAAGTACCGGCACTAATTCTTGTTAATTGAAATTAAAGGCAAGAATGTTTCTGTAACATGCTATGTCCAGGAAAAAATACTTTATCCACGTCTGCCTCCATCCATCCATCCATCTTCCACCGCTAATCCGGGGCCGGGTCGCGGGGGCAGCAGTCTAAGCAGAGACGCCCAGACTTCCCTCTCCCCAGACACTTCCTCTAGCTCTTCCGGGGGGATACCGAGGCGTTCCCAGGCCAGCCGAGAGACATAGTCCCTCCAGCGTGTCCTAGGTCTTCCCCGGGGTCTCCTCCCGGTGGGACATGCCCGAAACACCTCCCTAGGGAGGCGTCCAGGAGGCATCCGAAACAGATGCCCGAGCCACCTCAGCTGGCTCCTCTCGATGTGGAGGAGCAGCGGCTCTACTTTGAGCTCCTCCCGAGTGACCGAGCTCCTCACCTTATCTCTAAGGAGCGCCCGCCACCCTGCGGAGAAAGCCCATTTCGGCCGCTTGTATCCGGGATCTTGTTCTTTCGGTCATGACCCAAAGCTCATGACCATAGGTGAGAGTAGGAACGTAGATTGACCGGTAAATCGAGAGCTTTGCCTTACAGCTCAGCTCCTTCTTCACCACGACAGACCGGTACATCGACCGCATCACTGCAGAAGCTGCACCGATCCGTCTGTCAATCTCACGTTCCCTCCTTCCCTCACTCGTGAACAAGACCCCAAGATACTTGAACTCCTCCACTTGAGGCAGGATCTCTCCACCAACCTGAAGGGGACAAGCCACCCTTTTCCGACTGAGAACCATGGTCTCAGACTTGGAGGTGCTGATCCTCATCCCAGCCGCTTCACACTCGGCTGCAAACCATCCCAGTGCACACTGAAGGTCCTGGCTTGATGGAGCCAACAGGACAACATCATCTGCAAAAAGCAGAGACGAGATCCTGTGGTCCCCAAACCAGACTCCCTCCGGCCCCTGGCTGCGCCGAGAAATCCTGTCCATAAAGATAATGAACAGGACCTGTGACAAAGGGCAGCCCTGCCGGAGTCCAACATGCACTGGGAACAGGTCTCGCTTACTGCCGGCAATGCGAACCAAGCTCCTGCTCCGGTCGTACAGGGACCGGACAGCCCTTAGCAAAGGGCCCCGGACCCCATACTCCCAGAGCACCCCCCACAGGGCGCCACGAGGGACACAGCCGAATGCCTTCTCCAGATCCACAAAACACATGTGGAATGGTTGGGCAAACTCCCATAAACCCTCCAGCACCCTGGAGAGGGTATAGAGCTGGTCCAGTGTTCCACGACCGGGACGAAAACCGCATTGTTCCTCCTGAATCCGAGGTTCAACTATCGGCCACATTCTCCTCTCCAGTACCCTGGCATAGACTTTACCGGGGAGGCTGAGGAGTGTGATCCCTCTGTAGTTGGAACACACCCTCCGGTCCCCCTTCTTGAAAAGAGGGACCACCGCCCCGGTCTGCCAGTCCAGAGGTACTGTCCCCGACCGCCACGCGATGTTGTAGAGGCGTGTCAACCAAGACAGCCCTACAACATCCAGAGACTTGAGGTACTCAGGGCGTATCTCATCCACCCCCGGTGCCTTGCCACCGAGGAGCTTCCCAACTACCTCAGTGACGTCGGCCCGGGTGATGGACGAGTCCACCTCCGAGCCCTCGGCCTCTGCTTCCTCAGTGGAAGACGTGTCGGTGGGGTTGAGATCCTGAAAGTATTCAAGTATTTCTTCTACCGTCCAACAATATCCCCAGTTGAAGGCAGCAGGTTCCCACCCACACTGTAAATAGTGTTGGCAGGGCACTGCTTCCACCTCCTGAGGCGCCGGACGGTTTGCCAGAATTTCTTGGCCGACCGATAGTCTTTCTCCATGGCCTCACCGAACTCCTCCCAGACCCGAGTTTTAGCCTCCACGACCACCGGGCTGCAGTCCGCTTGGCCTGCTGGTACCTATCAGCTGCCTCAGGAGTCCCACGGGCCAACCAGGCTCGGTAGGTCTCCTTCTTCAGCTTGACGGCATCCCTTACTTCCAGTGTCCACCACCGGGTTCGGCGGTTGCCGCCACGACAGGCACCGGAGACTTTACGGCCACAGCTTCGGTGGCGCGCCGACAATGGAGGTGGAGAACATGGTCCACTCGGACTCAATGTCTCCAACCTCCTCGGGATCTGGTCGAAGCTCTGCCGGAGGTGGGAGTTAAGGTCTTTCTGACAGGGCTCTGCCAAAGCGTTCCCAACAGACCCTCACAGTACGCGTTTGGGCCTGCCGAGTCTGTCCAGCTTTCTCCCCATCGGATCCAACTCACCACCAGGTGGTGATCAGTTGACAGCTCCGCTCCTCTCTTCACCCAGTGTCCAAGACATACGGCCGGAGGTCAGATGAAACAACTACAAAGTCGATCATCGATCTCCGACCTAGTGTCCTGGTGCCACATGCACTGATGGACACCCTTATGCTTGAACATGGTGTTCGTTATGGACAAACTGTTGCTAGCACAGAAGTCCAATAACAGAACACCACTCGGGTTCAGATCCGGGGGGCCGTTCCTCCCAATCACGCCCCTCCAGGTGTCACTGTCGCTGCCCACGTGAGCGTTGAAGTCCCCAGTAGAACGACGGAGTCCCCGTCGGAGCACTTTCCAGCACCCCTCCCAGAGACTCCAAGAAGGCGGGTACTCTGCACTGCCATTTGGCCCGTAAACACAAACAACAGTGAGAGACCTATCCCCGACCCGAAGGCGCAGAGGCGACCCTCGTTCACCGGGGTGAATTCCGACACATGGCGGCTAAGCTGGGGGGCTATGAGCAAGCCCACACCAGCCCGCCGCCTCTCGCCGCAGGCAACTCCAGAGTAGTGGAGAGTCCAGCCTCTCTCGAGGATTTGGGTTCCAGAGCCCAAGCTGTGCGTGGAGGTGAGCCCGACTATCTCTAGTCGGTATCGCTCAACCTCCCGCACAAGTTCAGGCTCCTTCCGCCAGCGGTGACATTCCATGTCCCTAGCGCCAGATTCCGTGTCCGGGATTGGGTCGTCGAGGCCTCCGCCGCCGACTGCCACCCAATCCACTTTGCACCGGCCCCTTACGGTTCCTCCGCAGGTGGTGGGCCCACGGGAGGTCGGCCCCCACGTCGCTCCTTCAGGCTGACCCGGCCGGGCCGTGAAAGACCCGGCCACCAGACGAGCCCCAACCCCGGCCTGGCTCAGGGTGGGGCCCGGTTGCGCCATACCGCGTCACGGTCCTTGATTTTTTCGTCTCCATAAAGGGTTCTGAACCGCTCTTTGTCTGGCCCGTCACCTGGGACCTGTTTGCCTTGGGAGACCCTACCAGGGGCATATAGCCCCTGACAACCTAGCTCCTAGGATCATTCGGGCACTCAAACCCCTCCACCACGATAAGGTTGCGGTTCAAGGAGGGGCACGTCTGCCTCAAGTAACTCAAATCTTATGAAGCACCTCACATCAACACATGCTAACACAACCCTGGACCTTCTTGCTGAGAAGCGAGCGTGCTAACCACTGTGCCAATATAGGCTCACAACAGTCTGAACTCAAGCTGAAGGCTTAGTGTAAGCTCTAAAATAATTTTTATTGTAATGTATTCATGTTTTCAATTTGTGAATTAGTCCAGATTTCCCAAATCGGGACAGAAGAAGTTTTATCCATCTGGTTTTCTTGTCTTTAGAATCATACAAATGCAAACAGGCTATTTGTGCTATATACATGAAACTAAAACTAATTCAAACATGAGAAATGATGTGCTGGATCACAAGTATTTGAACCTCCTGCTCACCAACCACAGCTGAACATGGGTTCATAAATTAATGAGATTTTCTCTTTAACCTCATCCAGACTTGTTTATCAGCACACATGCTTTATGCTCCCCACTAATTATCGTGTGGTATTGTTGGAGTGCATCTGTGTTCAACAGTGGGTGCCGTTTTCTCAGACAATTATCTCCCTACTGTTAATTTATCTTGATGTTCCTCCAAGTCAGGCCTAATAAATATGTATGATTGAAGTAAGCAGGTCCTCTGTTACTCCATGTCGATCTAATTACAATTTAATGACAGCATTTAATGGCAGTAAGTCAGCTCGTCGACCAATTAATCACAATTTTATGAGCAATCTATTGCTATCTTTATCACTTATGTTGAGACGCTGAATAGATTGTCTTATTCTAGGCCTCATTTTTTGTTTCTGGAAAGACACCATTTTATCACAGCTTCACTGATTGTTGCTTCACTGCTACAGTATCGTGCCACAAATTTAAAACTGGGAAAAGCAGGCCAAAATCAGAAGCACGGTTTAATTGCCAAAAGCAGTTCAAATTGTTCCAAAAACTCTATCGTATAGTTTAAGCTCTCAGAAGCTTACACTATACAGTAGAGAAAACTCTCAGAAAGCTGGGACCCAGAAACAGTTTAATGTTTACTTACATAATGCCGCTTCTGAGTTTCTTTTTTTTGAAAACTGCCACCCTTCTCAAACCCTTTCAGAGACTCCAAGAAGGCCGGGCTTGGCTCCATGGTGTGGCCCCGGTTGCACTATACGGGGCAGCATCATGGTCCTTAACTTTGTACTGTCCATGAGGGGATCTGAACTGCTCTTTGTCTGGCCATCACCCAGGACCGATTTGCCTTGGGAGACCCTACCAGGGGCATATTGCCCCCAACAACATGATCATTTGGTCACTCAAACCCCTCCACCACAATAAAGTGTCGGTTCAAGTAGGGGTCAACATAAAGATATTATATTTATATAGGTTTTCATACCATCTGTTTATGTGCTTTGCTTTTGTGTTGGTCAAAATTGTGTTCCCAGACCCTCAAGGACAAACGTGCAGAAATCCAAAAGACAGTCTTATCTCACAAAGACTAGTAAATGAACAGTCAGGAAGAATGCTGAAGGGGCAGGTCAAAATACGCCACCAAAAAAGAAGGCAAACATGGATTTCCACATCAAGTCTACCAACTAAGTTGTTAGTTGTTAGTTGTCACTTAGCAGCTACGCCTTAAGTTGGGAGTTAAACCATTCTTCCATTTGTCCCTTGCTCAAACAGAGAACCTCAAAGTGAGTCCGCAGATATCAGGGTTCTTGGAAAGACTTTATATCAAAGATATTTTGAATGTGGCAACTCATGAGGCAACTTCAAACGTCAAAGGTGGCAACAAAAGGTCGGCACCTGACGCTGCTGTGGTTAACCTTTTTTCTCATGAGCAGGGTCACTGGGCTTGGATTCATACGCTAGGCAAGTTGTCACGTGCTTTCTACTGCCTGAGTAGAGTGGACAACCGTAGCTAGATATAAAAGAGAGACTGCTGAGAAACCTTTAAGAATTGTTATATTATTGTTGAAATTGTTATAACTTGTACATACATTGTCCGATTTGGCTCAAACTTTAATCACCTATTGACTCTTCTGGCACGAATACAACAATATAAAAATAAAAAAATAATGGCAATGGCTGCAATAGTGCCTCCTACAGTTTCAAAATAAAATTCCAAAGGGATGGCCAAACATTTAATTTGTTGTGTATGAATGAATGAATGAATGAATGAATGAATGAATGAATGAAAAAGGTTGTAATGTCTTGACATCCCAAAATTACTCTTGGATCCTTACCCAAAATTCAATCGTGTTGCTGTGGCAACGGCCCATAGAAACTTTATGCAATTGGCTCCTATTACACGTTTGTTGTACATGGATTAAATTTGGCATATACAATCCTCGTGTGTCCCAGACCACAAAACTCCATTGGAGCAAGCAAATAAAACCATGTTACCATGGCAATGCTCTAAAATATATAAAATATTGGCCTTATACAAAGCCAGTGGGACGCTGAAAAGATTATGTTGAAATGAGGCGCGATACTGCCCCCTGAAAAAACACAGCTTTTTAAAACTGGGACCAGGGCACGAAAGTGTCCCATGAAAAAACAAGAACATTGTAAACAGAATCAGAATCAGAAATTGTTTATTGCCATTGTCAGTGAACAAGATTCACAAACTAGGAACTTGCTTTGGCGATAAGGTGCAACATGACGGGCATGCATAAAATATAAAATAAAATACAAGATAAATAAAAATATACAGACTAAAACTTAAATATATACACACAATTTACAGTTTGTTGGATATGGTGTAAAATTTGCAGTGCAATGGATAGTTCTTGATTTATGTGCTTATTAGGTGTTATGAAGTGTTAAAGTGACAAGTGTTGTGAAGTGTTAAAGAGTCCAATGGCAGAGGAAAAGAAACTGTTCTTATGGCGGAAGGTTCTGGTCCGAATGGACCGTTGCCTCCTGCCCGAGGAGAGTGACTCAAATAGTCTATGTCCAGAGTGATAAGGGCCGGCTGTGATCTGACCTGCTCATCCCCGAGTCCTGGAGACGGACAGGTCCTGGAGAGATGGAAGGCTGCAGCCGATCACCTTCTCTGCAGAGCGCACAATGCGCCGCAGGCTCCAGCCTACCACATGGTGATGGAGGAGGTGAGGATGGAATCATTGATGGCCGTGTAGAACTGCACCATCATCTGCACTGGCAGCTTGGCTTTCCTCAGCTGCCGCAGGAAGTACATCCTCTGCCGATGGTGGGCTCCCACTTGAGTTCCTGAGTGAGGGTGGTACCAAGGAAGCAAAAGGAGTCTTCGGTGGTGATGGGGAGATCTGTCAGGGCGAGGGGGGGCTGTGACTTTTCTGATGTCCACGATCATCTCCACTGTCTTCTTGCTGTTGAGCTCCAGGTTGTTGCCACTGCACCAGGACACCAGCCGGTCCACCTCCCTCCTATAGGCAGACTCATCGTTGTCCGAGATGAGCCCGATGAGGGTAGCGTCATCCGCAAACTTAATCAGTTTGACGAAATTGTGGCTGGAGGTGCAGCAGTTGGTGTACAGGAGAAAAATAGGAGGAGAAAGTACACAGCCCTGTGGAGCTCTTGTGCTGATGGTGAGTGCGTCCGAGACATTCTTCCCCAGCCGCACGCACTGCCTCCGGTCTGTCAGGAAGTCAGTGATCCACCTGCAGGTGGAGTCAGGCACGTTAGGCTGGGAGCAGAGCAGGGAGGATGGTGTTGAATGCAGAGCTGATGTCCACAAACAGGATCCTGGTGTAGGTTCCCAGGGAGTCCAGATGCTGCAGAATGAAGTGGAGGGCCAGGTTGATGGCGTCATCTACAGATCTGTTGGCTCTGTTGGCAAACTGCAGGGGGTCCAGGAGGGAGGAGGTGATGGACTTGAGGTGGGACGAAACCACTGGCCTGTAGTCATTAAGTCCAGTGATCCGGGACTTCTTGATGGTGGAGGACTTGAAGCAGGCTGGGACCAGGCAAGACTCCAGAGAGGTGTTAAAATGTCTGTGAAGACAGGAGTCAGCTCATCAGCAAAGTGTCTCAGGGTGGTGGTGGCACAGTGTCCCAGGGTGGCGGGGATCTCTCCGCCTGGAGAGATCCCTTTGTCTGTCGGCGCGGAGGAGCTGAAATCCCTCCAGGTGAAGCGCGCAGTCCGGGATGGACTCGCTGAGCCATGTCTCTGTGAAGCACAAAACAGAAGATGAAGAAAAGTCTCTGTTTCTTCTCATCTGCAGCGCCAGTTCGTCCATTTTGTTACTGAGTGAGCGGACGTTAGAGAGGAAAATTGCAGGTAAGGCCATACGCACGCCGCGTCTCCGTAAGCGTACCAAAGCCCCCGCTCGTTTCCCTCGTCTGCGGCGTCTCGCTCATTTGACCAAAAAAAAAACTAAATCTGCAGCAGAAACTAAAAAAAAACTGGAGATAGAGGATCAGGAGTGGTAGTTCTGATGTTTAAGAGCTCTTCACGTGTGTAAGAGCACGTGGACACACAATTTAAACACACAAACAGACAAAACATAGAGCACCAAAACGCCAGGGCATCCATCAGCGGCGCCATCTTGGAATAGAATATTCTATGCCTAACTTACTCAATAAATTTCTTACCTACTCTTTGTGTCAAA